>CANTUQ010000013.1:10105000-10705000 GCA_947683425.1 Excoecaria cochinchinensis
TTTGAGTTTTAAAGTTTAAATTTCTACTGTTATTTTGTTATCTATTTAGGTATATTGTATTGCTTTGTTTGGTGACACCATTATCCATACGGGTTCTCAATCCCTTTGAGGATGAGTTCTCCTACGTATGGGTAAGAGGTGTTACAGTGTACCCGTATCCACTTTTGTATTGATTTAGGCTATAGTGAAATGGTATCGACATGTAATTCTATGGCACCAGTTTGGATGAGCCTTATAAGGCTGAATTCTTGATTGAGAAAGTGTAGAGATTAGATGCCTTCCGGAGAAAAAGGTGGAATGTGTGGTGTCTCTCCTGCAAGGATCTACCTACGACTGGTGGAAGTTGGTCTTAAGGCAACCAATGTTTTCGAATCCGATCAGTTGGGAGTTTTTTGTACAAGAATTCCATAATAAGTATATTACTAAGGAAAATCGGGAAGCAAATTAGAAGCAGTTTTTGAATTTGAGGCAGAGAGCCTTATCAGTAGCTGAGTATGAGAATGAGTTCTGTAGGCTTAGTAAGTATGCACCTGAAGGCATGCTTACGGAAGAGTTTCAATGTCAGCAATTTGAAGAAGGGTTGAATGAGCCAATTAAGGCACTATTGATCTTCATGACTACTTCTAAGACTGTGAGCTATTACCAGATAGTTCAGGCAGCCATGAAAGTTGAAAGGTCATAAGAGATTTAGAGAGAAAGAATGCAAATAAGAATTCTAATAAAGGTGGGGGCATATTCGGGGAAGAGATCGAGAGATTCCCAAGCGCCACCTCTAGCTGAGTAAGCTAGTAACCCAGCTACCATAGGCAGAAAGCAAGGATTTTCTTATACATCTGGTATTGGTAGGGGTGTGTCTGGTAAGAGAAGTGACGTGCCTGAGTGTCCCTATTATTGTAAGTGTCACAAAGGCGAATGTTGGAAGTTGACTTGTGTATGTTTCAGATCTGGGAGTACTGAGCACTTCTTGGCTAACTATCCTAAGGCCTATGATGGGACAGGGAATCGGCAGGAAGCTAGTAGAGGTGGATCTAATTTGCCTCCAGTTAACCAAGGTATATAAATGAAGACATTTGGGCAAATTGGATGCAGTACTGGTCATCAACGGAGGCCCTCTATATTGTCGATTGGAATTCTACTAACAGGAGGGGAGGATCGGAGGGAGTTAGTGTTTCTTTACACACAGGAGGAACATTGTGTGTAACATCCCAAAAATGGCCTAATTGAAATTACTTGTTTAATTGGACATTTAAGGGTAATTTGGTAATTGTGCAAGTGAATTGGAAATGAATTAAGGACTAATTTGTATGGGAATTAATATGGATTTATAAGAGTTTTATTGAGGACAAAAAGGTAAAGTTAAAGAAATAACAAAAAGACCAATTGGAGAGTAACATGTGGATGGGTAGGTGAGTGCATTGAATGAGATTTGAAAGGGAGAAGAGAGAGGGAGAGTAGAAAAGTGGTTTGCTTCCTGTGGAAGCCACCAACTGCTCCTCTTCCTTGCTTTTCCGTTCTCTCACTCCCTCATCTCTCTCATTTTTCTGCTCTCTACTCTTTCCTATATTGTTCTTCACGTTTGAGCTAGGGTTTTGTGATCAAGAATTGTTCCAAGAGGTAAGTAGTTGGAATTTTATTTGAGGTTGCTTCATCTTCTTCTTCCTCTTCTTCCTTTGGGTTGATTATGATTATATGGTTTTCATTGCATGGGTTAATTGGGTTTCGTTTTGGTTGGATATATGCAAGAATCTGAAGAGAGGAGAAAAGATAAAGGAAAAGGAAAAGTGGTATCTTGAAGATAGTGGGTTGAAGCTCCATTTCCAGGTTTAGGAGCTTTGTGTTTGGCTATGTACGTTTGAGAATGTTTGTCCATTTCTCTTCGGATCATTGTGTGATATGTAAATATCTATTATTAGTGTGTCTTGATACATATAAATGCACGTGTTAATAGATTTGTGAATATGATTTGAGATATAAGAGTTATAAAGGTTTGCATGTCAACTTTGAAGAGTATGTACATGAATATGAGATGAATTTTTGGGTTTTTGATGAACTATTGAAACCTCTATATATGTAATTTTGATGTGTTTTAATATTGAGTAAATGAGTTGTTATGGTTATAAGCACGTTTTGGCACTAGAGGTAAGTTTTTACATGATTTTGCATGATATGTGGTTATAAAGATTGGGTTTGGTTTCCACAAGCTCTGTTTTCTGTATTTTCCCTGAGAATAGGAAAACACGATTCTATCACGAGTGCGACAGAACCAGGTCTTCCATTTTCTCGTAGAAGAATTCGATCCGCCTGCAATTCTTCACGACACGTAAAGTTCTTCATGAGTCGTGAAGAATAGGCCGTTCAGTAAGAGCTGCTTTGCAGGGTACTCTTCACGACACATGAAGTTCTTCACAAGTCGTGAAGAAAAGCCCATTCAGCAAGAGCTGCTTTGCAGGGTACTTTTCACGACACGTGAAGTACTTTACGAGTTGTGAAAATTATCCCGTTCGGATGAGACTCTTCACGACACTTGAAGCTCTTCACAAGTCATTAAGAGTAGTCGCTTGGCATGAGAGTCTTCACGACACGTGAAGTTCTTCACGGATTGAGAGCCGCTCGGTATGGGAGCTCGTTCGGCAGGAAGGCTCCGCTCGGCATGGCGTGCACGTCTCGGCGAGATGTGCCGACTCGTGATCTGGGATGTTGGCCGAGCACGAGTCGTGATGCTATGAACGACTCGTGCGTGCACTTTTCTCCCAAAGTGAATCTTTGGTTACTGTCGCGAGCACTACAGCAACCCATTTGCCTGCCTACCCTTTTTTTTCTGGAAAATGGTTTTAAGCTTCTTTTTACATGGGTTTTTACTACAGGGTACATGATTTGTCTTATATATGGATTTTTAAATGATAAGTGATATGTTCATGATAAGATTTGTATATGATTTATATGTCTTCGAAATTGATCAATATACATGTATACATGAAATGATGTGATTATACTTGAATTATTTCTCTATCATATGATAATAATATTAGAACTCAATTGAGTTGTTATTTTGAGCCTGATGGTCACAGTAGTGGATAGATGAGGGCTTATTAAGGGTTAGTGTGTGAGTGCAGCTGCTATATGTTACAAGTCGACCCCGTTTGGGTTATATAAGTCGACCCCGTTTGGGTCCATATGATAAGAGACTCCGATCTCCAGTATACATGATTATATATGATTCGAGACCCATGTCTCTACATGCTTAGATACTGTGTCCTATTAGTACCATTGGTACCCGTATCCACTAGATAGTGAGTAATCAGGCTATTACATGAAACTTTTATAAGAGGCTTTTATATGTGGCTATTATGTATGGCTATTGTATGTGTTCCCAATGATATGGATATGGATATATGTTACGTGATTATGGATATGTATTTGAATATGATAAAATATGCTACGATCCTTGTAGATGCATATGAATAGTTTATACAAGTATGAGTGGAATATGTTTACATGTTTTGTTGCTTTGATAAGCTCATATATTGTTATTGTAATTATATATATATGCATGTTTTGTTCCTCCCCACTAAGCATTATCGCTTAGCACGGGTTGTTTTCCCATGTAGGTGGCAGGTTCAGTTTGGAGTCGGACATCTGCAGGTCGGCCACTAGAAGTCTATAGTTGGAGTTCTTTTTTTCTTCCGCATATTTTGTATATGGATCATGATTTTGGAAATGTAATTTTGTAAAGGAACGATTTTGTATATGTTAAATGTTTACAAACCCCCTTTTGTAAAACGATATGATCATGTATGGATTTGTTATCTTCCGATTAAATGTATTTGTTTTATATATATATTGATTACTCGTATGTATATGATTATATGATTGGTTTGCATAACGCTCTAGTATCCTTTCAAAAGGGGATATTGGGGTGTTACAGTTTCGTATCAGAGCGGCAGTTTAGTCGGTTCTGGCCTATGTGATGCTTGAGTATAGAGTACTTGCATGAGAGTCTGTCTAAAGTCATGGCTTAATGCAGATGTTGTTTTGTGTAGTGTCTAGATGGAGTTGGATCCGAGTGAGTATATGGGCGACACGATGGAAAGTGTTAATCCGGTCGGAAGTAATCCGGTCAGACAGGATAGACCTGCACGTGAGCATGTACCAACAGAAGGTCCGAGTTTTGGGTTTGAGAATCCGGCATTGGTACAAGGGCTATTGCTATTACTGGATAGACTGACTGCTCCCAAGGCTCCCTCTGAGCTTTATAAGGAAAAGGGGAGCGGAAGAGTTCCATGGAACCGCTTTGGACTAATCGGATGTGGCCAAATTTTGATTAGAGAGGATTGGTCGGATTCTACAAGAGATAGCTTGTCATCAGCATCAACGAGTTGTTTATGCCGTATCGCTTTTGCAAGGATCGGAATATGATTGGTGGAAGCTTGTGCTTCTCAATCCACAGAGACCAGCTGAGTTAACATGGGAGTTTTTCGTGCAAAAATTTGAGCAAAAGTATATTACCAAGGCCTATCGAGAGGCAAAGTGGAAGGAATTTATAAGTCTGAAGCAAAGGAACATGTCGGTCAGTGACTATGAGAAAGAGTTCAGCCGTTTGAGTAAGTATGTGCCTACTACATTGTTGACAGAGAATTTTAAGTGTTAGCACGTTCAAGACGGGTTAAGAGAAGTGATTAGAGGTCCGTTGTCGACTATGGCGATTATGCAATCGGTTGGGTATTATCGGTTAGTGGCAGCGGCAATTAAGTTAGAAGTATCTGAGATGGTGAAACAGAGAATAGAATAGAAGAGGAGAGCTTTGGATAGTGGTATTGTCAGTAATAAGAAGCCTAAGGGTGTTTCGATCGGACAAGTGTCAAAAGGGACTGCTCAAGTGCCTTCGAAAGTGGGAAGTGTGGCACCGCTTACTAGTAGG
Organism: Excoecaria cochinchinensis; assembly: GCA_947683425.1. NCBI lineage: Eukaryota > Viridiplantae > Streptophyta > Magnoliopsida > Malpighiales > Euphorbiaceae > Excoecaria > Excoecaria cochinchinensis. The sequence goes on from CANTUQ010000013.1 coordinate 10,109,919, forward strand.
GGAAGTAGAGCACCAGAGTATGAACATTGTCAAAGGCAGCATTGGGGTACATGCCATAAGATCACAGGAGCATGCTTCAAGTGCGGAAGCATGGAGCATCGGTTTGCTAATTGTCCCGACTGGAGGGAGAATAAGAACCAATAAGAGAATAAAGTGGGTGGAGGTAAATCGAATGCAACAAGAAGCAATCGGGATAGAAGTAGAGCTCCTCAGGCGCCATTAGAAACCGTGCATCGGATCCCGATCGAAGGAGAGTATGTTCGGCCATGGGTGTACGCGTTGATCAAAGAGGATACTCTAAAGCCCGCAGATCCTTCTGGTAAGTGTTAATTTCTTAAGTTTTCATATGAGTTCAGTTTTGGTATTTGGGATATAAAAGGGTTAGCGTGGAAATTTCGAGGATGAAATTTCTTAAGGAGGAGAGAATTGTAACATCCCAAAAATGGCCTAGTTGAAATTACATGTTTAATTGGACATTTAAGGGTAATTTGGTAAATATGCAAGTTAATTGGAAATGAATTAAGCACTAATTTGTATGGGAATGAATATGGATTTATAAGAGTTTTATTGAGGACAAAAAGGTAAAGTCAAAGAAATAACAAAAAGGACCAATTGGAGAGTAACATGTGGATGGGTAGGTGAGTCCATTGAATGAGATTTGAAAGGGAGAAGAGAGAGGGAGAGCATAAAAGTAGTTTGTTTCCCGTGGAAGCCACCAGCTGCTCCTCTTCCTTGCTTTTCCGTTCTCTCACTCCCTCATCTCTCTCATTTTTCTGCTCTCTACTCTTTCCTATATTGTTCTTCACGTTTGAGCTAGGGTTTTGTGATCAAGAGTTGTTCCAAGAGGTAAGTAGCTAGAATTTTATTTGAGGTTGCTTCATCTTCTTCTTCCTCTTCTTCCTTTAGGTTGATTATAATTATATGATTTTGATTGCATGGATTAATTGGGTTTCATTTTGGTTGGATATATGCAAGAATCTGAAGAGAGGAGAAAAGATAAAGGAAAAGGAAAAGTGGTATCTTGAAGATAGTGCTGGAATATGGCATGAAATGAATATGATAATTATGCAGCGGAAAAACATGAAAAAGAATCATACATGCCAAGCAATTCCATGACAAGAATCGAAACATGCACTTTTAGGGTTTTTAAAACTTACAACTTTAAATGCCAATTCCAAATTGAATTTGATGATGACCAGCAATTAAGATGAGTTTGTCCACCTTTGATCTTCACCACCAATGCCAAGGAACAGCCTTTACGCCAATCCTCTCTATGTTCACACACACAATTGTAAGCTAGGCTTAAAACCGAGATTGCTAGCTCTCAATAAATTAGTATTGTGTAAAGGGTAAGGATTGAAGCTACAAGCTTTTGTCTTGCACTTCTATTTGATGCTTTTAATGCCTAATCACACAAGAAAGCAAGAAAGAATTCTTCTCCTTGTTGAATTCGGCCAAGAGGAAAAACTACCCCTTGTGAAAATCGGCCAAAAGAAAAATTTAGAGTGAGAGAGAGAAGTCTTTCTCTACACCACCTCTCCTAGCTTTTTTTCTTTTTCAATCTCTATCCTTATCTTATGGCAAGTCTTTAATCTGAATTTTACTACCTTAAGATAGTTTATTCCATCTTAAACACTTCCTAGAGATAAGTAACAAATAATAGTTTAAACCCTTTTGAATTTAAAATTCAAATTAGGATTTAATACTCAATTAACTTAATCATATAATTAATTAATTGAAATTAAATCATGTGGGCCGATTTTCTCCTCTCTCATGGGCCAAGGTCCAATAGCAATTTTAATACCCATTACATACATTAATTTGACTTTAATTAAAAGCCCAAATTAATGCCCAATACATTATTTAAATATTTTAAGCCCAATACTTTGTGTGCGATCCTATAGGTCCATTTAATGTTGGCAATGAATTAATGAATTAATTCAAAGGCTATATATATTCTCTAGCAAGATATTATAGCATTCCAAATTAAATGAAAATGCAAATGGCATTTAGTGACCTAATGCAATTTTGCATAGTCCCTTACCCATAAATATCAGAATTAATATAAGGCATGGAACTAGTCATCCTTATATGTAAGTTAATTCCTTTCTTGATATTCCAGTGACACTGAACTCTCAGATAAATAATGGTTACTCATTATTTCATCTCGGTATGGCCATACACTTCTCAGTTCACTGATCAAGTGGCCGATGATATTTTCTCTCTTATAGAGAGGGGTAATCCCTTCACTTCTCTCATGCTCTCTGACATGAATCAATGTATACCCAAGCATACCCATACTTGTCACTCTATTACGAGCACGTTAGGTGTATGTCAAAGTACACAGTAATTCATAAAGAGTTTCATAGAGATTTCAGGTCTAAGAACTCCGATACAAAACTTGCATATGAGAAACACTTATGACTTGTACCATATAGTGTTCTCATTAATGGATCGAATCCAGATACCATATTGTAAACATCTATCTATGATCTCTGATTGACACTCTTGTCCTTATGATCCGTAAGACATAACTCAATTTATCAGAGAGAGCATACTAGTCTTAATTCATTTGTTATTCCCATAACAATGACTGACTAGGGATATTTAGAATGAAGTCTCATTTGTTTCAAGGTCTTACAACCATGTGCCTCACACATGATAACTTAAACTGAAACAACATTCTTGGATAGTTCTATCAATTGACATGCACAGGAATACAATGGATAAAACAAATGCCTCATTTATTAGCTAAAGTGTTTTATTACAATGTATTGGGGCTAGGGCTAACACTAACAATCTCCCACTAGCACTAGTCCCAATTGGGCATAGCCCTAAGACCGAATGCTCTCAAATGAGCTTCGTGCAGATTTGGACGCAACTGTTTCGTCAAAGGATCTGCTACATTATTTTCACTTGCTATCTTGCTAACCTTGATGTCCCCACGATCAATGATCTCTCTGATCAGGTGGTACCTCCTGAGTATGTGTTTGGATTTCTGGTGTGACCGGGGCTCCTTGGCCTGTGCAATGGCCCCGTTGTTGTCACAAAAAATTTCTAATGGATCTAGGATGCTTGGGACCACTCCTAATCCAGAAATGAAATTTCTAATCCAAACAGCCTCTTTTGCAGCCTCACTCGCTGCAATATACTCAGATTCTGTAGTTGAGTCGGCGACGGTCTCTTGCTTTGAGCTTCTCCAGCTGACAGCACCACCGTTTAAAACAAAAACAAATCCAGATTGCGATCTTGAGTCCTGAGTGCTGGTTTGAAAAGCAGCATCGGCATAGCCTTGTATGACGAGCTCTTCCTGACCACCATACACCAAGAAGTGATCCTTAGTCCTTCGTAGGTACTTTAGAATCCCTTTTACAGCAGACCAGTGCTTTTCACCAGGGTCTTGCTGAAACCTACTGGTTATACTCAGTGCATGAGCAACATCCAACCTAGTACATAACATAGCGTACATGATAGATCCAATAGCAGATGCATATGGGATTCTACTCATGTCGTCCCTTTCCTTTTTGGTTTTAGGGCACTGTTCTTTGGTCAAAGGAACTCCCAAAGCCAAAGGTATGTACCCTTTCTTTGAGTCTCCCATACTAAAACGCTTTAGTACTTTGTCTATGTACTTTTCTTGACTTAGTCCCAAAAGCCGATTCGATCTGTCTCTATAGATCCGAATACCAAGTATTGTCTCAGCTTCACCTAAGTCTTTCATCGAGAAACATTTCCCCAACCATTGCTTAACCATTTGCAATGTTGGAATGTCATTCCCAATGAGAAGGATGTCATCCACATATAGGACCAAAAATACTACTATGCTCCCACTAACCTTCTTGTACACATAAGGCTCATCTTCGTTCTTGACGAAGTCAAAATCTTTGACTGCCTCGTCAAAACGAAGATTCCAACTTCGGGATGCTTGCTTTAATCCATAAATGGATTTCTGAAGCTTGCAAACCTTCTTAGGATGCTTGGGATTGACAAAACCCTCAGGCTGTGTCATATACACCTCCTCAAGTAAATATCCATTGAGGAAAGCAGTTTTGACATCCATTTGCCATATTTCATAATCATGATATGCAGCTATGGCAAGCAAGATCCTAATGGATTTGAGCATGACTACAGGCGAAAAGGTCTCATCATAGTCTATACCATGAGTTTGTCGAAAACCTTTTGCTACTAGTCTACCTTTGTAGGTCTGATCAGCTTTGAGTTTAAACAGCCACTTGCATTCAATTACCTTAGCACCTTCCGGTGGATCAACCAAGGTCCAAACCTGGTTATCGTACATTGATTGCATCTCGGATTTCATGGCTTCAAGCCAATTTTTCGAGTCTGGGCTTTCAATAGCTTCTCGGTAGGTAGTAGGATCCTCACGATCTACTAACTCAATAGTGTCACTGTCGGTGATTAGAAATCCATATCTCTGAATCTCCTGACGTACCCTACCGGACCTTCTAGGTACTTGTGTAATGGGTTCTTGTTCCACAAGTGGTTGTGAACTTGATCCCATTTCCAACTCATCCTCTATAGGAATTTGTGGCGCTTGAATTTCTCCAAGTTCTACTTTACTCCCACTATCTTTCTTGAGAAGGAACTCCTTTTCCAAGAAAACAGCCTTGCGAGCAACAAATACTTTGTTCTCGGCTTGTGAGTAAAAGTAGTATCCCTTTATTTCTTTGGGATAACCCACAAATAAGCAGACAGTGGATTTGGACTCTAGTTTGTCAGATGTTAATTTCTTAACATGTGCTTCACAGCCCCAAATCCTAAGAAATTACATATTGGGTTCTTTCCCAGTCCATACCTCGTATGGTGTCTTCTCAACTGCTTTAGTTGGAGTACGGTTTAGTAGAAACGCAGCAGTTTCTAATGCATAGCCCCAAAAAGAGATAGGAAGATTTGCTTGACTCATCATAGATCGAACCATGTCTAATAGAGTTCGATTTCTCCTTTCGGACACACCATTCCATTGTGGTGTTCCAGGAGGAGTGAGCTGTGAAATAATACCACACTCTTTTAGATGACCGTCAAAATCTTGGCTTAAGTATTCGCCACCTCTATCAGATCGAATGGCTTTTATACTTTTGCCAAGTTGTTTTTCTACTTCGTTCTTAAACACTTTGAATTTCTCAAAAGTTTCAGATTTATACTTCATTAGATAGACATAGCCATATCTACTGAAGTCATCTGTGAACGTTACGAAGTAGCTAAAACCACCTCTAGCTTGTGTACTTAATGGTCCACATACATCGGTATGTATTAGTTCCAATAAGCCATTAGTCCTCTCACTTTTCTTATTAAAAGGACTTTTTGTCATTTTTCCATGCAAACATGGCTCGCATGTATCATAAGACTCTAAGTCGAATGACCCAAGTACTCTAGTTTTGTGGAGTCTTGAAATGCGTTTTTCGTTTGTATGTCCCAAACGACAATGCCAGAAGTAAGTAGGGTTCAATTCGTTTGATTTAACCCTCTTTGTATTAATGTTGTATATGGACTCTTTGTTTTGTAAATCAAGGATATAAAGGCCATTTTGCAACATGGCATTGCCATATGAAATGCCTTGGCGACGAATATGAGCATTGCCATTTTTAATAATAAAATCAAATTCATCCAAATCCAACAATGAAACTGAAATAATGTTTCTGCTCATAGCAGGTACATAATAACAATTTTTCAAAACTAAACAAAGTCCGGAAGGTAAAGTGAGTTGATAGTCGCCTATCTCTATGGCAGCAACTCGTGCTCCATTCCCCACACGGAGGTCCACTTCATTCTTCCCAAGTAACCGCCTATTTCTTAGCCCCTGCACATTTGAACAAATGTGAGAACCACAACCGGTATCTAGGACCCAAGTGGTAGAAATAGAAAGGTTAATTTCAACAACAAAAATACCTGAACTGGACGCATTTGCTCCATTCTTTTTTTGTTCTTCCTTGAAGAGAGCACAGTTCTTCTTCCAATGCCCTATTTTGTTGCAGTGGAAGCAAGTGCTCTCGCTCTCCTTGGGCTTTTGCGCCTTGGGCTTGAATTGGGTCTGAGGTGCACTCCCTTTTGATTTGAACCGAGCCAGGTCATTCTTGGGTTTTGCCTTTCCCTTTCCCTTTCCTTTAGCTGGTCCCTTCTTAATGCCCCCTTGAACCATCAGTATGGGATTTGTCTTTCGAATGTTCTCTTCAGCATTCTTAAGCATCCCATGAAGCTCGGTGACTGACTTGTCCATTGCATGCATGTTATAATTCATTATAAATGGATCATAATCATCAGTCAATGATCCTAAGATCAAGTCAGTGGCCAATTCCTTTGGCACTTGTACCTCAAGCTTTCCTAGAGTATCAAAGTACCCTTTCATCTTGAGTACATGTGTACTAACAGGAGTGCCCGCAGCCATCTTACAGGAAATTAAGGCCTTCGTTGTCACAAATCTCTCGTGACGAGCTTGCTCTTGGAACATCTCCTTTAGGTGCACCATGATCGCATAAGCCTCTTGGTCCATAAATTGCTTTTGCAAGTCAGGCACCATAGTGGCCAGCATCAAACAGGTCACATCATTGGAGTCACTCTTCTTGGTCTCAAAAGTTTCCTTTTGAACCACAGTGGCGTTCCTGCCAGGTTCAACAGGCAAGGGTGCATCCAAAACATACGACTTTTTCTCTTGCTTAAGCACTATTCTCAAGTTTCGAGACCAGTCTATGAAATTGGTGCCATTCAATTTGTCCTTTTCAAGGACCGATCGCAATGAGAAATTATTGTTTGAAGATGCCATTTGTCAATCTACAATAAAAAATTTTAGCAAGATTAAATGAGGTCTTATTTATAATCCCACAAACCGAATTAATATCCCTTTAAATAATTCGCGTTAGTGATTTAAAGTGGGCCAAGATCCACTTTTCACAACAACTTATTAGTCAAGCTGAGCTTGTACACCTAACAAGTTAAGTTACTTAGGTAGGAGAAACTCCAATCGTGTCTCGTACATGACTCTTGGATCAAATGGGTTAACATCTTAAGATGTTATAGCACAAACCCATTTATTAGTTGCCTAGGTCCGAGCATCCCTTTCCATGTTAAGTCTAACCTACATTCACAACCCATGCCTCACAAAGATAATCGAGCGTATCTAGGACTCCCAGTCTACTTTATCGATGATCGATGCCTTGACATGTTTCGAATTAGGAAGGCAACTTTGTGACTTACTATTATTATTAGGGATTCAAATTATTACGGCTTACATGGCATACGCTTTGTCATCCATTCATATATATATAAATAATTGCATAAAGTAAAGCGTGACAAACATGGGCCCAAAAACCTACAACTAAGATTCTATACTATTACATAAGAATCTTCGAGTTGGGCTTCTTTGCTCCGGTGGGCTTCACCTTTGATTTACAAAGTCTTCAAGTAAATTATATTCTAAGAAATTAATGAAACTTTTACAATAAAACATAATGGCTCGCAGGCCATAATTAATTAAAAACAGGGCCCATGAATGCACCATGCATATCCATTCATCACACCAAACTAGCAAATAAATATACATAATATTCATGGATCAAACAAAGTCCAATTTTAATTAATTTAGCCAAGTCTCTTAATGGAAATTGTGTACTTGAACCTTTAAGAGATGACCCCATGATGGGCCTAGGCTGAGGCCCAATGGACTAAATCCTCTTATTGAATAAGTTCTCTTAAAAGCCCAAAACACAAACTAGTTAGATTTGTGCTATAAATCAACTCTAGTATAATTTCCAATTTTGCCATTTTTAATTTTATGTCATACTGCCCATAAACATTAAAAATACATATAATATGTACCGACATGAATTAAAACAAAAATCATGAAGAACATATATATGATACACGGCATACATATAAAAACAAACAAACAACAAAACTAGTTGTTTAATTCTTATGTGATGCCACAAAAATGCACAAATACTTAAATCAATTTTATGAGTCATTAAATAATTCAAATAAGGTCATAAAAATGATTTAATATATTGTACCAATCTGATCTAAATGTGTTTTTACCATTTTAATCAAATCAAAACAAACAATGTTGATTAAACATGTAACAAACACAAACTAGTCATTGTTTTAAGTGATATTAAAATTAATCAATTAAATTGTCATGGACCAGAATTAAAACCAAATTTTAAAAATGTCCAGACCTGATATTACATCTTTAAAATCACTTACAAACATGCCAAAAACGTTTTTACATTTAATATTCAAAACTAGTTGTTTAAACTAACAATTAACATGCCAAAAGCACCTAGTTTTAATATTAACATATACCATCAGGTATTATCAATTAAATATGACCAATAAAAGCTCCTAGAACATCTTAGGACATTATATTAACATGTCATATTAATTATAATACCTATCTAATCAATTAAAATCGTTTTTACACCAAAACAATGCAAAAAACTCAAAACAGAAAATTTCAGCATTGCATGTATTAAAAGTAACGATTTTTAATTAATTATTTCATGCATCTAAAGCACTAAAATAAGCATGTTTAGGCTCTGATACCACTGCTGGAATATGGCATGAAATGAATATGATAATTATGCAGCGGAAAAACATGAAAAAGAATCATACATGCCAAGCAATTCCATTACAAGAATCGAAACATGCACTTTTAGGGTTTTTAAAACTTACAACTTTAAATGCCAATTCCAAATTGAATTTGATGATGACCAGCAATTAAGATGAGTTTGTCCACCTTTGATCTTCACCACCAATGCCAAGGAACAGCCTTTACGCCAATCCTCTCTATGTTCACACACACAATTGTAAGCTAGGCTTAAAACCGAGATTGCTAGCTCTCAATAAATTAGTATTGTGTAAAGGGTAAGGATTGAAGCTACAAGCTTTTGTCTTGCACTTCTATTTGATGCTTTTAATGCCTAATCACACAAGAAAGCAAGAAAGAATTCTTCTCCTTGTTGAATTCGGCCAAGAGGAAAAACTACCCCTTGTGAAAATCGGCCAAAAGAAAAATTTAGAGTGAGAGAGAGAAGTCTTTCTCTACACCACCTCTCCTAGCTTTTTTTCTTTTTCAATCTCTATCCTTATCTTATGGCAAGTCTTTAATCTGAATTTTACTACCTTAAGATAGTTTATTCCATCTTAAACACTTCCTAGAGATAAGTAACAAATAATAGTTTAAACCCTTTTGAATTTAAAATTCAAATTAGGATTTAATACTCAATTAACTTAATCATATAATTAATTAATTGAAATTAAATCATGTGGGCCGATTTTCTCCTCTCTCATGGGCCAAGGTCCAATAGCAATTTTAATACCCATTACATACATTAATTTGACTTTAATTAAAAGCCCAAATTAATGCCCAATACATTATTTAAATATTTTAAGCCCAATACTTTGTGTGCGATCCTATAGGTCCATTTAATGTTGGCAATGAATTAATGAATTAATTCAAAGGCTATATATATTCTCTAGCAAGATATTATAGCATTCCAAATTAAATGAAAATGCAAATGGCATTTAGTGACCTAATGCAATTTTGCATAGTCCCTTACCCATAAATATCAGAATTAATATAAGGCATGGAACTAGTCATCCTTATATGTAAGTTAATTCCTTTCTTGATATTCCAGTGACACTGAACTCTCAGATAAATAATGGTTACTCATTATTTCATCTCGGTATGGCCATACACTTCTCAGTTCACTGATCAAGTGGCCGATGATATTTTCTCTCTTATAGAGAGGGGTAATCCCTTCACTTCTCTCATGCTCTCTGACATGAATCAATGTATACCCAAGCATACCCATACTTGTCACTCTATTACGAGCACGTTAGGTGTATGTCAAAGTACACAGTAATTCATAAAGAGTTTCATAGAGATTTCAGGTCTAAGAACTCCGATACAAAACTTGCATATGAGAAACACTTATGACTTGTACCATGTAGTGTTCTCATTAATGGATCGAATCCAGATACCATATTGTAAACATCTATCTATGATCTCTGATTGACACTCTTGTCCTTATGATCCGTAAGACAGAACTCAATTTATCAGAGAGAGCATACTAGTCTTAATTCATTTGTTATTCCCATAACAATGACTGACTAGGGATATTTAGAATGAAGTCTCATTTGTTTCAAGGTCTTACAACCATGTGCCTCACACATGATAACTTAAACTGAAACAACATTCTTGGATAGTTCTATCAATTGACATGCACAGGAATACAATGGATAAAACAAATGCCTCATTTATTAGCTAAAGTGTTTTATTACAATGTATTGGGGCTAGGGCTAACACTAACAGATAGTGGGTTGAAGCTCCATTTCCAGGTTTAGGAGCTTTGTGTTTGGCTATGTACGTTTGAGAATGTTTGTACATTTCTCTTCGGATCATTGTGTGATATGTAAATATCTGTTATTAGTGTCTCTTGATACATGTAAATGCATGTGTTAATAGATTTGTGATATGATTTAAGATATAAGAGTTATAAAGCTTTGCATGTCAACTTTGAAGAGTATGTACATGAATATGAGATGAATTTCTGGGTTTTCGATGAACTATTAAAACCTCTGTATATGTTATTTTGATGTGTTTTAATATTGAGTAAATGAGTTGTTATGGTTATAAGCACATTTTGGCACTGGAGGTAAGTTTTTACATGATTTTGAGTGATATGTGGTTATGGGTAAAGATTGGGTTTGGTTTATACAAGCTCTGTTTTTTGCATTTTCCCTGAGAATAGGAAAACATGATTCTGTCATTAGCGTGACAGAACCAGGTCTTCCATTCTCTCGTAGAAGAATCCGATCGGCCTGCAATTCTTCACGACACATGAAGTTCTTCACGAGTCGTGAAGAATAGCCCGTTCAGCAAGAGCCACTTCGCAGGGTACTCTTCGCGTTCATAAGTCATGAAGAATAGCCCGTTCAGCAAGAGCCGCTTCGCAGGGTACTCTTTACAACACGTGAAGTACTTCACGAGTCGTGAATATTATCCCATTCGGATGAGATTCTTTACGACGCGTGAAGCTCTTCATGAGTCGTGAAGAGTAGTCACTCGGCATGAGAGTCTTCACGACATTGAAGTTCTTCACGAGTCATGAAGATAGCCCATTCGGATCGAGAGCCGCTCGGCGTGGGAGCCTGTTCGGCAGGAAGGCTCTGCTCGGCATGGCGTGCACGTCTCGGCGAGATGTGCCGACTAGTGATCTGGGATGTTGGCCGAGCACGAGTCATGATGCTATGCACGATTCGTGTAGGCTATGCATGATTCGTGCAGGCTATGCCTGACTCGTGCAGGCCCTTTTCTCCCGCAGTGAATCTTTGGTTATTGCTTCGAGCACGACAGCAACCACTACAAGAAAAAGGGGTATTAGTGACCAAAATTAATGAAGGTAAAAATTTCCGGTCCCTAAACATATAATAATAGGGACCGAAATTTTTTCCCTTCATCCACTCTCATTTTTGGGCCAACAAATAGCGAAGGGAAAAATTTACGGTCGCTAAAGCTGAAAAATCCGGTCCCTAATTATGAAGCTATGCGCGAAATAACGGGTGAGAACACATCCCACTTTTTCTTTTGTCGTTTAGAAGTACCACCTCATACAAACACTTAGAAAATAAATTGCTGAAATCTATTTACTTAAAAAAAACCCCTAAATCGTGAAGTCCAACAGCAGAAATTACTTCACCATTAAATCGTGAGCTCTGCATCCTCCTCCTGCCTAGTTTTCTTCTTCATTTTTCTTTACTTCACCATTAAATAATCCTCAAACCTTCTGATTCTCTTCTAGCTTCATCACGCAATTAAAAAAACTTCCTTCAATGCTCAAACAAGGTACGACTTCATCACCGATCTTATTTTTGTTTAGATTTCCATATCTTTTATGATTAATTTATTCGGATTTCAATCCTCATGAACGTCCTCCTCTCTTGGATCCTATTCTATACTGTACTAAGAAACAAATCTTATTCTTCGTTTTTAATTTTTTTCCTCTTTGCCTCTGTTTTATGCTCTTACCCAATTTTTTGTTTGTCCAAATCTCCTCCATAGTTGATATAGGGTATCGACCTGTGCAATTCTATCCAATTTCATAGAGATACAGGTTTGCACTCTGTTTTTCTACTTGCTCTGTATTTTTTCAGTTATTCATCTTCTTGATTTAAATATCTCAACTGAATTTTTTTTATCTCATGCTTTAGAAATCTTTCCGAATTTGCATACATTTTTTTATTCTCATCACGGAAATGATTCTTTTTTTTTCTTTGTAACAAAATCGTCAAGTGTAAATTTCAGTTGAATAATTTGCATCATTAGAGAAATAATTAATTTTAGGCAATTATTTTGCAGGTTCACTATCATATAAATTTCATATTAAACATCTAATCTCAATTATTAATATTTTTAGACCGATTCCAGTAATGTAATCAGCTGTTGCCATCCTCATCTTATAATAAACATATGCTTATAAACGTGTAGGTTTCTTTGTAGTTTTTGCTTTCCCTTTATATGATAGACACGGAATGCACTCTGTCTTTATGGACTCTGTGTCTAATAAACCATTGCTTACACTTAGGAAAACTTTTACAAACTGAGATTTTGGGGTTTGCCTAACATAGGAAGTTGTTATGTGGTTTGGAATTCGGTTAAACTTAATTTATAATTGGGTTCAGCATAAAAGAAGTGTTGGAAGAAGAATCATCGAAAAACTGTAATTTGAGACCCAAAAAAGTGAAATCTAATTATGATCAAAATAGTGAAAGTATAAATCCTCGGGATAAGGCAGAGAAGAGGACCAAAAGAATAAGACGATGCCAAAGTTTCCTTTTTTCCACTCACCAAATTAAGATATTATTTATGAGCATCACCAAAGTTTATTCCCAAGTAATTAAAACCAATTATTTATGGGATCTTTAATTGAAACGAGGGAGAAGAAACCTTTGCCCCTTTTGATTTTCATATAGAAATTAAAATATTCTTTGCTTTAGAGCTGTCATTTCCTCACTTGTGAGGACTAGCATCTTTTACATTATATTGTGGATGTATATATACTGTTATGTTGTCTTTTGAAAGAGTACCAGCCTTTCAAAACAAGTGCATTTCAATTTTTGTTGTTATCTACTTCCATTCTAATCATAAATGTTCCACCATTATTAGTCTTTAATTTGAGCTCATAAGCTATTTTTCTGCTGCTAATACCAGAAAAATCATATGCATAGCAGTGCCGAATTTCTTGTTCATTAATTCGATTAATTAAAAGAAGTCTCCCAAAATCATCAGTTGAAGATTGGTGATTTCTTTTGCAAAATTCTTTGAAATATCTGAGTTTTTGAATTTCTATTTGTTGGAGTTCTGATTTGGCATAGTGGACTGGGCCTATAGAAATTACCTGAGGAGAATAAGCTGAAGGGTTGATTTGGCGAAGTGTAGGAGGAACTCTGTAGATGCAAAATTCTTTCCTTAAGCTAGTCTCCAAGTCTCCTGGAATCTTAATTCTAAACTCTTTTTGTTGATCTTCAGTTGCTTTTGAAGTGCTGGCCAACTCAGTTTCTGCCATCTGTCGACCTCATAAAAAAAAATTTAATATTACGATAATGCAAGAATAAAAGCTTATGATATTATGCGTATATTATGCGTTCAGCATAAAAGCTTGCTTAATATACTAAAAGATTATTTAGAAGTTTTACACAAATGTAACTTATAATAAAAGAAGAATAAAATTAATTTAATAATTTTTTTTATTTTCATTGTTAGAAATCGAGATCAAATGAAATTTATCTAAATTATTTTAATATACCAAAATTACTATTGCAAATTACAAGAATACTATTATAAACTATCCCATCTAGTCAAATTTTATTATTTTAGGATTGTTTAAATAATACGATAAAAATAAATTTTGTTTAATGTCTAAATAAAAAAAAAACTAATACGGTAAGAATACATTTTTTTTAATTGTTCTATTATTATTATTATTTATATTTTTCCAGGATATATCATTTTATTTCATCATTAAAAAATAGAAAAATAAAGCAAAATCAAAAATAATGTCAAAATGAACCTTACCTGATTCACACTGTAGAAATTAATTCCAATCATAGTGCCATCATCAAAATGGATATAGCGAAAGAAAATATATGTAGATATCTAATGACTTTATGACTCCTACTAAGGGTAACAGGATCAATAGAGGAAAATTCTAAACTAGCTGAAAATTTGAAGCAAACAAATTTCTGAAGGGCATAATAAATTATAGTAATTTCTACTTATCCTAAATGAAAGAGATATATGATCTTAGGTAGGAAGTTTACCACAAAAGTCTAAATACAGATGATAAAGATTTAAATATAACCATTCCTAGTTTGTTTGCTCTGGACTTCAGCACCAACTTAAAGGTGTTATTAATCCCTACCAGCTGTCAGCTAGTGTAGCATGACTGTCCTTTTGGTTTAGTTTAAGAGATTTTTCCTTTTGAGGTTTCTTGGTATGTTGCTTGTAGTTTTCCTGATTATGAAAGGAATGCGCTAATTATGCTCATCAGCTCTTGAGATATTTAATATTCTGTTTGATATTCTTTCTAATAGATACTTCTTTTTTTGAAACTTTCTACTAAATATTTGTTCATCATGTTATTAGTTTACTTTTGAGCAATTAATAGCATTTCTCTTGAACTTTGAATGTTCCATAACAATAATATCATTGTTCATTGTGTCTTTGGTTTTGTTGCCATGTCCCTTGGTGTGATGTCCTATTCATAGGTGAGCATGATTTTCTATGGTATCAACCATTGTTATTGTGGAACTATTATCTGATGTTTTTGCTAGTGGTTTTTGTTTAATTGATGCTTGATGAGTGATATTCATTTAGATGTGGATTATTAATCTATGATATTTGTTTAGATGTCATTGTTCATTATGTCTTTGGTTTTGTTGGCATGTCCCTTGGTGTGATTTCTATTCATAGCTAAGCATGATTTTCTATGATAGCAAGCATTGTTACTGTGGAACTATTATTTGATGTTTTTGCTAGTGGTTTTTGTTTAATTGATGCTTGATGAGCGATATTTGAATAGATGTGGATTGTTAATCTATGATATTGGAAGTTCTGTTGCAGCAAGCAAGTGCGATTCCTGTATCAGTTGACGTTGCTCAATCTGTGGAAGATTCTGATTATGCATGTTATAGTTTCCTTGGAACATAATCAAATGCTAGAAGCTACAATAATGTCGTATCATGATCTGGTAGTTCAGCCTTGGCCATAGAAATACGTAACCAATCATTATTGAACTTTGGTGAATTATCATATGCATCAATAATTTCTCCATTTTGGTTGCTAGTTCTGTGTTGCTATCACGAAGTGTTGATATTTATTTTTCCTCAGGGATTTTCACTCTTCCATTCCATGCCAAGCCATTAATTCAATACACTTCTCTGTGTTTAATCACGATTTTTTTATTTTTTCTTCTAAAGAATTTAAGGTTTAACATATGAAACCTTAAGTAACCATTAAGTAACCATGTTTGTTTCTTTGAAATTGGGAATTTTGATGCAGTTGAGGATTCACTGGAATTCCTGGTTCAGTGGATGAATCGATTCCCTCGATACAAAAATCGCGAAATGTACATTACAGGGGAGAGTTATGCAGGGCATTATGCTCCGCAGCTAGCTAGAGAAATAATGATACACAATAGAAAATCCAAGTATCCAATAAATCTCAAAGGAATTATGGTAAGTCTTAAATTTCATGAATATATTTGTATGGAATTATGAAAATTAAGACATGACATTATATATTTAATGAGCATAAATAAATAGATAGGAAATGCAGTTACAGATACATACTATGACAATCTGGGAACGGTGACGTACTGGTGGAGCCATGCCATGATCTCTGATAAAACATATCAGCAACTGATGAGCACCTGCGATTTTCTCAGGCAAAAAAAATCAGATGAATGTGAATCATTATATAGTTATGCTATGGATCAAGAATTTGGTAACATTGATCAGTATAACATTTATGCACCACCCTGTAACAACTCTGATGGTACCTCACATTCTATGCAAGCTATGAGATTGCCTCACCTCCCTCGTAAGGTATTTAATTATAATTCACATTGCTAAACTAGCGATTAATGTTTGTTTAATTTAATTTGAATGTTGTATATGATCAGATTTTCAGGCAGCTATCAGGGTATGATCCTTGGATTGAAAAATATGCTCAGATTTATTACAATAGGCCAGATGTTCAGAAAGCTCTACATGCCAATCTTACCAAAATTCCTTATAAGTGGACTGCCTGCAGGTCAACGTTACCCTTCTTCATTTACATAAATTATCCAAAAATATTTTATGTGCAACAAAATCTGAATAATTATGTTAATTAATACAGTGAAGTTCTGAATCAAAATTGGAACGACACAGAATTTTCTGTGCTCCCAATTTACAGAGAACTGATTGCAGGTGGCCTCAGAATTTGGGTATTCAGGTAGGATTTTAAGTTTGATGTTGGCTAGGAGAGAACTATTTTGACACTCCTAAACTGATAATTCTTGATATTGGCTTTACAAGTTGTATGATAATTCTTGAGTTGTGCCAACTACCAAATCAAATCTTAGTTAATTAATTAACTTAATATCAGAATATGAAGGAGAAAAAGCTATATATGAATGTTTGATTGAAGATTTGGCAATCATGAATGTTATTTCACATGATTTTGGAGGTAGCAAAGCTTATTTTTGGTTGATAGATGTGAGTATGCATGATTAGAAAAAACCCTATGCCGAACTTCTGATAATTACTTGAATGAAGTTAAAGTCCAAAATTGGTGGCCTTCATTTCTGTTTATGATTATTAATTAAAAAACATCAAATTTCTATTTGGGGGCATAATTGATGTGTTTATAGTTTATATAAAATACACCTTGACTCTTGCGATCTGGAGAGTTTCGGAACGCAATTATTAGGAATGCTACAGATGATAAAGGTCCAAAGAACAAGACTTTTTTTTATTATTATTATTATTCAATTTTACTTGTTAATCCAAATTTGCATTAACTTAATAAATTGATACGCCTCAGCCATACTTAATTGCATATTTTCCTTTATGTATATGTGTGTAGATTTACATATTGTTTGACATTCTCTTAGTTTGGTTCTTTAAGATTTATATAATTTGATGCTAATTGCAAGTGATTTATCGATTGCATACTTGCAGTGATAATTTTCAAATTTATAATTAGAAATTTAGTTATTGTATTTAGGGACAACTACTAAAAAAATTATAATATTTGAAAAAATTTATAATTAGAATTTTGATATTTAAAATGTAAACAATTAGAATTTTGAGGTTGATATGCTGAGTTTTTGAAGTGAATACGGTTAAACTTGATGGAATTAGAATTTTTTTGAGGTTTGTCCTTAAATCACTTATAGTTTCAATCAATTATTTATAGAATATCTATATATTTTTTCTGACATAATCATTTTTATTTATTTATTTTTTTTGCAGTTTTTAGTATGAACAAAATATGAAGGACAAACATTGACTGTGAAGACTTGAAGAAACATTGAAATGTTGGCTAGATAGAGATTTTTTGTTTTTCCTAGAACGGGGCTGTATAAACAATACATATCTTTTTTGAATGCTAATTCTATATTTGTAATGAATTACAAATTATCTATAAAAGTATGATATTATTTATTTTGTATTCATTTATTGTATGTTTAAAAATACAGAGTAAAAATATGGTCTAATTATTCTTAGGGACCATATTAATTTCTGCTTTGTATTATGTTTTCAGGAATTAATTTTATGGTTCTTAATATAATATATATTCAAATGGATATTATTTTTAAGGATGAGATTTTTTTCACCATTATTATGATTTTAATATTGTTGAGGATGGGAATTCTGGTCCTTAATACTTTTTAGGAATAGGTTTTTTTTGGTCATTAAAAGTTTTTAAGGACCAAATTTTCGGTCCCTAATAACTTGGTTATCCAGTTGTCATATTATATTAAAGATGGAAAAACCGGTCCTTAATACTTTTTAGCGACCAGTTTTTGGTCGGTCCTTAAAAGATTTTTAATGACCGTATTGCACCTTTTAAGGACCAAGTTTTTGGTCATTATCATATATTATTAAGGACGAGAAATCCGGTCCTTAATTGTTTTTGGGGACCGTATTTACTATCGGTCGCTAAAAGATTTTAGCGACCGGATGTTATCCAGTCCTTTTTAGTCATTAGCGGCGGAGCCTGTAGCGACCGTATGGCGACCGGGTTGTCCGATCTCTATTGACTTTTAGGGACCGGATTTATACTTTTAGGGACCGGATTTCCCCTCCTTATATGCCTTTTTTCTTGTAACCCATTTGCCTGCCTACACTATTTTCCGAAAAATGGTTTTAAGCCTCTTTTTACATGGTGTAGACACCGGGTCCCGAGGCGGTCCAAGATAAGAATTACCCGAAAGATGAAAATGATACCAGCTCACAGGCAAATGTGTCGAAAATGATGTTTTACTTGTCGAGACCCTCGTTATTTTTTAAATATAAATAGACAGATAAATATATATTATAAAGATAAATTAATTAAATTAAAAAAATATATATATTAAATTAGGAAGTGTTTTTTTTTATATATCAAAATTTTGATTAGAAAACATTTATATTTAAAAGGAGATTAAAAATAATTAATTAAAGATGTAATATTAAGAAAAAGAAAAAAAAAGGACAAGTTAGATTTACGAAAAAAAAATAAATTAAAATTTTTTTTTAAGTGGCCTAACATGGCCGCATCTCACCTTTGGTGAGATGCGGCCATGTTATAAGATGGCCGCGTCTCACCAAAGGTGGGATGCGGCCATGTGAGGCGCGCCCCTTGGGGCGCGTCTCGCCGCGAGCACACGCGTCCATACGAGTGCTCGTTGCCTGTCTCCACACGCAGGCATTTTGCCCCGCCCGCCTACGTTTTCCTGCGTTTCTGGCCATTTGCAGTCGGTTTTTACCGGTGTCTTTCATATTTTTGTACAATTTTCGACTAACTAAAATTAAAAGACTTCTTGTCTCTTCCCATTTTTGGGCAGGACAGCAAATCAAAGGGTTGAGGGGTCTTCATTTTCAAGGGGGCCTGGAATTTTTTCGAGGAGAAAAAAAATTTATTTTCTCTCAACCAGGAGCAGCCAAAGGTTTTTCAAAAAATTATAACCAGATTTTTGGAACCGAGCTTTTTTTTCTTCTTGATTTGCTCTTCAACATATTTTTTCAGTCGGGGTTCCGCTCAAACAAAGGAAAATCAATTTCCTTTGTTTTGTATCATCCCCGCCGAAATTTTCTATCAAGTTTCATCTGTTTTTAAACTTAGTTTTCTTGCTTAAATATTTTCCATTTTTATCACTGAAACTCGACAAGGGGAATGGACACAAACACCGTCTTTCTCCGATCTATAAAATTATGAGGGTAAACACTTTGGACCCGTTCTTGTTTTATTTTCGTCCATTATCTGCTGCTATTAATGTTGTCTTCTATGATTATCTTTAGATTTATTGTTTAACATTCTAATGTTGCTTGCCACTGTTGACATTATTTGTGGTTTTAACTTGATTTTTTGTGTTTTTTCCAACTTGATTACAACCATTGTTATTTTGTTATTATTATCATATTATTGTTATCATACTGTTACCATGGTTTTTATTATTATTATTATTATTATTATTATTATTATTATTATTATTATTATTATTATTATTATTATTATTATTATTATTATTATTATTATTATTATTATTATTATTATTTATAATCATCATTATTATTATTATCATTTTATTTATTATTATTTTATGTTTATTTATTTTATGCTTATTATTATTATTATTATTATTATTATTATTATTATTATTATTATTATTATTATTATTATTATTATTATTAGGCTACTGTCACCATTGTAGTCATTGTTATTATTATTCTTATTATTATTATTATTATTATTATTATTATTATTATTATTATTATTGTTGTTGTTGTTGTTGTTATTGTTGTTATTATTATTATTGCTATCATATGTTGTTATTATTATTGTTATTTTATTAGTTGTTCACATTATTTTATATTTCTATTATTGTTATTATTATTATCTTATTATTATTATTATTATTATTATCATGTTTGTTTATGTCATATTCATTATTGTTTATTATCATTGTCCATTATTATTATTATTATTATTATTATTATTATTATTATTATTATTATTATTATTATTATTATTATTATTGTCATTACATTTTGCCATCATCCCTTTCTTTCAGCACGATTTATTTTTAATCCCATCTTGCATGTAGGTTGTTTGTTCATTAAATTAATTTGCCAATATTTATTACTTGAATATTTTTTTAGAACTATTATCATTTTGTTGTGTTGCATTATTATTGTTGTTATTGTCATTATTTATTATTATTGTGCCCAACATTTATTTCGTCTTTATTTGATTAATCTTTAGAACTATCACTAATATTTTTGATTTCTGTCTGAGATTGAATTTGAGTCACATTATGTGAGTGCCTCCGTGACCTCTCGGATGGGTCACGATGCGTAGAGGAACACGTCGTTTGGGTGAGACCTTTCTTATTTCCCTCCTTTTGTTGTGCTTATTTGTAAATAATTATTTTATTTATGCACGCGTGAGATAAAAAGTCACAAAAATATTTTTATAATTAAATTAAAATTTTCCTTAATAAAATTGGGACTAATATCCCTCGTTTTAACCAAAGAATGAAAAAATGTCATAATAAAACGAAGAGTTAATTTTTTCCAAAAATGGGATCACTCATCCCGGCTTTTTTAAAAACTAGCAATCGAATAACTCTTCGAACCCTTTTTAAATAAATGCGAAGGGACCAGTGTTCCTAAACATTCAACCAAGTGCAAAGGAACCAATGTTCCTAAAATAAACGAATGTCCCTATTTATGTATGTTGCTCTTATGTTTGGTTTTGTTTGATTGTTTTAAATTCATGTTCATTTCCTTTGGGCCCTTGAAATTAATTTTGGGGCAATATTATTTTCACGTGAGATTGTATTCCGTCCCAATTTACATGTTAATCTTCTTTTATTTGGGGTTGTATTTTGCCCCAATTTCTCTTGTAATTGTGTGCGTGACGTGTTTATTGCTTTCTTTACCGCTTCACTTTATCGCTTTCCTTACCGCTTTCGAGTGCTTGTAGTGCACTTTAATTAAATGCATGAATCGCGTGAGAGAAGAGATAGAATTTTAGGAAGTTAAAAACTCATTTATAATTAACCAAAACATAAATAAGAGTGAAGTTCCGAACGCCATCTCTGGTTTAGACCGTAGAGGTTAGATGGCCTTTCCCAATTTCTCGTAAATTAGGTGGTGACTCCAAAATACCTCAAAGGTGCCTAAAGGTACCATGAGGCTAGATGATCCTTTCCAATGTTCTATTAGGAAGGAGGCATCCAAGATGTCTCATGGCACCTAAGATCCAAAAGACGCGAACCAATCCCTCCAATCCTAAAAGCGGGTTCAGCGAGAGGGCCTTTGCTGGGTTCGGCGCGCGTCACAGTGGCGACTCCACTAGGGACTGTTTGTGACTTTGCTCTGAAAGTGTTTTGATTAAAATGTATAATTGAGTTTTTAGAACCTAAAATTCTATTTCTTTTCGAAATTTGCATTGCATACATTAGGGCCTTAGAATTATGTTAGTTGGTCCCCTATCTTACTCCGGTGCATTCCCGAAGCACGACCCTACTTTCACTCATTGTAGGGAAGTGTTAAGGATAATCACCAGCCCAAGCCTTGTACTATTAAAGGTATATCAAATGGAGACCCGATCGATCACTATGCTCGTGATGAGCTAGACCTGTTGGCAGGGACCATGCTTGGGTAGACCTAAAAAATCACCATCGATGAAAGCCCATGTAATGACAAATAGAAACTTCCACTAGGTGGTATGCTCCTTAATACGATGCTTGTAATGTGGGCCGCCAGGTTTTAAACAAAATCAAGCAAATTAAGTGGTCCTTTATCAAAGGCCTTCATGCCCCGGTAAGCCCACCTTAACTTGATTGAATTGTCTAAATACGTAATGGTCAAAACTCATACGAATGCACATTAGATAAGAGTGTTATGCTGCCGGTTTTCCACCGTGCACAATTAGTGTCCGATGGGTTCCCTGTTAACCCTCGGATGAAGCCCGCCTAGGAAAGAGTCCGCACGACCTCGTGTGTGGGAGTGATAAGGTTAGAAGGATCTATCTGCTTGCATGTGGTTGTGGATACTGCACAGCATGCTCGTGCATCGCATGTCATTCATGCATGTCAATAAGGTAAATATATGTGTATATAAGTAATAACATATTTTCTCTCATGCTATGCGTGTATATATCTTTTCGTCTGCATATTATTTCTTCACGTGTACATATCATCCTGCATGTAATTTCTTCCATGCATCCCAATCGTACTGTGGTAATCTATTAATCTTGCACTCATTTGCATGGCACGATCATACATTATACATGTAATCCATGCAACATTCTAACAATCTGGATCTTTCAGCCATCATAGGTTCATCCAAGTGGACTAGAGGTTCCGATGATCGACTAGTGAGGACAGACTCACCCTTTGGATTGCTAGAATTAGTGCCTGTTTGGGATTTTGAGTCACTCTCAGCAACTAGTGAATCATCTTCGATAGCAGAACTACAACGGGAGACTGGTGCTTAGACGATACAAGACCTAGATAAGAGGCTCGGGGATTTTGAGAGGAGGATGTTGGCCATGATGGAAAATATCACTGCTCAAATGGCACCGAATGCCAAGCAACCGCCTGTGGCCCCTGCTATTGAACAAGTTGAATTGCCTATTATGGAAGAGGCTCCAACCATATAGCAAAAAGAGCATGATCCGACTAAGGAAGTACACCTACCGCCAACTGGACCTGGAGGAGAGTCGCCTGTTGCTCTGTCACCTGGACGAAAGGGCAAAGGGTATATTTCAAAGAATGGGCTTCTGGCAATAACACGGGGCCTGAAGAAAAGGATGGATATCCTCGAAGAAGAGATTTCGAAGTCTAAACTTGCAATTACCCTGGCTGCTCATGAGAAAGTCTCTATGCACTCAGAGAAGAAAGGTCGACCGTATAGGTGTGACAGTGATAAGCTGCAATTATATTAATATTTTAGATTAATTCTTGGCATAATTATGTGTTTTATTTATTTAATTTTAATGTTAATTAGTTAGTTTTTGTCTTTTTATTAATTTATAATGTTTTTATAATTTTTAATAAGTTTTGGGATGTTTTCAGGTGTTTTATTTTAATCCGGAGCTAAATTGGAGGTTCGAAATGGATTTTAGGAACAATTGGTGAAATAGGGCAAAATTTGCCTAAAGCACAACTGTGCTTTCGAAGGGAGCGCGCAACAGCGTGAACAGCCGGCGACACAGTTGTGTTTTCTCACGTAAAGCACAGCTGTGTTATGCAGTAGGAGGCGCGCGCGTACGGAGGATAGCAACGCTCTCGCCCAAGAGCATAGCTGTGTTTTGGCGAGAAACACAGCTGTGTTTCACAATTTTTCCACCTGATCACGCACACGACGCAGCGCTGAGGCACAAATTGCTCAAGAACACAGCTGTACTTTGCTAAATCACAGCTGTGCTTTTCTCCAGATATTAAAAAGAAACGTCGCTGCATCTTGGAGGGGAGACCTAATTAGGAGTAGACTTAGGTTTTTATTTTTTCAGTTCTTCAGCAGTGTTTTTATTTTAGTTTAGGTTTTAATTTTCATTTTAAATACTGTTTTAGCTTAGATTTAATTTCAAGAATTGCAATTTCGTTCTTAATTAATTTAGATTAATTTAGTTTAAATTTATATTTTGGGGATTTAAGGAATTCCAAGGTTGAAGAACAAAGGCTTCAAGATCTATTTTCTCTCTCATCAAGGGTGTATTCTAAACTTGAATTTTTCATATTTTATGTTTATATTCTTGATGTTAGAGTAGTTATTCATGCTTAGGGGTTCTTGAATCATACTTTGTATTTGGAATTATTGATTTAATGAATATTTTCATGATTTCTTTTATTTCTCTTGTTATATTTTCTGCATTTATAATGATTATTGGGTTTGATTATGATTTAGTCCGGAATGATGATTGATTTCAAATCTGATTATTATTGTAGTTTGTTTATGCTCTGTTCTTATATCTCTGCATTTATCGATTTTGCTTGCTCCGGAATGGGATGCTTGATTTATAGATGTTAGTTTTAGAAAGTTCAGAAATGTGAAGAATAGATGGGTTTTGGATTAATTGACTCCGGATTGGGAAATTAATTCATACCTAGGATGTTAGACCCGTGCTCATGCTAATAATAAGGCTTGCTCCGGAATGGAATGCTAATTATTTATATTCAGTTTTTATCATTCTTGCTGTATCTTTTGGACGACTCCGATTGGGAATCTATAAGTGCAGAATTTTATGATATAAGACTAGAGTGGCGAGTGAGATAATTAAGTTCTGGGTTGTTTGACTCCGGATTGGGAAAATAAACTGAACTTAGGATTTTAGACTTGTTCATAGGCTAGTTATATGGCTGGCTCCGGATTGGGATCTCATGTAATTAGAATAGTTGGGTTATCCAGAAATTCATGTTGGTATTGTTTTTCCCATTTTCAATTGCATTTATGAGGATAGAATTTCCTAAGCATCTAATTTCATCCTTGAGTAATTTCTTGATGAACAATTTTATTTTTAATTGTTAATTTATTTTCTTGCTTAGCTTAGTTTTCTGCACCAAACAAACTGGGGATATCTCAAATTCACTCATCTATAGATATTTAATGTGACAATCCTTTTTCCCTTGGGTACGATAACTCGGGGTCCTAACTATTCCCCACTTTATTACTTGTCGATTCGGTACACTTGCCGAGCACCGATCAAGTTTTTGGCTCCGTTGCCGGGGAAAAACGGTGTTGTTTGTTTTATATCTTTAGTTGAGTTAGTTTGAGATTTTTATTTTTATTTATTTATTTTTCTTTGTTTTAATTTGGTGTTTATCTTTGCAGGAAAATTTTGAGGTAGGTCTTTTCAAAATGATGCAAGATAGTGTTCAAGATTATGAGTTGGTCCTTTTGCAAGCTCAAGTGAATGCTATGAGGAGGGAAATGCAAGAGTTACGACAATTGTATCCACCTTCACCAGTCACCTATTCACCATCCTTTGAAGATCCTTACTCTCAATGGGAATCACAAGAGTCTAACTCCGCCAAAATCGTAAGTCTTCTAGACTACATATATTACAGAGAGAAGCAATTTTATGCGAGTGGCAGGCTACAATCAACTATCAAGAGGAGAGGATCAAGGCTCAAGGGAATCTATTAAGAAGTCAAGCATTGGAGATCCAAAATTTGTAATCCAAGTTGGAGCTTTTAATTGTCTCTTCGGTTGATCAAAGAGATGGTGGTGAATTGAGTTATGCACCTATAGAGCTTAACGAGAATTTTGAAATTTTTGAGGATGGGTTGCATGAAGGAAAAAAGGAGCCAATCCTTGTTGAAGACGAATCTTGTGTTTGTTTGGAAACTAAATTCAATTTTTCTGTGCAGGATAGTGCACCAAAGGAGCAAGAGTTGTGTGATTCTCAAATGGAAGCACTGAATTCAGTCCATTTGAAGGATCTATTTAGACTAAAAGAGCCGGTAGAGTTCGTTTATAGTGAACCCAAGGTGGAGTCATACTTCATCGAAGACATGGAAATTCCCACCTTGGTGGCTTTCGATGATTTTCTCTTACTAATGGGGGAAAATGAGGAGCAAAAACCGGAAAGACCAATATTTGGTTCACAATCTCATCCACCCGGGAGTAACATGAGTCGAGCTGGGACTCAATAAACCAGAACTTTTATTTTTCTTAACCCTTCCTGTTTAATTTTATGTAATTTATATGTGTTTTATGTTTTTAATTTTTTTTAGTTGTTTATTTTTAAATCTTTATTTTAATTTTTTTTTGTTTTTATATAAAATAATTTTCCTTAAATTTTTTGTGTGTTAGAAAGTTAATTTGTTGTTTTTAATGTTTAATTTGTTGATTTTTAATTTTTGGTTTTAATTGGTTTTGGTTTGTTGTATTGTTTTGGAATTTAACAGGGAAAATAACTTGGAATTTAAAGAAAGGAATTTGTAGCAAAAATGGTGCAGTGGAGCATTGGTCAGTAGCATTTTACAGGTATCTCACGGTGACCATTGAATTTATTGTCACCGTGACTTATTTTTCATCAGGGCAGTAGCGTTTCCAGCTAGAGTGAAAACACAGCTGTGCTATTTCGAAAACACAGCTGTGATTTCATTTAAAACGCGCCTATACGTAATGCTGTGTAAAAACACAGCTGTGCTTCTTTCAAAAGCACAGCTGTGCTTTTCACCCAGACCCTATTAACACGCTATTTTCAAATTTTCGGCGCTGCTCTTCTTTTCTTTTCTCCTCTATTTTCACATGTTCCCCCCTGTTCCTCATGTTAAAAATTTTCTCTCAATTTTCTCTTCGATCTTTATTGACAATCCAAGCTCATCTCAGGTAATTTTTATTTTTTGCATTTTTATAGAGCTTAAATAGAATTCTTTTCATCTTAATTTTGCATTTCTCTTCTTATTTGCCGAAGCTGATTTTCCCTAAAATTTCTGCAAAATTCCAGATTTTTGGGGTTAAGAATTAAGAGTTCTCTCCCATTATTTCTCTTCTAAAATTTTTAAGTCAGTTAGCTAATTTCTATAGATTCCAGGTACGCATTATTCCCACTCTGCTCATTCAAATTTTTTATCGTTCTTTTACTGATTCAACTGTGCACTGAACTTCAATTAAGAAATTATGTTGTTTTTGACATTATTAATTGAGATGTGTTTCTTCTCTTGCTAATGGGTGTGTAGGATGAGAAAGTTGTGCTAAAAATTTTGGGCTATAATCTTGCTCACCAGATGCTTAATGAAATGCTTAAATGAGAAATTCATATCAAAATTTGGGACTTGTAACGTGAAAATGCAACATAATTGTTTATTTTTTTCTTCCCAACTCTGTTAATATGATTTGTTGAGGTTTTGTTCATATCTAGTTGGCATGAATCAGGTTGCTTGAACATGCAAATAGGTCACTGTTGGCATGCTCACTGCTGATTTGGAACTTTCAATGACTGAGCTTTATCTGAACATATTGTACACTGAGCAATCATATTTTGAACCTGATTTTATGTATGTGTTTGTGTTTAATTGCTCTTTTAGCAGTGTTGAGTTGATGGGTGCCATTAGAATTAAATTTGAACTTATTGATAATTGTGCTAGATGGGATGTGTTCTTGCATTTTTCCTTAAAAAGTAGCTTGCTGAATTGGGATTTTGAGCTTCAGAATTCTGAACTGAATTGTTTTGAGAAAATCGGGGCATTATGCATAGTATGAATATGGAAAGAAAATTTTGCAAGTTAAATTCAAATTGCTTGAGATTGTGCTTAGCATTATTTTTGTTTTAGAAGTATTTGCTGCTGCTTTAGTTTTTAATTTAGATGCAATTGATAGTTATACTTGATTGTATTGAGACAAATGCATGTTTGCTAGTTCCCGAATTGATGGGATTAGGATGAGTTGTATTGGATGCCAATTTTTCAAATTCTTATTTACATGCAACTTTGAATTTATCCTACATATTTTTGCTACGAATAAGGCATTGATTAAGCAAACTTTGCATTTCTCTCTCTTATTTTCCATTAAATTGCATTTATATTAATTTTTGGCATATACACTTTAAGGATTAATTACTTGTGCTTATTTTTATTCTCCACCTTGTGCTTTATATTTTTAATTTCTTTAAATTCTAATTTGTGCAATTTTCCAATTTTGACTAAGTTTGTGCATTGATTTTGTACTTCAAATTATTTATACATATGCCCGATGCTTAATTTTCCATATTTTGCATTTTCATTAGCTAGAAAATTTTATTTATTTTGCAAATTTCTGTTGTGAAGTTCTGGTGAGTTTTGTTATTATTCTTTCAATCTAGCCATATATATGGTTTGCAGTTAATGAAACTAAGAATGTTTTGGATAAAGTTTATACTTTCTTTTCAGGAACCATGGTTCGTAATAGAGAGGAGCAACCATCAGCGCCCATTCCGCCTCCTGATTGGTTGACTCCAGCACAGTGCACTTTGTTCAATAAGCTGGCTACAAGGATTATTGTTTCTAGTAGGTTTATGAGTATGAAGACACTCATTGACCTGGGCATTCAAGAGAGTGTATTATCTTTGCTAAGGAACATTAGATGGGAGGAGTTCTTTTCTCTGAATGGTCCAACTCATCCTACGATAACATTGGAGTTTCTTAGTACTTTTCAGTACTCTCCAAGGTTATCTAAGGATGATGTAAATACCATTCAGTTTAGAGTCAACAATGCTCCTTATTTTCTATCGATTTCTCACCTGGCTAGATACTTGACGTTGCCAGTGGATGGAGAGGTGCACATTGTGGGTGATTCAGCTGCACATTGGGCTATTATCGGGAAGCCCAATATGGACTTTCATGCGAGAAACACCAAGTCAACAAAGCTCTGCTCTCCAATCTATCAGTACTTGTATAGAGTGATGACTTCTTCAGTGTTCATGCGACTAGGGTGTCCCAGCAATGTGACCACACCAGACTTATTTTTTCTTTATGCTATGGAGGCCGGCATCAGAGTTAATGCCGTACCTTGGTTGTGTAAGCAACTGAAGAGAGCTACAGCTACTTCAGGAAGGAGGATCGGGATTGGTGGATTGATCACCTTGATTATGAGAGCCCTACATCTGCCTACTCCTGACATGGGACCAGCTTTGAGGTCATCGTACTTGATTGATGAGGAGGTAGCACTCAGGTGTAGGATTGCTATAGAGGATCCTTCTTCCGAGAGTGGATATAGACTTAGGAGAGCGGAGGAGATAGATGCCCATGACTCTGGTGATGATAGAGAGGGCGATTCTGATGATGGTGGCCGCCAGCCAGTTGATCCTGATATTGATGCTCCACCACCACCTCCGCCACAGAGAGCAACAGCCACTACTTCGAGTAGGAGGGTGAGACAGAGGAGTTACATTCCATTCTCCCCTCCAGATATGAGCTGCTATGCTCAGGGGCATGATGAGCCGTCTTCTTCCACAGCCCCTCCACCCTTAGCTCCATATTTAGATGCTTAGATGGTCCAGACTTTGATTTAGAGATGCAGTCTTTGACAGCATCAATGACGCGGTTTGAGACTTCTATCAGCATGCTTCAGACTTCTTTTAGTGAGTCCAGGAGGAAGCAGACAGACTTTCAGGAGAGGGTTTGGGAGAGATTGGATGAGTTGAGCAGAGGACTGGCGGAGGTCAAGGCAGCTACGTCTCAGAGTGACCAGTTGATATCTAGCATGGACTTATCAGTGCAGCGAGCTTGGGAGCGATTGTCTTCCATAGAGACTCAAATGGAGCAGATGCGCAGAGATATGGTCCTGGGAGCTGAGCGGAGAGACGCATTCTTGGGAGCCTTTTAGTAGAGGATTATTACACAGTTGGACAGGTTGAGCAGTGAGATTCATGGATTTTTTACACCTGTTTCCATTGTATTTCCTCCACATTTGAGACGACCACCACATTGATATATTGTATATCTTTCAGGAAGTGATTTTTTCATAACAGATTTTGTAATCTATTTATTTTGTAGTCAATGAAATTGATATAGTCAGGCAATATATGATTTTATTTACTTTGTTATATTTTGGAATTGTGTGGCTGAACCAATGCCGTGTGATAGGATAGATATTATTTGTGTTGGCTATGAATCTCACAAATTTCAGAGTATTTCATTTTGCACAGTGATTATTGGATTCTTGCACAGGTTTTGAGTTTTCTTCATTTTGCACAGGTGGCATGCAGGAATTTTGTATGGTTTCTAGTTTTGCACAGTAATTATTTTATGTTTGCCATTTTTGAGATGATTGCAATTAATTTTAAAATGCAATGAGTTTTTGCACACTAGTGGAAAATTTTTGAAAATATTTTTGTGTGCTTCACTTTCTTGCACTGAGGACAGTGCAACATTTTGAGTTTGGGGTGGAGTACCTGTAACGGCTGGTGGGGCACCGACCGAGGGCTATCCCCGGAACATATCCCGTCGGGCCTTCCCTGCGCGTCGCTCAATAGCCACCGCGCCGTACTCACGGTCTTTACACTTCCCCTTGTGCATTTTTGCCTTTCGTGGGATTCGAACCAAGGACCTGGGGATAAGTCCTTAATTTATAGAATACCACTACCATTAGGCTACATAGCCTAATGGTAGTGGTATTCTATGAATTAAGGACTTATCCCCAGGTCCTTGGTTCGAATCCCACGAAAGGCAAAAATGCACAAGGGGAAGTGTAAAGACCGTGAGTACGGCGCGGTGGCTATTGAGCGACGCACAAGGAAGGCCCGACGGGATATGTTCCAGGGATAGCCCTCGATCGGTGCCCCACCAGCCGTTACAAAAAAGGCACCTTTTTTTGTAACAACCGGTGGTTCCATCCCGCGACCGGTGATTCCATCCCCGGAACATATCCCGTCGGGAGTCGGTTCACCGCGCCGTCGAGAGTCGGTTCACCATATCGTACTCACGGTCTTTACACCCCCCTTGTGCATTTTTGCCTTTCGTGGGATTCGAACCAAGGACCTGGGGATAATCCTTAATTCATAGAATACCACTACCATTAGGCTATGTAACTAACTGTAACACCCCCACCGTCGCCCCCGTTGGAATGGCGTCGGTGGGCGCGCTACCCGACACTCACTCACACACACACACGCATACACTAAGCGGAAGCATACATTCATACATGACATGCATACGGAAATACAGAGTAATTTAAAACTTTAAAAGAACAATAGCTGAACATACAACTCACATACATACATATAATCATTCAGCGGAAGCATAAGGCGAAAGATAAAACGAAGAAATAACTTAATATATAAATATAATAACATTTACATAACCCAAAATAATATCCAAAACCTTACAGATACATAAGACTACTGGAATGACAAAAATCCAAAATGCAGAAGCTGATCACATAATAAAACTTCTAACTTCTACGTGGCCGACCTTGCAGATGCGCGACTTGAATAGAACCAAACCTGCCACCTATACGGGAAGGAAATTCGTGCTAAGCGATAAACGCTTAGTGGGGAGAACACACAAGAAATATGGACGGCCATTCACATTGGTCGCCAAGGCATAACACATTCACAATGGCTAATGCGAACATTCATAACACATATATAATCAGACTTGCATAGAAAAGGCATTAATTCAAAAACTCATAACCATAACCATATACTTACGGAGGAAAAAGGCCAAAACAGACATAATACAATACATGATGCAAGTATCATCATGCAGAACTACATACAATATCACATGCATATACGTACCAAGATATCAAATATCAGTACCTTACCGTGCGAAGTCACATGAGATTTACACATGCAATTGTCATATCCAAATACCCATGCATTAACTGAAAACCCATTCAAATGCGACACAATTACCATATAATAACGTACCCAACTATTATGCTAAGAACACTATCTATCTAAACATACTTTTGTCATGCCATACATACACACTAGCCAAAACCTAAGGGACAACATCCAAAGCACCACACTTCCACTGCGTAACTCTAATACATAAAATATCATGCCAGAAACCCTCCAATAGAAGAGACCGAAGACATAATCACATTCATAACATCACCATGCGGAAAGTACAGTTAAATCTTACATACTTACCGTCACAACTGATCCGATTCACATGCTTATATACAAATAAACCATGCTTGAGTCACATACGTAAATACATTAGTCGCATTACATTCAAAGCATTCTGAAACTTATAACACATCACATGACACGTGCGGATAATGATGTCAGATATAAAATCATGCTTACATAATGCAGACATACATTCCGAAGCTCATACCCAAGTTCATATACTTATAGACTGATTCCTCAAATCCTTCTCATGCTCATTCGGATGTCACATTCATATAGTTATTTTAAAGCAAAACAAAACAACAAAGCACCTGCTAACTCACAATAGTGGATAACGAGTATACTATCACCACCTTACGGGTGAGAATCGAATACTATCATATAATTTTATTCAAAACATTTTCTGAAGGGGATCTTAAACAAGATCCAAACACATTAAAAAGGATCGCGAGGATCCGAGCACATAAAGGGTTCGCGAGGAACCAAATGGGGGACCTGATCAGGGTCCAAACATTCAAAGGGCTGCAGCTAAGAGACTCTATTAGGCATGCCTAACTATCCACTGAACTAACTCTAGCAGGTCATGCATAATGCAAATCATGTCTCACATCATGGCACATATTTTAACATATTACGTTCATATAATTCATAACATTGTCCATGCATAATACATCCAATTATATTAATATACTTCATATAATAGTCAAAGTAAAAACCTAAAGGCATCACAAGCTCGGAATTCAAACATTGCAATCACAAAAGAAAACTCAATTTGGAAACTAGGGAGTATCGCGATCGCGACTGATGTCGTGCTCGCGACAGAGGGGACTTGCCCCAGGTCACGATCATGGCAACCTTCGCGATCTCGCGAGGGAACTAGGGCATCTCGCTGTCGCGCTCGTGACATACATCGCGCTCGCAACAGTGAGCTGCCAACCCAAACAATTTGGCAACCGAGCTCTCTGTCGCGCTCGTGACAGAGGCTCTGCTGCACGGCTCGGCGGAGAGCTTGGACGTGTGCGAGGGCTGCTTTCACCGGGCTCTGTCGCAACCTCGTGACGATGTCGCACTTGCGACAGAGTCGGGAATTTCAACCCTTGCTCAGAAATCTACAGAAATTCCCTCTTCACAACACCCAATTCTCAAACCAACATCGAAACATCAACTTACCTCACCTCCAGCAAGCCACACATCATTGACAACATAAACACAACATCCACACCAAGAATTCCGAATAAATCATGCCACAAACAATATCCATTTACACAATCTATAATGTCAACACTATTTGCCATTCATCTTAATCACACCCATGGTAATATGCATTCATACATATGGTACATCATATTTAGGTTACTCATGAGATCAACACATATTAGTACTCATCCATATGCCATCCTTCACAGAGTTGTATCTATAGTTATTCACTAGTTAGATCACCAATCCTAATCATACTCATAAGTTTTCCCAAAGATAACTACTTATATAGCCATTTAATTACCCTAAACATGCATAGTAAGCTGAGGGGGAGGGTAGGGGATGGAACCGAGCCAACCAAGGGCTCAAAAATGAAGAAATAAAGGCTAAATCGAGTTTTTCTATCGCGAGGTCGCGACGCTGTCGCGCTCGCGATAGAGGCTCACCTCTGTTACCTAAAAAGACTGCTTTACGTCCCTGACTTGTGTTGCCTAAACTGACCTCTAAAACTCATTTTTAGCCAAAACTTCCTTCTTAACAAATGTTCCCTAGGATTTTAAAGTTTAAATGCAACAAATTTTAGATCAAAATAACATCTATAACTCTAGATATGATCTCCACAACCCATACTGGTCAAACAACCCGACACAAAAAGAGACACTACGCTTTTATCCAAATGTTAGGGTCTTAGGGTAAGACTTTTCCCAAGTCTATTTCTAATACTTTTAAAGATATGGAATTCTTGGTTCTAATGGCTCAAGAATCATACGATTTGGAGGTCTAAAACTCTACTTATGATAAAAACAATCCACGGAGGTCAAATAAAAACGGAACAAAATTGCCAAAACTCATGCATTTCAAAGCCAACCCTCATATACATTCATCTTAATTAATAACATGGATTACTAACACAAGTAAATAAATTAAATCATGCATATACACATACCAAGTCACTCAAAATTTCAGAAATCAAACTCTACACACACATACTTGATCCAAGAAAAAAAAAAAAGAAGCAGAGACAAAATCCCAAACTTCCAATCCGAAATAACCCAATCATAACCACAAATAAAGCTCCCAAACCTCTTGTAGACCAAAACCCAGCTGATCTTCACTCTTGAACCTTCTCCTTGCCTTTGTTCTTCTTCTTGCCACTCAATTCTTGCACAAATCCAACCAAAAACATACTCAATCAAACCCAGAAATTCTTCCAAAACAGAACATAAATACAAAGAAAAAAGAGAAGATGAAGAAGTCCAAGACAAACCCAAGCACTTACCTTTACAAATCCAAACTCTAAATCGAAAATCCAACCTCAAACCTTGAAGAAATGACACAAGGAAAGGAGTTGGGAGCAGAAATTGAAGAAAGGAAAGAGAGGAGAGAACGGGAAAGTGAAGGGAGAGGGGAAAAGTGATAGCTTCCAAGGGAAGCTTCCCCAAAATCTGCCCTCCTATACCTCTCTCTTCCTTTTTCCATAAATGCTCACCTAGCCCAAGCCAAGTGTCACTCTCCAATTGGTCCTAACAACCACCCACTTGACTTATTCCTTCAATGCACCATACACAACACACACACAAGCATCTCTTACATAAATATCTCCATGGCACCATACTCCACTCACACCATAACATTTCTTAAGAACCCACTTATATCCTACTTCCATACACCACAAGCACACCATAAAATTCCTCAACTAAACTTATTTTACTAATTCCTTTGCAATTTAGTCCTTATTAACCAATCTTCCTCATCCCAAATTACTGAAATACCCTTCAATTCCCGACTTCGCGTGCAAATTCCTACTAGGGCCATTTTGGGTTGTTACAGTACCATTTTAATTTTTCAAACCAAAACCAGTTCTGTTTTATTGTGTCTTTTTAGTTTGTTGTGTGTTTTTTTATATCTTTAAGGTAACTTTTTAAATTTTTAGTAGTTTTAATTATTTTTTATTTTGTTTGTGGTGTGTTTATGCCAAGTTTTTATCTAGATATTGTTATCGATGTTCTTATTAATTTAACCTTGATTTAAATTTTTATTTCGTCCTAGTAGTTCTCAATTATGAATAATTTTGACCTCAGTTTTAGAAATTTGTGTTTCATTCAATTTTAATTTGAGTGAGAAATAGTATTGTTTGTATCTTTATTAGCTTGATTGCATGTAAACCTTGATTATACTTTGCAATTTCTAAATTTTGAGCACTTTGGGCCTGTTTTTAAAATTTGAGAAAAATCTAGATACAATTAAGGGATGAGATGAAAACTCACTAAGAGCACTAGAACCTTTCTGATTACCCATCGAAGTGACTCCTAGATGAGGCATAACTTAGAAAATGATTTAGGCAATCCTTCTTTGAATAGCTACTTTAAATGACTTTTCCTACCTCAATTTTATAGTCTCTTGTTAGCCTGTTAAGCCTATTATTTCAGTATGCTAAATGCGTGCTTGTTTTATTGTTACACATATTAAAACTACCTTTAGCCTTAAATGACTTTTACCTCCCCTTTGAAGAGTGGCCACTCTAGTAAGGATGGGTTTGTATTTTGGGTGAAAGGGAGTTTAGTTTTTGTCAATTTTTGGTGTAACTTTTGTTTGAAAATTGATTGGTGTGTGTAATAGAGAGTTGAGTCCATTTAAAGAAATGAGTTTGGGGTTGACAAAGGGGAATGTGATTTAAGTTGTTTATTGGTCTTTTAAATATTAGAGCTCAATTTTAGTTCTCGAGAATTTTGGATTAATTTAGTACTTCATAAATTGTTAATGGCTAGTTGGTTTTTATGCTTCAAAAAAAATTGAATTGAAAAAGAAGAAGAAGCATTGCAAGTTTTTACTAGCTAACTGAGCAAAATATGAGTTTGGTGTACAAAAGTTAATAAAACTTGAACTAGTGACTTGTGATGATCATTGTTGAATATTATGTGGCAATTATTATTTTGAGCTAAGTTTGATGAGCTAAGGTGTCTTTAAGACCAATTTTGTTCTGATGGTATGGAATTGGGTTGGGAATATTCTCTAGTCTAGTTGGGTGATTGTAGTTTTGTTTAGGTATTGGCCATTGTTCTCTAGTGACTTGATCTTTCTTTGTTAGCCAATTTACCTAAACCTAACGTTACAACTAAAATGTAAGACCTCTTGATTCTTTGTTTTGTCTTGTCCTATTTAGTGGAGATGACCTTCTAGTAAGGTTTAGTACGTAAGAAGAGGCATATGGTGTTTCTTGAGCTTTAAGTGAAAAGCGATGAATGCATTCATGCATTCGAGTTGATTTTTGTTCCCAACATTGTATCTAGAAGTTTTGTTTTTAAATGATAAAAATTCTGTTTTGGCCTTTAGCACACACACAAAGAAATTGTTTGGTATGTTCTTGTGTTTATTTGTTATTTAGTGAGCATTGGTATTTACAAGCCTATCTTCTTGTTCCTTAATTGAGAATGACTCCTCATTTTCTTTTATTGAGATTGAAATGATTGAGAATGTGGTTCATTCAGTTTACTCGAGGACGAGTAAAGGTTTGAGTTTGGGGTAGTTGATAAGTTGCAATTATATTAATATTTTAGATTAATTCTTAGCATAATTATGTGTTTTATTTATTTAATTTTAATGTTAATTAGTTAGTTTTTGTCTTTTTATTAATTTATAATATTTTTATAATTTTTAATAAGTTTTGGGATGTTTTCAGGTGTTTTATTTTAATCCGGAGCTAAATTGAAGGTTCGGAATGGATTTGAGGAATAATTGGTGAAATAGGGCAAAATTTGCCTAAAGCACAGCCGTGCTTTTCAATAGCACAGCTGTGCTTTCGAAGGGAGCGCGCAATAGCATGAGCAGCCATTGACATAGCTATGTTTTCTCGCAAAGCATAGCTGTGTTACGCAACAGGAGGCGCGCGCGCACGGAGGACAGCGACGCTCTCGCCCAAGAGCACAACTGTGTTTTGGCGAGAAACACAGCTGTATTTCGTAATTTTTCCACCTGATCGCGCACACGATGCAGCTCTGAGGCGCTAATTGCTCAAGAACACGGCTGCGCTTTTCTC
This sequence comes from Excoecaria cochinchinensis, assembly GCA_947683425.1. NCBI lineage: Eukaryota > Viridiplantae > Streptophyta > Magnoliopsida > Malpighiales > Euphorbiaceae > Excoecaria > Excoecaria cochinchinensis. The sequence continues at coordinate 10,146,983 of CANTUQ010000013.1, forward strand.
CAGATATTAAAAAGAAACGCTGTTGCATCTTGGAGGGGAGACTTAATTAGGAGTAGACTTAGGTTTTTATATTTTCAGTTCTTCAGCAGTGTTTTTATTTTAATTTAGGTTTTAATTTTCATTTTAAATATTGTTTTAGCTTAGATTTAATTTCAAGAATTGCAATTTCGTTCTTAATTAATTTAGATTAATTTAGTTTAAATTTATATTTTGGGGATTTAAGGAATTCCAAGGTTGAAGAACAAAGGTTTCAAGATCTATTTTCTCTCTCATCAAGGGTGTATTCTAAACTTGAATTTTTCATATTTTATGTTTATATTCTTGATGTTAGAGTAGTTATTCATGCTTAGGGGTTCTTGAATCATACTTTGTATTTGGAATTATTGATTTAATGAATATTTTAATGATTTCTTTTATTTCTCTTGTTATATTTTCTGCATTTATAATGATTATTGGGTTTGATTATGATTTAGTTCGAAATGATGATTGATTTCAAATCTGATTATTATTATAATTTGTTTATGCTCTGTTCTTATATCTCTGCATCTATCGATTTTGCTTGCTCCGGAATGGGATGCTTGATTTATAGATGTTAGTTTTAGAAAGTTCAGAAATGTGAGGAATAGATGGGTTTTGGATTAATTGACTCCGGATTGGGAAATTAATTCATACCTAGGATGTTAGACCCGTGCTCATGCTAATCATAAGGCTTGCTCCGGAATGGAATGCTAATTATTTATATTCAGTTTTTATCATTCTTGCTGTATCTTTTGGACGACTCCGATTGGGAATCTAGAAGTGCAGAATTTTATGATTTAAGACTAGAGTGGCGAGTGAGATAATTAAGTTCTGGGTTGTTTGACTCCAGATTGGGAAAATAAACCGAACTTAGGATTTTAGACTTGTGCATAGGCTAGTTATATGGCTTGCTCTGGATTGGGATGTCATGTAATTAGAATAGTTGGGTTATCCAGAAATTCATGTTGGTATTGTTTTTCCCATTTTCAATTACATTTATGAGGATAGAATTTCCTAAGCATCTAATTTCATCCTTGAGTAATTTCTTGATGAACAATTTTATTTTTAATTGTTAATTTATTTTCTTGCTTAGCTTAGTTTTCTCCACCAAACAAACTGGGCGTATCTCAAATTCACTCATCTATAGATATTTAACGTGACAATCCTTTTTCTCTTGGGTATGAGAACTCGGGGTCCTAACTATACCCCACTTTATTACTTGTCGATTCGGTACACTTGTCGAGCACCGATCAGACAGCTGTGCCGGCACTCATGAGACAAGAGAAGCATTAATGGTTAGAATAGCCAAGAAGTGCTGTTTTGGCATAAACGGATCTTTGCCTCAAGCATGGGAGGGGGACCTGCATTCATGGTTGGCTAACCCAGCCAGAAATTGAAGGCATATGAAGTGTCGTCAGCACGCTAGATATCTGAGGGATGATTACCAAACCCCAAAAGGTCAAGTGCAAGATCCTATTAATGGCAAGCCACTAGTGGCCTTTGAAGGAGGGGGCAACGTTATTGGGGGAGATAATCAAGAAAGCTCGAGTCTCAGCGATAACAGTGTGAGAGATCTTGGAGCCCCCAAGTTTCCAAACATTTGAGCTACTCAAGGGTGCTATACCATTTGGGGTAAGCCTTTATTTGAGCACCTCTTTCACTTCATTGATAAGGGGAAACTACAGCCAAAGCCTGCAAAACCCGCCAGAAGCCAAGGGCATCCCAGTCACCGAGCAAATTTGTATTGTGCTTACCACCAGCATACTGGGCATGAGACTGATGGGTGTCGAACTCTGAGAAAGCTTATTCAAGGCCTCATTAGTGAGGAATCGGGGAGGCAAGGGAATGGTTCCTGAATATGATGATAGACCATCGACTACAGCATTCGTGTTGGCAAGAAAGGAGGATGTTAGCAACTTAGATGCTCTTTTTATTTTTGAACTACTTAATGACGACATTTTAATGCAAATTTTCATGAAGTGGAATGAATGTTTTTATTTATTCATGTGATGTTTCTTGTGATTTCATTATGCATGATCATGATCATGACACATTCATATTTAATAATGATTCAAATGAGGCCATTCCATTTAATCTCGAAACTTTGGAGAACCTAAAGAAAATCTTGATAACATCTGTTATGACTCTTGAGGAGAGATTAAAAAGAGAGAAAATAAAAAAAAATGAAATAAAGAGTCTTTGCCTGGACCTATAAAGACATACCAGGGGATGATTATGAAGCCGCCGAACACATTATGCCAGTGTATCTCGATCATGAACCAGCTAAGTAGAAGCTCAGAAGATTCAATCCAGAAGGGACAGGAAAGGTTAAAAGGGGGGAACCCACGAACAGAACAAGGGCTAAATTTTTTACTGAAGCGTAATGCCCAATTGGGTGGATCAACGACATCCCCAATGGTTAAGAAGAGAAGTACACGTATGTGTAAACTATCAGGATTTGGACAAAACTTGTTGGGGAGCGAAAAAATGTACGCAAAAAAAACAGAAAAAAACAAAAAAAAACAAAAAAAACAAAAAAAAAAGCAAACAAAAAGAAAACAAAAAAGGAAGCAAAAAAAAAGCGAGAAAAAAATTGATCATCGATATAGGGACAGTTATCTGGGGGCAAGGTTTGTTCAAATCCCGTTGATCTACACATACATGTACTTTGCCATTCTTCTTAGCTACTGAAAAGGACCAAAAAACTGATTCACAAGCTATCCACCGAGTTCATCAGTGTGGAGGGTGTGCAGTATGAGAGGTAAGTTGATGACATGCAGCTAAGATGCCAGACAAGAGGAAGGCCAAGAAGGTTATGGAGGAGACCCATGCTGGGGTCTGCAGATGGAACCCCTACAAGTGTCATGCTTTATTCCTCGATGCATGGGGCGAAAGCACGACTGCCCGTTGAAGCACATCAAATCTTTAAGGGGCAGTTATGGAAGCAACAGCTACAGCAGCTAAGCACATTAAACGAAAATAGGTTTTGGGATTACTATCGTAATCATATCTATCAGAAAATACCTTATTCGATCATTTGGGAAGAAAGTCAGAAAGCACCCACTGAAAGAGTGAGATTTGGTCTTCAAGCAAATAGGTTCGAGTGTTCCAGACAGACAAGGTAAATTCAGGACAATGTATAAAGACCCATTTATTCTTGAAAAGTTATTATCCAAGGGAGCTGCATTTCGACAGACAGCAAGGGAAGCAAGTTTAAAGAACCAGTCAGCATCAACAGACCCAAGAAGGTCCGTGGCTAAAGACTAAAAATCAAAAGAAGAGAATAAATGCCCCGCGGGTTGAAAACCGAAAAAAGGCGGCCTTGCTAAAATTGGGCGCCTCGTTAGGGTGAAAACCGAAAAAAGGCACTCTGGGCAAAAATTAGAGGCTTGAGAGAAAATATCCAATCAAGAAAACTCGAGAGGGCTGATTGGAAATAGGAGTCTGATGCTTACAAGATCCATTCCGAGATTAGATGTAATTTTGCATCTTGAATCTATGTTAAATGGTGATCATGTATGGAGAAATCATACTGAAATGTACACAATCTTTGCAAAAAAATATAAGACAAAAGCAGTCTAACTCGTTATTTCCTAGCTCTTTTATAAAAAGAGAAACATCATTCATTACTGAATGTGTGAAATCTAAATGGTTATACTCTACTTGTGCTCTCACCAACTAGATACCTAAGCCGATGGGTCCTATTATCTACTGCGGGGCTAAGCACTCTTCTTTCACATGCACTTATGGAGACAAGGGTGTAGTCTCTGACCAGAGCAGTTCATTTTGCACACTCAAAGTTGTCTAGTCCTGTTATGAGATCAGCGCATTGTTACTATCTACCCTCTGCTATTATATCTACTCAGGCACTTCAGTCGACTCATCTAGCTATCAACTGTGAGGCCAATTCTATAGCACCTTCATGACCTGAATCAAGCTTATGCGATCATGATTTACGACATAAGTGCATGCCGATCATATCCGAAAGATCTTTGGTAACAACTTCAGCATCTCAAAAAAAAAAAGGGCGTTAGAGATGAAAACCGTAATTGGCGCTCTAAGCAAAAGTCAGGCCAAAGGGCAGGGTGAAAACCTAGAAATAGGCAGTCTCTCCTACAAAAACTGAAATGAATAAAAGTCACTAGATTAGGTTGGGTCCATTCCAGGCAAAAAATAAGGCCCGGGGTTATGTGAAAATCCAAAAAGGATGCATTTCCCGCTAAGAAAAGCTAGTGTGAAAATCCACAAGGGACGCACTACCTTCAAAAAATGACTACAGGTTTTAGATGAGAACGTCAAAATCCCCAAAGGCATAAAATTCAAAAGCAATTCCAGGAGGCACCGATCCTACTGTAAACTACGACCAAACCGGCTTTCGCCTCTGAATCCACTTAGGCAAAGTCTTGTCCTGCATTGCTGCATACATATGCATCTCACGTGCATGCTCACTATTTTTTCTGCATATTTGGCTTTCTAAGTCTTGCAGAAAGAGAGAATCATTGTGAACGCTGACAAAAGGCGAGTGATGACATCGATCAAAACACCAATCCAGCCAGCCAAAGACCTCTCAGGGGGCCATCAACCGAAGACCTCTCAGGGGGTTGCTAATCGAAGACCACTTAGGGGGTAGCTAATCGAAGACCTCTTAGGGGGCGATCAACCGAAGACCTCTCAGGAGGCAGCTAATCGAACACCTCTCAGGGGGTGATCAATCGAAGATCTCTCAGGGGGCAGCTAATCGAAGACCTCTCAGGGGGCGATCAACCGAAGACCTCTCAGGGGGGCAGCTAATCGAAGACCTCTCAGGGGGCGATCAACTGAAGACCTCTCAGGGGGAAGCTAATCGAAGACCTCTTACTGGGCGATCAACCGAAGACCTCTCAGGGGGCAGCTAATCGAAGACCTCTCAGGGGGCGATCAACCGAATACCTCTCAGGGGGCAGTCAACCGAAGACCTCTCAGGGGGCAGCTAATCGAAGACCTCTCAGGAGGTGATCAATTGAAGACCTCTCAGGGGGTGATCAACCGAAGACCTCTCCGGGGGCAGCTAAACGAAGACCTCTCAGGGGGCGATCAACCGAAGACCTCTCAGGGGGCAGTCAACCGAAGACCTCTTAGGGGGCAGCTAACCAAAGACCTCTCAAGGGGCGATCAACCAATGACCTCTCAGGGGGTGATCAACCGAAGACCTCTCAGGGGGCAGCCGATCAACCGAAGACCTCTCAAGGGGCGATCAACCGAAGACCTCTCAGGGAGATAATAATCAAGGCCTCATTATTATATTTATTATTATTATCATGTTTGTTTATGTTATATTCATTATTATTTATTATTATTATTATTATTATTATTATTATTGTCATTACATTCTGCCATCATCCCTTTTTTTCAGCACGATTTATTTTTAATCCCATCTTGCATGTAGGTTGTTTGTTCAATAAATTAATTTGCCTAATATTTATTACTTGATTATTTTTTTAGAACTGTTATCATTTTGTTATGTTGCATTATTATTATTGTTATTGTCATTATTTATTATTATTGTGCCCAACATTTATTCCGTCTTTATTTGATTAATCTTTAGAACTATCACTAATATTTTTTATTTCTGTTTGAGATTGAATTTGAGTGACATTATGTGGGTGTCTCCGTGACCTCCCGGATGGGTCACGACACGTAGAGGAACACGTCATTTGGGTGAGACCTTTCTTATTTCCCTCCTTTTGTTTTGCTTATTTGTAAATAATTATTTAATTTATGCATGCGTGAGATAAAAAGTCACAAAAATATTTTTATAATTAAATTGAAATTTTCCTTAATAAAATTGGGACTAATGTCCCTCGTTTTAGACAAAGAATGAAAAAATGTCACAATAAAACGAAGAGTTAATTTTCTTCAATAATGGGATCACTCGTCCTGGCTTTTTTAAAAACTAGCAATTGAATAACTCTTCGAACCCTCTTTAAATAAATGCGAAGGGACCAGTGTTCCTAAACATTCAACTAAGTGCGAAGGAACCAATGTTCCTAAAATAAACGAATGTCCCGATTTATGTATGTTGCTCTTATGTTTGGTTTTGTTTGATTGTTTTAAATTCATGTTCATTTCTTTTGGGCCCTTGTAATTAATTTTGGGGCAATATTATTTTCACTTGGGATTGTATTCCATCCTAATTTACAAGTTAATATTCTTTTATTTGGGGTTGTATTCCACCCCAATTTCTCTTGTAATTGTGTGCTTGACGTGTTTACCGCTTCACTTTATTGCGTTCCTTACCGCTTTCATTTATCGCTTTCGAGTGCTTATAGTGCGTTTTAATTAAATGCATAAATCGCGTGAGAGAAGAGATAGAATTTTAGGAAGTTAAAAACTCATTTATAATTAACCAAAACATAAAAAAGAGTGAAGTTCCGAACACCATCTCTGGTTTAGACCGTATAGGCTAGATGACCTTTCCCAATTTCTCGTAAATTGGGTGGCGACTCCAAAATACCTCAAAGGAGCCTAAAGGTACCATGAGGCTAGATGATCCTTTCTAATGTTCTATTGGGAAGGAGGCATCCAAGATGTCTCATGGCACCTAAGATCAAAAAGACGCGAACCAATCCCTCGAATCCTAAAAGCGGGTTCAGCGAGAGGGCCTTTGCTGGGTTTGGTGCGCGTCACACATGAGTTTTTACTACATGGTACATGATTTGTCTTATATATGGATTTTTAAATGATAAGTCATATGTTCATGATAAGATTTGTATATGATTTATATGTCTTCCAAATTGATCAATATACATGTATACATGAAATGATGTGATTGTACTTGAATTATTTCTCTATCATATGATAATAATATTAGAACTCAATCGAGTTGTTATTTTGTGCCTGATGGTCACAGTAGTAGATAGATAAGTGCTTATTAAGGGTTAGTGTGTGAGTGCAGCTGTTATATGTTACATGTTGGCCCCGTTTGGGTTATATAAGTCGACCCCATTTGGGTCCATATAATAAGAGACTCCGGTCTCCAGTATACATGATTATATATGATTTGAGACCCATGTCTCTACATGCTTGGATACTATGTCCTATCAGTATCATTGGTCCCATATCCACTAGATAGTGAGTAATCAGGCTATTACATGTAACTTTTACAAGAGGCTTTTATATGTGGCTATTATGTATGGCTATTATATGTGTTCCCAGTGATATGGATATGGATATATGTTACATGATTATGGATATGTATTTGAATATGATAAGATATGCTACGATCCTTGCAGATGCATATGAATAGTTTATACAAGTATGAGTGGAATATGTTTACATGTTTTGTTGCTTTGATAAGCTCATATATTATTATTGCTATTATATGCATATGCATGTTTTGATCCTCCACACTAAGCGTTATCGCTTAGCACGGGTTGTTTTCCCGTGTAGGTGGCAGGTTCAGTTTGGAGTCGGGCATCTGCAGGTCGGCCACTAGAAGTCTATAGTTGGAGTTCTTTTTGTCTTTCGCATATTTTGTGTATGGATCATGATTTTGGAAATGTAATTTTGTAAAGGAACGATTTTGTATATGTTAAATGTTTACAAACCCCCTTTTATAAAACGATATGATCATATATGGATTTGTTATCTTCCGATTAAATGTATTTGTTTTATATATATATATTGATTGCTCATATGTATATGATTATATGATTTTTGTGTAGTGCTCCGGTATCCTTTCAAAAGGGGATATTGGGGTGTTATATTGTCCCATCACGAGCATGTTGACAGACTTGTAAGTATTCAAATATCTTACTTTATACATGCTACTTTTTATTGCAATTATGTATTAACTATTTAGTGCATTACGAATTTTTTAACTGCAATACATGCACCTTTTGATAATAGGCCAAATATTTCATTGAATGAAGGAGGATGGGATAAATATTGTGTAAGGAGTTTAAAATGGATTTTGATGGTGGATAATATAATTATAAATATATTTTCATGATTTTTAAACAGGAGGTTTGTTACAAATTTAGGGAAACTCTGCCGAAATTTTATTAATATATAGAGAAGTATTATTGTGTTAGGAGTTAGAATTGTCTTTGGTTGGTATTAAAATAGTAATATATATAAGTACTTTTGTGATTTTTTCATATTAGTTTTGATACAAATTTAAGGAAAATTTTGTTCAAATGTTATTAACATATAATTTGTTTACAGGAGTCTAGTATGGGCAGAACACCGTATCCTCGTGAGTTATTTTTGCATACACATACGCGAAATCATGACGGTGTGACATTCGTCAGCGACCGAGCTAGACAAGTTCATGTATGTTAATTTCACATTTTATTATTATTTTGTTATATCTTCTTAGTTTTATTTTAGTATTAAATAGCATTCGAATAATTTTTATTAAAGGAGCGCGTGCTAGAGAGTCTTCAAAGTCAACAGGCAGATGATGAGAATATCGACCATGCTAGAGTATATTATGACGCAGTTGGCGATCGGGACTGCCGTGGACGGGTCTTCAGTTTGGGCTCTTATGCGAATACTTGCTATTCGCATGCCTCCTCATCCTCTACGGTAACGGCTAGTAGACTTGCGGCGACTATTAATGAGGTCATTGAGTTTCGCAGCACAGTGGACATTTTAATGAACCGTATTAATAGGTTAGAGGATTTCATTAGCAGAAGATTACCTGATGATACACAAGCACCGTCGGCTGATCGTCCACATTCACCTCCAGCTTAGTTAGTGTTTTTAATTCTTTTACGTACTTTTATTTGTAGTCTTACTAAATTACATAAATATATATTAATACGTTATTAATTATATTTTTATTAAATCTACTTATTTTTTATTTAATACTTGTTTCATTATATAAATTTTGGTAATTATAGTCTTATTATTATTTATTAATATATATATTTTTAAAAAACAATTAAAAATTGGAGATAAAAAATTTCTTTTCGTCTCTAAAAATAGAGACGGAAAGCTATTATCCGTCTCTAATATTAGAAATGGAAAATTGCTTTCCGTCTCTAAAAATTGAGAGGGAAATGAAATTTTTGTCTCTAATTAGAGATAGAAATTTCATTTTGTCTCTATTTTTAGAGACGAAAAGGATATTTTATCTCTAATATTAGAGACAGAAAATAGCTTTTCGTCTCTATTTTTAGAGACGGAAGACATTTTGTCTCTAATATTAGAGATGAAAAGCACATATTCGTCTCTATTTTTAGAGACAAAAAGTGAATTTTCGTCTCTAAAATTAGAGACAAAAATTTTTTGTCTCTAAATTTAGAGACCGCCAAAATAGAGACGGTATGTTTCCATCTCTATTTTCGTCTCTATTTGTGTTTAGAGACATAATTCTGACAGAATTCTGTCTCTATTTTCTATCTCTAATATGCAATTTTCTTGTAGTGGTTTGCCTTAAAGATTTGGCGCCATTATTTGTATGGTGAAACGTACAAGATTTTCACTGATCATAATAGTCTTAAGTATCTGCTTGCTCAGAAAGAGTTAAATTTGAGACAAAGGAGAAGGCTTGAATTGTTCAAAGATTATGACCGCATTGTGGATTACCATCCTAGTAAAGCCAATGTAGTGGCTGATGCGTTGAGTAGAAAGTCAGTTTCAGCTTTGACATTACAACAAGTTAAATAGAGATTTGTTTCTAATGGGGCTTTAGTGGGTCAGTGGAGAGCAAGACCTAATCTGAGGCATGAGATAGTGGATGTGCAAAAAATTGATCCTAAGATGCAACAGATTTACCGAGATCGGTTATGTGTAGCAAGTGATAAAGTGTTAAAAAAGAAGCTTTTGAATGAAGCACATAATACAGTCTTTACTATGCATCTAGGTGGCAATAAGATGTATCAGAACATGAAATAGTTTTATTCGTGGCCTGGTATGAAAAAGGATGCAGTGGAGCATGTTTCTATGTGCTTGACTTGTCTGCAAGTGAAAGTAAAACATCAAGTTCCATCGAGTCTATTAAATCCTTTTCCAATTCCACAGTGGAAATAGGATAACATTACCATGGATGTTGTCACTGATCTTCCAATGATATCAACGTAGCATGATTCTTTATGGGTAATAGTTGATCAGTTTTCCAAATCATCTCATTTTATATCGATTCGACTTGATTACTCCATGGATTAGTTAGCTGAACTGTATGTGAATGAGATTGTGTGACTGCATGGTATTCTTTTATCCATTGTATCTGACAGAGATCCGAGATTTACTTTAAAGTTCTGAAAAGGATTATAATCTATACTGGGTACAAGATTGCATTTCAGTACAGCTTTCCATCCGTAGACTGATGGACGGTTAGAATGGATAATTCAGGTGAAGATTTTCTCCGATCTTGTGTTTTAGATTTCTCTAAGATTTGGGATAAGTACATTCCATTTATGGAATTCATGTACAATAACAGTTATCAGGTAAGTATTGGTATGGCACCTTATAAAGTTTTATATGGTAGAAAATGTCGAACTCATGTATGTTGGACAGAGTTGAATGAGCATAAGATAATTGGTTCAGATTTGGTAAGAGATATAGAAGAGAAAGCTAAGATTATTCAGCAAAGGTTGAAAGCTGCAAGTGACAGGCAAAAGTCTTATGCAGATTTGAAGAGAAAGGATATTGAGTTTGAAGTGGGTGACAAGATCTTTCTGAAAGTGTCTCCTTGGAGAAAAGTGCTACGATTTGGAAAGAAAGGGAAATTGAGTCCGAGGTTCATTAGACCGTATGAGGTGTTAGAAAGCATTGGAACAGTGGCATATCGGTTAGCTTTGCCTCCAGCTTTGGCTAAGCTGCACGATGTCTTCCATGTGTATATGCTCCGAAGAAATTATTTAGGTGAGTCACATGTTCCGTCTGTGCAAGATGTGCAAGTGCAACTAGACTTTTCCTATGATGAAAAGCCTAAAGCAATATTAGCACAGGAAGTGAAGCAACTTCAGAATAAGCAAGTTCCATTGGTCAAAGTGCTTTGCAACATCATGGGATAGAAGAGCCACATGGCAACCAGAAGCAGCAATGCAAGCTTAGTATCCTCATCTGTTTGATATAGGTATGAATTTCGCGGACAAAATTCTTTTTAGGAAAGGAGAGTTGTAATGACCCAAAATCTACCTGTGACGTGCGCGGACCCGACCAGTTCCCCAGTGGAGTTGCCACTGTGATGCACGCTGGACCCAATAAGTTCCCGGGATGCCCGCTTTTAGGGCCTGAGAGGTTTTGCGTCTTTTGATCTTGGGCAATCATGAGATATTTTGGACACCTCCTTCCAATAGAATACTGCAAAGATTATCTAATCCCAAGAAGCCTTGAGGCATCTTTGAGGTATTTTGTAATCGCCACCCAATTTACAAGAAATTTAAAAAAGTTCGTCTAACCTCGGGGGTCTAAACCAGAAAAAGATTCGGAACTTTACTCTTATAATGCCTTGGTTAATTATAACTAGGTTTTTAATTTTAAATTTCTATCTCTCTTCTCACACGGCCATGCATTAAAAACATAAAGCGCAAATCAAGCACGAAAGAAAGTAGTAAAGAAAGCGGTAAAATAAAGCAAGCCACAAAAAATAAAAGAAAAATAAAATTTGGACAAAATACAATCTCCCAAATAAAAAGGTATTAAAAACTTGGGACAAAAATACAATCCCCCAAATAAAATCAAGCAAAACATAAATAAATAACAAACTCAAATAAAGAAATAAACATTCATAAATCGGGATATTATTTAAAATAGGAACATTGGTTACTTCATGTCCACTTTAGAAAATCGAAGAGTTATTTTTGGTATACTTAGAAAAATCCGGATGAGTGATCGCATTTTAAGAAAATTAACTCTTCTTTTTTCAAATGAGTTTTATTGGTTGAAATTAGGACATTGGTCCTATTTTATTAGAAAAAAAATCCCAATTTATTAATATAAAACTTTTTTGTGACTTTCAATTAACGTGCATAAAATAAATAAATTTATTACAAATTACATAATAAAAATAAATAAAATAAAAATAATAAAATACTAAAAATACTAAAATATGACAAATCCCACGAAAATAGTGTCTTTAAGTCTCCATGGGCTTCCATTTGCCATGGAAAAGGCTCACACATAAAAATAAGTATTTGAAATAAAAAAAAAACACAAATAAAAGTGATGTTAGTAATAAAAATAAATTTAAACATGTAACATATGAAAATGAATTAAAAGAAATAAAATAAAATGCATTATGAATGACAAACTAATTAAGTGACATAATAAAAAATAAGTAACTTAATATATTAACAATTTAACATACATGAAAATATAAATAATAATAATAATAATAATAATGATAACAATAACAAATAATAATAATAATAAACAAGAATAATAAAAGTAATAATAATAATAATAATGATAGTAGTAATAATAGATAATAATAATAAGAGTAACAACAAGGATGATGATGATGATGATGATGATGATGATGATGATAATAATAATAATAATCACAATAATAATAATAACAAAACAAAAGTAATAATAATATTAACAATAACAATAATAATAATAACAAAACAAAAGTAATAATAATATTAACAATAACAATAATAATAATAATAATAAACAATAACAATAAAGAAGATGAACAATCAAGCAAGCAAAAATAAAAAGAAATAAAATAAACAAAACATAACATAACATGTTAAAGCATGTTAAATAATAATAATAATAATAATAATAATAATAATAATAATATGAACAATCAAACAAGAACACAAGAATAAGAATAAAAATATGTTAAGGGAAAAAATTTAATCAATGACTACATCTTATAAAATACAAAAAAAAAAATAGTATATCTAAAAGAATCTACATGGTTGCTAATTAATTATAAAAACAATAATAAAAAAATGAAATCAAACCCAGAATGTTTATCCTCAGATTTGGATTTGATGAATGAAGATAGATGATCAATTTTCTTGTCTTGATTTTGCAAAAATAAAATATAAAGGAAATTTTTATCTCAAGAACAAAGAATTAATTTATTTGTCTCAAGAGAAAAATAGTTAAAAAGAAGAAGAAAATTCCTAAGAACAAAGAATTGGTCTCTTTATTTCAAGAATTGACCTAAAAATAAATTAGAATGTTTGGAGAATATGTTCTTGAAGAAGAAGAAGAAGAAAATTATATTTTTCCTTAAGAAAATTCCCCCCTAATTCTCCCTATAAAAAAAATCATTTTATACTTCCCAAACATCAGATTTTTGTTAAAGAAATTAAAATAATTTAATTCCAATTAACACCAAAAAACTAAAGAATTTGGAAGGTTAGAAGACAAAAGGTTTTAAAAATTAAATTCTACAAAAAAATCAAAGAAAAAACATAAATTTGGGTCAAAAACGCCCATAGGGGGCTGCGCGCGGTAGGGGCGAGCGACGCCCATCGGCACGCACAGATGTGGGCGATGCCTGGTCGGGTCCGCGCGCATCACAGTGGCGACTCCACTGGGGATCGAACCCAGAATCTCTGCTTGAGGTTAATTTTTGCTTGGGTTGTTCTCGAGTCTGCTTGAGGTTTTAAAAATTGTTCTTTGATAACCCAAAGAATTGTCAATGATGTACATCCATCCTTACTAGAGTGGCCATTCTTCTAAGGGGAGGCAAAAACCATTTTAGGCGAAGGATAGTTTCAATATGTGTAACAATAAAATTGGTACGCATTTAGTATACCAGCATAAAGGCTCAACGGGCTAGCAAGCGATTGCGAAATAAATGTAGAAAATAGTCATTTAGAGAGCTATACAAAGAAGGGCTGCCTAAATCATTTTCTAGGTTCTGTCTTATCCAGGTATCGCTTTGACGGGTAATCAGAAAGGTTTTAATGCTCTTAGTGAGTTTTCATCCAATCCCCTAATTGCAACTAGTTTTTTTTTTCTTTTCACTACAATCTATTTTTATTTTCTCTTTTTATTTTCAGCTCTTAGAATTTTTCTCTCTTCAGGAGTTATATCAGATCCTATCAAGATTTTTTTTGGGTTTTCCAAAGTTCCAAGATTAAATATAATCGTATTAATTGAATTAATATCAAGAAATGAATGCATCGTGATGATGAGAAATGAAATCATTAGAGACATTATACAAATATGCAAAATTGTTCATCTTATTGAAATTACCAACATTGCAAATATTGTCATAAAAAGGGTTCTTGGAATAAAAAACAACTAAAAAAACATAATCTTTTCCTCAGATCACATTCATGGTGGGGGGACTGCATTATAGCCTGCCCTATTCTTCTTGTCTCTCTTCTCAGGGTTAGTGATCTCCTTGGAATCAATAAGATCTTGAATTTTGTTCCTCAAAGTCCGACAATAATCTGTTAAATGCCCAGTGTGCTGATGGTAAGCGCAGTATTCATCATCTTTATTCCCTGACTTTCCTTGATTCATGGCTGGCCTGGGTGGCAATGGTCTCAGCTTGCCTTCTTTGTTAATTTCTCCAAAACCCAAGACAAAGAGCAGCCCAAATTAGAGTAGCACCTCTGACCCTATCCAACCTCGGTAGCTGAAACATCGGCCGTCTTACCACTTCTATTATTACTACTTCCAGCACTGCCTGATTTATACCCTGATTGGTTGCCATAACCTTTCCCAGCAAAGTTATTTTGGCTTGCTTTCTTTCCTAAGTAAGCCCCCTCAGCCTCCACAGCAATGTCCTTAAGCGACTCCCAGTCTCAGAGCCCCTTAAATATGAGCAAGTCCCTCAAGTAAGGGCTAGAGTTCCTGATAAATAGCTTGATTTGGTCAGCAGTGTCAGGCTTTCTCTTCATCTATTAACACTATTTCTCCATCTTGTAAGGTAATCATGGAACGACTCATCATTCTTTGGCCACAAAAGCTCGAGGTCCTTTAAGGTGACCTCCATTATGGTGATGCAGTCGTACTGCTTCATAAACTCATCAGTCTAAAGGTCCTAATCTTCCTTGGACCTCCTGTCTAACCCATGGTACCAGTCCACAGCCGAACCCACTAGACTAAGGTAGAAATATTCCACCTTTGATTTCTTGGTCAACCCTGTGCCTTTCATCACCAGGGTATACTGCTTTATGTGTGCGGATGGGTCTAAAGTACCATCAAACTTCGGCAGCTCAGGCATCTTGAACCTTTGGGGTAACAACTCTTTATCCGCCAGATCTCTATCTTCAGGGTTGATCCCCTTTCTGGCTGATAGCATGCAGGTGATTGCCTCAATCTTTTGCCTCATCCCTCTCATTGCCTCATCTTCTGCCCTGGGTGCTCTACCCCTCACAACTTGAGACGCTATTGCCTCCTGATCTCTTTCCTCCATTACAAAGTCCTCCTTGAGATTAGGGATCCTTACCTTTCTTAGCTCAATTAGCACTATAGTTCCATGCTCATTGATGGGTTGGTAGACAGCATTATGAACAAGAGCAGGCTCCTCGAGAGCAGGCGGCTCTCCTTGCCCCCTAGCATAGATTATCGGTGGTCTTGGAGCAGCAGGTGGTTGTGCAGCAGGAGGATGAGCAACCCTATCGGCCATGGTGCCCATCATTTCTAACATTCTCCACTCAAAATCCTCTAGTCTCCTTGCAAGGTCTTGAGTGGTTAAAGCTCCGCTCTCCTCTGCCATTGATGATTCTATGGATGATTCCTTAGTTGCTGAGAGTGGCTTGAAATTCCAATCATACACTAATTTTGTCAACCCAAGGGGCAGATTTGTCCTCACCAGCCGGCCGTCAGAACCTCTAGTCCACTTAGGTGAATCTATGATGGCTGGAAGATTTGAACTGTTAGAATGATGCATGAATGATATATACAATGCATGATCGTGTTGATGCGGCATAGACAATCACATACAAGCAGGTAGATCCTTTTAACCTTGTTGCTCCCATATAGGGGGTCATGCAGTCTCTTTCTTAGGTGGGCTTGAACCATGGGTCAGCGGGGAACCCAATGGGTGCATATGGTGCGTGGTGGGAAGCCAGCAGCATAAAACTCTTAATTTAAAGTACATGCGTATAAGTTTTGGCCATTATGTATTTTGACTTTTCAAACGGACTATAAATGGGCCCACCTGGGCATGAAAGCCTTTGATGAGTGTCCAGTTAATATGTTTGAATTTGTTCAATATATAAAGGTCCACATAGCAAGCACATTGTTAGGGTGCATATCACTTAGTGGAGGTTTCTATTGCCATTATATGAGCTTTGGTCAAGGGTGGTGTTACTTTAAGTCTACCCAAGCATGGTCCCTACCAATGGGTCTATCTCATCGTGAGCATAACGACCGATTAGGTCTCTATTTGATATACCATAAGGTACGAGGCATGGGCTGGTGATTATCCTTAACAGTTTCCTACATTGAGTGAACATAGGGTCATGCTTTGGGAATGCACCGGGGTTAAGAAAGGGTGCAAACTAGCATAATTCTAAGGTTGTAGCATGTATGCAATGCAATTTTTTGAAAAGAGATAAAATTTTGATTTATAAAAAATCCAATTATATTATTAACCAAGACAGTTTCGGTGAAAAGTTTTAAAGTCCCCAGCGGAGTCTCTACTGTGACGCACGCTGGACCTGACCGCTTCCCTTTAACCCGCTTTTAGGGCCCGGGAGACCCAATTTTATTTATTTTTCATTTTTATATGTTATATGTTTAAATTCATTTTTATTACTAGCATAAATTTTATTTGTGTTTTTTTATTTCAATACTTATTTTTATGTTTGAACATTTTCAACACCAAATGGGAGTCCATGGAGATTTGAAGACACCATTGTCTTGTTTATTATCTTTTATCATTTTGTATTTATTCATTATTTTATTATGTAATTTATAATAAGTTTATTTATTTTTATGCACGTTAATTAAAAAATCACAAAAAGTTTAATAAATAAATAAACATTTATAAATCGGGATATTTGTTTAAGATAGGAACAATGGTTCCTTTATATTAACTTTGAAAAATCGAAGAGTTATTTTTAGCATACTTAGGAAAGTCGGGATGAGGGATCCCATTTTGAAAAAATTAACTCTTCTTTCTAAAGTGAGTTTTTATTGGTTGAAATTAGGACATTGGTCCCATTTTATTAGAAAAAATTCCAATTTGTTAATAAAATATTTTTAAGCGATTTTTAATTAATGTGCATAAAAATAAATAAATTTATTATAAATTACATAATAAAAACAAATAAATCCAAAAAAAAGAAAAATAATAAAAATGACAAATTAAATCAAGATGGTGTCTTCAAAACTCTATGGGCTCCCACTTGCCATTGGAAAAGCTCACACATAAAAAAGTATTGAAATAAAAACACAGATAAAAGTGATGTTAGTAATAAAAATGAATTTAAACATATAACATATGAAAATGAATTAAAATAAATATGATAACATGCATTATGAGTGACAAACTAATTAAATGACATAATAAAAATAAGTAACTTAACTTATTAACAATTCAACGTGCATGAAAACATAAATAATAATAATAATAATAATAACAACAATCATAATAAAAATAACATTAAACAAGAATAATAAAAGTAGTAGTAATAATAATAATAATAATAATAATAGTAGTAGTAGTAGTAGTAGTAGTAGTAGTAGTAGTAGTAGTAGTAGTAGTAACAGATAATAATAATAATAATAATAATAATAATAATAATAATAATAATAATAATAATAATAATAATAATAACAATGATAATAATAATAAAACAATATAACAACAAAGAAGATGAACAATCAAGCAAGCAAAAATAAAAATAAACAAACAAAACATGTTAAAGCATGTTAAATAATAATAATAATAATAATAATAATAATAATAATAATAATAATAATAATAATAATGTGAACAATCAAATGAGAACACAAGAATAAGAAATGAGAAAAATATTAAATCTATGACTACATCACATAAAATAAAAAAAAAAATAGATCTAAGAGAATTTACATGGTTGCTAATTAACTATAAACAAAAAATTTAATAGTGATAGAAAATGCAAAATTAAACCCAAAATACTTACCCTCAAAATTTTATTTGATGAATGAAGGTAAATAATCAAATTCCTTGTCTTGATTTGTTAAAAATAATATTAGAAAAATAAAATATGGAGGATAAACTTTATCTTAAGATCAAAGAATTATTTTCTTTGTCTCAAGAAGAAAATTCTTAAAAGAACAAGAAGAAAATTCCTAAGAACAAAGAATTGCTCTCTTTATCTCAAGAATTAACTTAAAAAAAATAAATTACAATGTTTGGAGAATTTGTTCTTGAAGAAGAAGTAGAAGAAGAAGAAGAAAAAGAAAATATATATTTTCCTCAAGAAAATTCCCCCCTCATTCTCTCTCTAAAAAATTATTTTATACCTCCCAAACATCAATTTTTTGGAAATTAAAAAAATTTAATTCCAATTAACACCAAAACACTGAAGAATTTGGAAGGTTAGAAGTGAGTTTTGAAAGTATATTATTTTAGCAAAAATAAAAAATAAAAAAATCGGTCGAATTTCGGCATCGGCAGCGCCCAGCGCGGGGCGCGCTCGCCCGCGCGTTGAGCGACACGCTCCAGCGATAAGGGTAATAATAATAATAATAATAATAACAATAACAATAACAATAACAATAACAATAATAATGATAATAATAACAACAATAATTACAATGATAATAATAATAAAACACCATAACAACAAAAAAGATTAATAATCAAGCAAGCAAAAATAAAAAGAAACAAACAAAAGCATGTTAAATAATAATAATAATAATAATAATAATAATAATAATAATAATAATAATAATAATAATAATAATAATAATAATAATAATAATAATAATAATAATAATAATAATAATAATAATAATAATGTGAACAATCAAATGAGAACACAAGAATAAGAAATGAAGAATATTGAATCTATGACTAAATCACATAAAATAAAAAAATAATAGATCTAAGAGAATTTACATTGTTGCTAATTAACTATAAAAAAAAAATATAAAAGTGATAGAAAATACAAAATTAAACCCAAAATGCTTACGCTCAAAATTTGATTTGATGTATGAAGGTAAATGATCAAATTCCTTGTCTTGATTTGCAAAAAATAATATTAGACAAATAAATTATGGAGGATAAATTTTATCTCAAGATCAAAGAATTATATTCTTTGTCTCAAGAAGAAAATTCTTAAAAGAAGAAGAATAAAATCCCAAAGAACAAAAAATTGCTCTCTTTATCTCAAGAATTAACTTAAAAAAATAAATTAGAATGTTTGGAGAATTTGTTCTTCAAGAAGAAGAAGAAAGAGAAAATATATTTTTTCCTTAAGAAAATTTCCCCCTCATTCTCTCTCTAAAAAATTATTTTATACCTCCCAAACATCATATTTTTGTTAAAGAAATAAAAACAATTTAATTCCAATTAACACAAAAAAAAACTGAAGAATTTGGAAGGTGAGAAGTGAGTTTTGAAATTATAGTGTCTTAGAAAAAATTAAAAAAAAAAATCGGCCGAATTTCAGTATCGGCGCGCGACGGCAGCGCCCAGCGCGGGGCGTACTCGCCCGCGCGTCGCCCTCTAGAAATAATAATAATAATAATAATAATAATAATAATAATAATAATAATAATAATAATAATAACAATAACAATAACAATAATAATGATAATAATAACAACAATAATCACAATGATAATAATAATAAAACACCATAACAACAGAAAAGAAGAACAATCAAGCAAACAAAAATAAAAAAAAAAACAAACAAAACATGTTAAAGCATATTAAATAATAATAATAATAATAATAATAATAATAATAATAATAATAATAATAATGATGTTAACAATCAAATGAGAACACAAGAATAAGAAATAAAAAAAATATTGAATCTATGACTACATCACATAAAATAAAAAAATTATAGATCTAAGAGAATTTACATGGTTGCTAATTAACTATAAACAAAAAATATAATATTGA
Source organism: Excoecaria cochinchinensis (assembly GCA_947683425.1). Classification (NCBI taxonomy): domain Eukaryota; kingdom Viridiplantae; phylum Streptophyta; class Magnoliopsida; order Malpighiales; family Euphorbiaceae; genus Excoecaria; species Excoecaria cochinchinensis. The sequence continues at coordinate 10,166,985 of CANTUQ010000013.1, forward strand.
TAGAAAATGCAACAATAAACCCAAAATACTTACCCTCAAAATTTGATTTGATGAATGAAGGTAAATGATCAAATTTCTTGTCTTGATTTGCAAAAAATAATATTAAAAAAATAAAATATGGAGGATAAATTTTATCTCAATATTAAAGATTTATTTTCTTTGTTTCGAGAAGAAAATTCTTAAAAGAAGAAGAAGAAAATCCCTAAGAACAAAGAATTGCTCTATTTATCTCTAGAATTAACTTTAAAAAAATAAATTAAAATGTTTGGAGAATTTATTCTTGAAGAAGAAGAAGAAGAAGAAGAAGAAAATATATTTTTTGCTTAAGAAAATTTTCCTCTCATTCTCTCTCTAAAAAATTATTTTATACCTCCTAAACATCAGATTTTTGTTAAAACAATTAAAACAATTTAATTCCAATTAACACCAAAAAAAAAAACTGAAGAATTTGGAAGGTTAGAAGTGAGTTTTGATATTATAATATTTTAGCAAAAATTTTTAAAACAAAAAAAAATCGACCGAATTTCGGCATCGGCGCCTAGCGGGGAGCGTGCTCGCCCGCGCGCTATTAATAATAATAATAATAATAATCATAATCATAATCATAATCATAACAATAACAATAATAATAATAATAATAATAATAATAATAATAATAATAATAATAACAACAACAGTAATCACAATGATAATAATAATAAAACACCATAACAACAAACAAAATGAACAATCAAGCAAGCAAAAATAAAAAGAAACAAACAAAACATGTAAAAGCATGTTAAATAATAATAATAATAATAATAATAATAATAATAATAATAATAATGTGAACAATCAAATGAGAACACAAGAATAAGAAATGAAAAAAATATTGAATCTATGACTACATCACATAAAATACAAATATAATAGATCTAAGAAAATTTTTATGTTTGCTAATAAACTATAAACAAAAAATATAATAGTGATAAAAAATGCAAAATTAAACCCAAAATTCTTATACTAAAAATTTGATTTGATGAATGAAGGTAAATGATCAAATTCCTTGTCTTAATTTGTAAAAATTAATATTAAAAAAATAAAATATGGAGGATAAATTTTTTTTCAATTCAAAGAATTATTTTCTCTATTTCAAGAAGAAAATTCTTAAAAGAAGAAGAAGAAAATCCCCAAGAACAAAGAATTGCTCTCTTTATCTCAAGAATTAACTTAAAAAAAATAAATTAGAATGTTTGGAGAATTTGTTCTTCAAGAAGAAGAAGAAGAAAATATATTTTTTCCTTAAGAAAATTCCCCTCTCATTCTCTCTCGAAAAAATTATTTTATACCTCCCAAACATCAGATTTTTATTAAATAAATTAAAACAATTTAATTCCAATTAACCCCAAAAAACTGAAGAATTTGGAAGGTTAGAAGTGAGTTTTGAAATTATAGTGTTTTAGCAAAATTGTTTTAAAAAAAAAACTCGGTCGAGTTTCGTCATTGGCATGCGTCAGCAGCACCCAGCGCGCTAGCAATAAGGGTAATAATAATAATAACAATAACAATAATAATGATAATAATAACAACAATAATCACAATGATAATAATAATAAAACACCATAACAACAAAAAATATGAACAATCAAGCAAAAAAAAAAATAAAAAGAAACAAACAAAACATATTAAAGCATGTTAAATAATAATAATAATAATAATAATAATAATAATAATAATAATAATAATAATAATAATAATAATGTGAACAATCAAATAAGAACACCAGGATAAGAAATGAAAAAAATATTGAATCTATGACTACGACATCACATAAAATAAAAAAATAATAGATTTAAGAGAATTTATGTAGTTGCTAATTAACTATAAACAAATAATATAATAGTGATAGAAAATGCAAAATTAAACCCAAAATGCTTACATTAAAAATTTGATTTGATGAATGAAGGTAAATGATCAAATTTCTTGTCTTGATTTGCAAAAATTAATATTAGAAAAATAAAATATGGAGGATAAATTTTATCTTAAGTTCAAAGAATTATTTTTTTTTTTGTCTCAAGAAGAAAATTCCTAAAAGAAGAAGAAGAAAATCCCTAAGAACAAAGAATTGCTCTCTTTATCTCAAGAATTAATTTAAAAAAAATAAATTAGAATGTTTGGAGAATTTATTCTTGAAGATGAAGAAAATATATTTTTTCCTTAAGAAAATTTCCCCCTCATTCTCTCTCTAAAAAATTATTTTATACCTCCCAAACATCAGATTTTTGTTAAAGAAATTAAAACAACTTAAATCCAATTAACACCAAAAAATCTGAAGAATGTGGAAGGTTAGAAGACAAAAGGTTTTAAAAATTAAATTTTACAAAAAAAATCAAAGAAAAAAAATAAATTTGGGTTAAAAACGCCCATAGGGGGCTGTAGTGGGCATCGAGCGCGCTACAAGGGCAAACGACGCCCATCGGCGTGCGCAGACACGGGCGACGCCTAGCTCGTCAGTCGCGAGAGCTGCGGCCGACGCCCAGCGTGTCGCTCGCACGCGCTGCGGGCGATACCAATAAATTTTGGTTTATGGTTTAGGGTTTAAAAGCTCCAATCTCCTTTGTCATTGATGATTCTATGGATGGTTCCTTGGTCTTTGAGAGTGGCTCGGAATTCAAATCAGACACTAATTCTGTCAACCCAAGGGGCAAATCTGTCCTCACCAGCCGACCGTCAGAACCTCTAGTCCACTTAGGTGAATCAATGATGGCTGAAAGATTTGAACTGTTAGAATGATGCATGAATGACATATACAATGCATGATCATGTTGATGCAGCATAGACAATCACATATAAGCAGGTAGATCCTTCCAACCTTATTGCTCCCACACAGGGGGTCATACAGTCTCTTTCCTAGGTGGTCTTGACCCATGGGTCAGCGGGGAAGCCCATGGGTGTGTATGGTGTGTGGTGGGAAACCAGGAGCATAACACTCTTAATTTAAAGCACATACGTATGAGTTTTGGCCATTATGTATTTGGACTTTTCAAATAGACTAAAAATGGGCCGACTGGGGCATGAAAGCCTTTGATGAGTGTCCAGCTAATATGTTTGAATTTGTTCAATATATAAGGGCCCACGTAGCAAGCACATTGTTAGGGTACGTATCACCTAGCGGAGGTTTCTATTGCCATTACATGAGATTTGGTCAAGGGTGGTGTTACTTTTGGTCTACCCAAGCACGGTCCCTGCCAATGGGTCTACCTCATCGTGAGCATAACGACCGATTGGGTCTCCATTTGATATATCATAAGGTACGAGGCTTGGGTTGGTGATTATCCCTAACACTTTCCCACATTTAGTGAACGCAGGGTTGTGCCTCGGGAACGCACCGGGGTTAAGAAAGGGTGCAAACTAGCATAATCCTAAGGGTCTAGTATGGATGCAATGCGATTTTTCGAAAAGAGGTAGAATTTTAATTTATAAAAAACCCAATTATATTATTAACCAAGACAGTTTCATAGCAAAGTTTCAAAGTCCCCAGTGGAGTCGACAATGTGACGCGCGCCAGACCCAACCAGTTCCCGACCCGAGAGGGTTTGCGCCTTTTGATCTTGGGCAATCATGAGATATTTTGGACATCTCCTTCCAATAGAACACTGGAAAGATCATCTAATCCCATGAAGCCTTTAGGCACCTTTTGATGTATTTTGGAATCGCCACCCAATTTAAAAGAAATTGAAAAAGTTCATCTGACCTTGGGGGTCTAAACCAGAGAAAGATTCAGAACTTTACTCTTATTAATGCTTTGGTTAATTATAACTGTGTTTTGAATTTTATATTTTTATCTCTCTTCTCACACGGCCATGCATTAAAAAAATAAAGCGCAAATCAAGAACGAAATAAAGTAATAAAGAAAGCCACAAAAAATAAAAGAAAGATAAAATTGGGACAAAATACAATCCCCCAAATAAAAAGGTATTAAAATTTGGGACAAAAATACAATCTCCCAAATAAAATCCAGCAAAACATAAATAAATAACAAACTTGAATAAGGAAATAAACATTCATAAATTGGGATGTTATTTAAGATAGGAACATTGGTTCCTTCATATTAACTTTGAAAAATCGAAGAGTTATTTTTTGTATACTTTAAGAAAATCGGGATGAGTGATCCCATTTTGGGAAAATTGACTCTTATTTCTAAAGTGAGTTTTTATTGGTTGAAATTAGGACATTATTCCCGTTTTATTAGAAAAAACCCAATTTGTTAATAAAATATTTTTAAGCAATTTTTAATTAATGTGCATGAAAATAAATAAATTTATTACAAATTACATAATAAAAACAAATAAACCCAAAATAAAGAAATATAATAAAAATGACAAATTAAATCAGGATGGTGTCTTCAAATCTCCATGGGCTCCCACTTGCCATTGGAAAATCTCACATATAAAAAAGTATTGAAATAAAAAACACAAATAAAAGTGATGTTAGTAATAAAAATGAATTTAAACATATAGCATATGAAAATGAATTAAAATAAATATGATAACATGCATTATGAGTGACAAACTAATTAAATGACATAATAAAACTAAGTAACTTAACATATTAACAATTCAACATGCATGAAAACATAAATAATAATAATAATGATAACAATAATAATAATAATAACATTAAACAAGAATAATAAAAGTAATAATAATAATAATGATAGTAGTAATAAAAGATAATAATAATAATAATAATAATAATAATAATAATAATAATAATAATAACAATAACAATAATAACAATAACAACAATAATGATAATAATCACAATGATTATAATAATAAAACACCATAACAACAAAAAAGATGAACAATCAAGCAAGCAAAAATAAAAAGAAACAAACAAAACATGTTAAAACATGTTAAATAATAATAATAATAATAACAATCGAATGAGAATACAAGAATAAAAAATGAAAAATATTGAATCTGTGACTATGTTGAGCATTTTCTATAGATGCTAATTATACCGCAAGTATACGGTGTACTGCAATAGCACTTAAGATGTCGATCCCACGAGGAACGTTTTTACACACTATTACTAATTGATTTTAATCTTGTTTACAATGATTAATTAATGGTAGAGTTGATTTTAATCTAATCTAACATGTAAACTGAATATACCTGGTTAATGATAGTCAAAAGAAGACAAAATAAATCATGAAGAATTAAAGACAATGAACTTGATTCCATCAATTTGATTAATATCTTTCATCTTTTTATGCAAGCCAAGTTAGAATCAATTTTTTAACTCACTCTCTCGACATGAATTAAAATGCCTAAAACATACAATTAAAATTCTAACTCACAATTTTCATTAATGAATTAGAGGTTTCTAATTACATATTTTAAGAATAAACACTAACCTATAGCAATTATCTCAATATACCGATTTCTCAAAATATATCTTGATAATGAAACTCTATTAGATGTCAGATAAAGCAAACTCTCGAATTACTTTAACTTATAAAAATCATGCAAAATATACTAATAGAGAATCTACATTGAAAGACTATGAAAGTAGATGAAAATAGAAAGAATTATAACATGCAAATTCATTGAAATGATATTCATCGAAATAATGGAGAAGAATTAAAAATAAGAGAATAAGATAGAAGCCTTTCAACCATTTTCTCAATCTCTTGAAACAAATTTTCTTCTCCTTGATATTCTTCTTCAAATCATAAGAACTAAGTAAGAAAATAAAACTAAAGAAAACTGTCTACAAAATACAGAAAATTAATTAACTAAAATTTCATATCATCTAAATTGTCCCTCTAAAACTACAGTTAACTACATATTTATAGATGTTGATTTGAGAGATATGTCTCTTGAAAATGTCCCTTGAGAATAGTTGCAACTTTTGGTGAAAATAGGTGGCTTTTCAAGTGACTTTTGGCTAAAAACTGTCCAACGGTCGCCTCTGTCGCGATCGCAATGGTGTCGCGATCGCGACAGAACGCGCTGGTGCATTTTCTTCTTTCTTTTTTTCTCTCTGTTTTCTCTTCCTTCTCTGGCCAGTCACGAGACACTACTCCCCATCACGTGGCGTGACTGGCTATGTGTAGCATGACTGGCGCTCACGTCTCGCTTCCTCCTCTCGTTTTCTCTTCTCTTCTCTTCTCCTTTTCTTTCCTGGCCTCTCTGTGTCATCACGAGTCGCCACCTACACTAACGACTCGTGACCCTTCTCTTGCCGCTCCTCTTCTTTTCCTCCTTCCTCTTTTCTCTTTGATCCAGTCACGTCGCGTTACCTCTGCTCACGTCTCGTTACCGCTTGTGTGAGACGTGACCTACTCCTCTCTCGTGATCCTCTCCTTCCATATATTTTTTCTCTTCATTTTTCACCTAAAAACATCAATAAACACAATAAACACTCAACTAATACAACTAAACATAAACTAACGTATCACATCAAATTTACACACAATTTCATGATTAATTACATAAACTCATACAAAATAAATACTAACTTATACCTCAATTAAGCTCCTATCAAATTCCCCCACACTTAACCCTTGCTTGTCCTCAAGCAAGAGAAAAGAAATAAGCAAATTCAATAGCCATTAAACATCATTATAAAATACTGTTCATTTAGCATATGTAATAGAATTGAAAAGAACCAAATATCTCATATACCCAGAAAAAGATCAGTAAGTCAAAATTTTAAAGTATGCATCCCAAATTCAACAAATTACTTAATTTTACTAATTCCAACATAAAGTGTATGAAGTCTATCAAAACTAAACATGACTTAAAAGAAAGAAAATTAACCATAAAGTTAAAATTCTCAAGCAACTAGCTGCACTTAGGACATTTTGAGCTCACTTACCCTTAATCCAATCTCATGGCATTTTTAGACTTTGCTTGTTGTTCTTTTCTTTTGATTTTTCTTTTTAAATTTTTTATGCAAGAGAAAGTTATATGGGTGCGTTTTACGCTCTATCCCATATTTTTGCAATTTTGATATATATCTTGCTTTCTTTTTCTTTTTATAACGTAAGTGGGTGCATTTTATGCTCCATCCCACTTATTTTTATTCTTAGTCCTCATCCATTATTGAAAAGATAAAAAGGGTAAGTATTATGGCTATAGTTTCCTTAAACAACTAGAAACTGAAAATTTTAAACTAAATGAGTAAATTCTAACTTTAAAAATATGGTTAGTTAAAAAGACTAAATAATCTATAATGTTGAAATAAGTAAAACAAAATAACTTGAAAAACTTAAAACACATGCTAAAAAATTTTGAAAAACTGATAAAAATGAGCATAGAGGATAATTGACTTAACAACCTATATAATATACCAAATAAACAATGCCTCATAATAAAGCTTACTAAAAACCTAATTGAAATATAAAAACACACAACAAACAATGCAAATAACATATACACAACATATACATAAACATATAAAACAATAATCAAACAAACTAACTCACTCCCCCACACTTAGAACCAACATTGTCCTCAATGTGTAGGAATGACACACAAAAACAAGTAAAAGAAACAAATAAAATGAAGCGAAAGAAAACTCCCCTATCATGGTGAAGGTGGAGGCGATGGAACCACAAAACCACGTCGCTCAATGGAAGAAAGTTGTTCTTGCATATCAGATAACCTCATTGGAATGTTATGGCTAGATGAGCCAACCTCAGGAGCAGCAGCCACAGCAGCTGGAATATCGGGCATCACTTCATCTTCACTTGCCTCCTCATCACCACCTTCTTCTTCTTGTGCCTCTACTGGTGGCTCAGAAGTTCAAGCAATATCCCTCCAACATGATCGAGCACGAGGTGGAATTTCCTGAAAATTATTACCAACAACCTCTCCACAAACTAACACATACTTATTAAAATAAAGGCAAGGAAAAATGCGATAATAAGCATCAAGATCCACATTTAAATTGCTTGCAATACTAGAAATAACATGCCCATGAGTTAAAGGTGAATCATGCTTATTAACACATTGCAACAATTGACTAACTATCCAAAAAGACCAACAGACATCCTTACGTCTATGGACACACCACATCAAAAATAACTCATTATATGTAACTCTATTGAATTCAGACCTATTAAAAACTAAAGAAGCTAAAACCCTATGCAAAATCCAATATCTCAAATCTTTAATAAACATGGATTTAGCATCCCTAGCCCTATAAGGTGTTTGCAAATCAGTTAAAAAGGTCCAAAATTCATGTGGCTTAAAAGATTTAGGTGGATCAGTTAAACTAGTTTGAGAAAATCTAAACATCCTATTCATCATAAAATAGGTTAAAGTATAAGGTTTACCAGCCATCCTAAAATCTAACCAATTCTCATTATTATCATTCTTTTTCAATGTGGTGTAAAATTCTAAAACTAAATCAGGACGAACGTCTTCATGCATAGATGCAAATTTCAACAAGCCACAGACTCTTAACATGTCATTAACTACATCTAACATGCCAATTTGAATAAGCAAGGAATCAGGAAAATACTTACATTGCATCAAATGCCTACCACAAATAGTTAAATACCTACTGCCTTCATCTACCAAAAATATAGGAAACAAAGCACCATAATGAGCAGCAATATTCACCTCCTCATTTTCTTGCTCAACCCTTGAAGATGATGGGTTTTTTGTTCTCACCATTTGTTGAATGTGTTAACAGTGAATGTAAACTATAGGGAAGGAAATCTGAAGACAATGGAAGAATTTTAACAAATCCAAATACACTGAAGGAAAACTGAAAAGATAAAAGAAAAAGAAATAGAAACAGATAATAAACTACAAACGAAATGTTATTTAGTTATGCATGAAAATGCCAAAATTAAATGTGTTAGGGGAAAGAAGAAATGAAAAAGAAAAATAAAAATAAATTGACAAACCTGAAAATAGAATGCAAATCCCGTAATCCCTAAGAAGATTGAAGAAAAGAAATAGAAATAGAATGCTGAAATGTAAAACGAGAGTAACGAAAAGAAAACAGGGTAAGGAAGTTCGCAAAGTCTCTATGGAAGAAGAAGAAGAAGAAGAGATGAAGAAATATGACTAATGAAGGTCTTTTACTCGTGACCGGCGTGAAAGAAAGAAAACGAACTGTAACACCCCCATACCCCCCGGTAAGGAATATCGGGGCGCTACGCGGACACTTACGTATACATGTACATGCATTAGCGGAAGCGATAGCATAAACACATCCATTTAAAAGTAATTAAATACTACACTAAGGCCCACTTGCATTTCATATTAACTACATATACATTTACATGTTCATATTACATCTGTTTCCATTTAGCTTTACATATACATTTACATGTACCTTTACTTGTGATTTTTCTACTTATATTACATAATGATGTTACTCAAAATGTAAAACTCTAACTCTTTCTTATACAAAAAGCTATAGCAAAAACTCCTAGTGGCCTTGACCCGCAGATGTCCGCTCACTGATCCGAACCTGTAACCTACACGGAAATAAACATCTGTGCTAAGCGATAACGCTTAGTGGGGATGAAAATAATGCAAAGGACTTCTTTACGAAGTCACAGATAAATCACACAATCATATATCTCATGCATATAACACTTATACGTCTATAGGTTGCATGCTTAAATATCAAATACTCTGAACTCACATATAAGTAACATCTACTCTTTCACTAATTCATGTACACTACATCTTGTACATTTCATTTATTCAAATATACATTATCATGTAACCACATTCATGTCAATACACTCATGTAATCATGTACTTGTATACAGAACTGTAATGTACTTAAACATTACTTTCATGTACTATAGCTTTATTCGAAGCAACACTATAATCATCTCAAGTTCACTGTACAACATTTAACAAAACAAGCCTGAGTTCCTCTCATGGTGGATACGGGACGCTCTATAAAAAAAACATTTTCGGTAGACCGAAGTCACAAAACATTTTCATATATCTCTATTAATGACCATTCTCAGAGGTCGACCCGCTTCGCCCAAACGGGGCGGAACATGGGCAGCTGCACTCGGTAATCCCTTTATAAGCATGCTTATCTATCCACTATAACGGTAATCAGGCTCAATACCAACTCACACACTATACACAGATATCAACACATCAACTAAAATTCAAGTGCATTTATCAAATTCAGAGGCATGTGATTCATATATAATCTTTATTAATCTTGTTCAACAACTAAAAACATATAACATTTAAATTCCATGCATGCACTCTTATATCACATCATCATATACATGCATTCATAAGTTCATATATATATATTTATCATGCCATTAGCTATCCTTCATTCAATTATACATTGTTACTTTATTAGTTAAATTACTAACTTTAATCATACTCATATGTATTTTCCCATTAACAACTAATTTGTAATCATTTAGGAGCCCTAATCGTGTATAAAACGTTAAGGGGAAAGGCAAGGGGTTGACCCATGCCAACCATGGGCTCAAAATGAAGAAAAAAGAGCTTAATATAGGATGTTCTGTCGCGAGGTCGCGACCTCTGTCGCGCTCGCGACAGAGGCTCGCCTCTGGAGCCTCACAAGACTGCTTTTTACCCTGAACTTGTATCGCACAAACGACCATCTAGACCTCATTTATTGGAAAAGTGGTCTTCATAACAATTGTTCCCTAGGATGTTAAATTTCAAATAGGACAATTTTCGGGTCATTTGGACATCTACAACAAACGATATGGTCTAAACAACCTATACTGTTCCAGTGAACCTGATAGAATAGGGTCACCTACGTTTCAACTACTTTGTGGGATACTTAGAGCCAGAATTAGATCAAGTTCCCTCTTAGACATTTTTAGATACGGATCTTATCTTTCATAAGAAATTTGAATCAACACAATTTGAGTCCTATAACTATACTTATGACAAATACAATACACAGGGGTCTGATGACAAATAAGCAGAATTTCGCAAAATCAAACTCTATCATCAACACAAACACTCAAATGATCAAGTTACATACTTATAAACATATATACACATGTCATAAGCACTGCAAGCAATCAAAATGAACATCTTGAGCTAATTAAAGCTCATCAAGCATCTCTTTATTTCAACATGTCTCTATTCAAACATTTTTCATCTAAACACATGCAAAATTAACAAGATCGCACTCGATCCCTACCTCTAGGAAGCCCAATCTCTGCTCTTTACTCACTTCTAACCTTCTCTCGCCTTTATCCAACTTCTTGTTTCCAGCTTCCACAAATCATACAAAGCAACCCATGAATTAATCCTTTTTCTTACTTAAAATCAAAACAGAAAACTAAATAGAAGAAGAAGACCAACATACAAGTCTATATCTTACCTCTTCACAAGGACCAAGTCAAATCCCACTCTTACTCATCAAACCATTCAAATGATCCACTTAATAGCACCCAAATAAAAGACAAGGAATGGAGCATGGCCAAACCCCAAAACAAAGAAAACAAAAGGAGAATAGAAGGCCAAATGCAGAAATTAAGGAAAAGTGAAGAAAAGAGTGGCCGGTCAACTAAATCCAACCCAAATAAATGCCAACCACTTCAATTAATCCATCCATATCTTAAGCCAAGCCAAGCCAAGCCAAACCAAGCCAAGCCAAACTAAGTGTCTCTTCCCTACAATGACACTTGGCACACTCTTACAATGCCACTTGTCAAACTCTTATGCCGCCACTTGTCACTCTTCTACGATGACACTTGTCACTCTCCTATGACACCATGTGTCAACTCCCTACAACTCTAAGTCTCTTAGTCCCACTTATGCACACATCTCGCGAGGGGGTTCTGTCGCGCTCGTGACACTTCTCGCGCTCACAACAGAATGCTCATGCCCGCACCAACCAGCTGAAGTTCGGAAACCGCTGGAGGGCTCTATCGCGCCCGCGACACTTGTCGCGCTCGCGACAGAACTCTCGCACATAAACTTACCTTTTTGGAACAAAACTCTGTAATTCTTCTAGGGCCACTTTGGGGTGTTACACGAACAGTTGAAATGAAATAGAAAGGGAATAAAATGAAAGGTCACGACGTTAGGGTTTTAAATTTAAGTTCCCGCTTTTAATTCTTCTATTGCTGTGTTTTAAGGCTTAAATGGTAAAATTAAGTTAATGTAATTTAAATTAAATCATCTAAATGAGACAAGAAAACAAAATAAAACCAAATAATAGAAAAATAATACGTAAAATGATAAAAGAAAAGAAAACTTTTAAAACGTATCTGATTCTCCACATCAAGCTTCACGAGTCGTGAGACAACGTCACGACTCGTGATGCTCTTCACTTACCTGGCGAAGTCCATCAAGCGAAATCCATCACGTCGCGCGAAGTTACATCACGAGACGCACGCCCTGCAAAAATCGCTTTCTGTCGCGATCGCAATACTTACCGCGATCGCGACAGAATACAACGTCTGCAAAAAAAAAAAATTTATTTTTTATTTTATTAATTAATTTATTTATTTTTGTTACTTATTATTATTATTTTTTTATTAACTAATCTTACTAAATTAGCTGTAATTTAAAAACAAATGTGCTAATAGCATTAAAATCTAAATTACAAAAAATATAACTACCTAAACTAATCTAAAACAAAGCACAATAAATTTAAAAAGAAAATATAACGAAGTAACCTAAATAAAAGAACTAGATATATCATGGCTTAATGTGCTCCCTAGGATTCTCCTCAGTATTACTTGGAAGGCATCCTAGATTTCTAGAAGGTAAGGAATTAGCAAGTTGGCCTATTTGAACCTCAAGATTATGAATAGTAGCAGCATGATTTTTAGCAATTTGATCAAATTTTTCTTCAAGTTTCTTTTGACTTTCATCTTGAGAATGCATCTTACAATTAATTTCTTCAATGAACTTATCAATTTTAACCTCAAAGGCCCCAAACCTATCTTGTGGTTGTTGGTATCCTACACCTTTATTTTGGTTGTTAACATTATTATTTCCCCATGAAAGGTTAGGATGGTTTCTCCAACCAGCATTATAAGTGTTAGAATAAGGATTTCCACGACCTTGGCTTTGAAGAAAATTAACTTGTTCTTCCTTATTAACCATGCCTAAATTGCAATTATCACTCTTATGTCCTTGTTGACCACAAACATTGCATGCATTTAATGAATTACCACTCATACTTAGACTATTAACTCTATGATTCAATGCTTCAATTTGGGCTTGTAATGCAACCATAGAATCTACTGAATGTACTCCCCTAGTATTAGAATTATTATACTCCCTTACTCTTTCAGGAGGCCACATACAGTTGTTCATTGCCATCTCTTCCAATAGCTCATATGCTGCATTAATTGTTTTTCTCATCAAAGAACCTCCAGCAGCAGCATCAATAGTCCCTCTTGTGGTATGATTAACTCCGTTATAGAATGTTTGCATCAACAGCTCTCTTGGCAAGTTATGGTGTGGACACATCCTTTGCAATTCTTTGAATCTTTCCCAAGCCTCATATAATGATTCATTATCATTTTGAACAAATGTGGTAATATCCTTTATGATTTTTGCAGTTTTGGCCAATGGAAAATATTTTGATAAGAATGCTTAGGCCAATTGGTCCCAAGTAGTTATAGATCCCCTTTTTAGGGAATTCAACCAAGCTTTTGCTTTATCCTTCAAAGTGAATGGAAAAAGCCTAAGCTTGATTGCATCAGCCGAAACCCCATTGATCTTAAAGGTATCACATATTTCAAGAAAGTTGGCCAAATGAGCATTTGGATCCTCATTTGCCAAACCATAGAACTGAATACTATTTTGAATCATTTGTAACAATGAAGGCTTAATTTAAAATTGATTTGCATTTACCGTTGGTCTTACCACTCCTTGTTGAGCACCACTCAAAGCAGGTGTGGCAAAGTCCATGAGTCTTGGTGGATTTTCTTCAGCCATGATAATTGATCTCCTATTTTTGTTCTTCTTTCTATTTGACTTCCGGTTACTTGACAAGAATCTTTCAATTTCAGGATTTAAGGGTTCAAGATCTTCTAAAGAACTCCTTGTACTAGGCATGAAATTCTAAATCCTGTAAAATAAAAACACAACACAAAATTAATTTAAACACACAAACAAATTAAAACAAAACAAAATATTGTAATCCAAAATCATAAATCAATTTTCATAATGGCAAACAACCGTTCCCCGGCAACGGCGCCAAAAACTTGTTGAGCATTTTCTATAGATGCTAATTATACCGCAAGTATACGGTGTACCGCAATAGTACTTAAGATGTCGATCCCACGAGGAACATTTTACACACTATTACTAATTGATTTTAATCTTGTTTACAATGATTAATTAATGGTAGAGTTGATTTTAATCTAATCTAACATGTAAACTGAATATACCTAGTTAATGATAGTCAAAAGAAGATAAAATAAATCATGAAGAATTAAAGACAATGAACTTGATTCCATCAATTTGATTAATATCTTTCATCTTTTTATGCAAGCCAAGTTAGAATCAATTTTTTAACTCACTCTCTCGACATGAATTAAAATGCCTAAAACATACAATTAAAATTCTAACTCACAATTTTCATTAATGAATTAGAGGTTTCTAATTACATATTTTAAGAATAAACACTAACCTATAGCAATTATCTCAATATACCGATTTCTCAAAATATATCTTGATAATGAAACTCTATTAGATGTCAGATAAAGCAAACTCTCGAATTACTTTAACTTATAAAAATCATGCAAAATATACTAATAGAGAATCTACATTGAAAGACTATGAAAGTAGATGAAAATAGAAAGAATTATAACATGCAAATTCATTGAAATGATATTCATCGAAATAATGGAGAAGAATTAAAAATAAGAGAATAAGATAGAAGCCTTTCAACCCTTTTCTCAATCTCTTGAAACAAATTTTCTTCTCCTTGATCTTCTTCTTCAAATCATAAGAACTAAGTAAGAAAATAAAACTAAAGAAAATTGTCTACAAAATACAGAAAATTAATTAACTAAAATTTCATATCATCTAAATTGTCCCTCTAAAACTACAGTTAACTACATATTTATAGATGTTGATTTGAAAGATATGTCTCTTGAAAATGTCCCTTGAGAATAATTGTAACTTTTGGTGAAAATAGGTGGCTTTTCAAGTGACTTTTGGCTAAAAACTGTCCAACGGTCGCCTCTGTCGCGATCGCGACAGAACGCGCTGGTGCATTTTCTTCTTTCTTTCTTTCTCTCTGTTTTCTCTTCCTTCTCTGGCCAGTCACGAGACGCTACTCCCCATCACGTGGCGTGACTGGCTGTGTGTAGCATGACTGGCGCTCACGTCTCGCTTCCTCCTCTCATTTTCTCTTCTCTTCTCTTCTCCTTTTCTTTCCTGGCCTCTCTGTGTCGTCACGAGTCGCCACCTACACTCACGACTCGTGACCCTTCTCTTGCCGCTCCTCTTCTTTTCCTCCTTCCTCTTTTCTCTTTGATCCAGTCACGTCGCGTTACCTCTGCTCACGTCTCGTTACCGCTTGTGTGAGACGTGACCTGCTCCTCTCTCGTGATCCTCTCCTTCCATATATTTTTTCTCTTCATTTTTCACCTAAAAACATCAATAAACACAATAAACACTCAACTAATACAACTAAACATAAACTAACGTATCACATCAAATTTACACACAATTTCATGATTAATTACATAAACTCATACAAAATAAATACTAACTTATACCTCAATTAAGCTCCTATCAGACTACATCACATAAAATACAAAAATAATAGATCTAAAAGAATTTACATGGTTGCTAATTAACTATAAATAAAAATATAATAGTGATAAAAAATGCAAAATTAAACCCAAAATGCTTACCCTCAAAATTTGATTTGATGAATGAAGGTAAATGATCAAATTCCTTGTCTTCATTTGCAAAAAATAATATTAGAAAAGTAAAATATGGAGGATAAATTTTATCTCAAGACCAAAGAATTATTTTCTTTGTCTCAAGAAGAAAATTCTTAAAAGAAGAAGAAGAAAATTCCTAAGAACAAAGAATTGTTCTCTTTATCTCAAGAATTAACTTTAAAAAATAAATAAGAATGTTTGGAGAATTTAATTTTAAAATCTTTTTAAAATCTTTTTGTCTTCTAAAGCTTTAAAATTCTTTAGTTTTTGGGTTTAATGGGAATTAAATTAATTAATTTCTTCATTAAATTTGATTTGTTTGGAGGTATAAAAGGAATTTTTATGATCGTGATCATGTGCGGGAGTTAAAAGGTTGGGTTGGGTCTCCATTAGAATTCCTTGCTAGGAGACTAGAGGATTTTGAGCGGAGAATGTTAGAAATGATGGGCGCCATGGCCGATAGGGTTGCTCATCCTCCTACTGCACAACCACCCGCTGATCCACAACCACCTGCTGCTCCACAACCACCGATAGTCGACACTGGGGGGCAAGGTGAGCTGCCTGCTCGCGAGGGGGCTCCTCTTGTTGATAATGTTGTCCACCAACCCATCAATGAGCATGGAGCTGTAGTGCCAATTGAGTCGAGAAGGGCAAGGATCCCTAATCCTGAGGAGGACTTTGTAATAGAGGAAAGAGACCAAGAGGCAATAGCACCTCAAGTTTTGGGGGCCAGAGCACCCAGGGTAGAGGATGAGGCGATGAGAGGGATGAGGCAACAGAGTGAAGTAACACCCGCATGCTATCAGACGAAAAGGGGATCAACCCCGAAGATAAAGATCTGGGGGATGAAGAGTTATTGCCTCAAAGGTTCAAGATGCCTGAGCTGCCGAAGTTCGATGGTATTTCGGATCCATCTGCACATATTAAGCAGTATACCCTGGTAAGGAAAGGCACAGGGTTGACCAAGAAATGAAAGGTGGAATATTTCTGCCTTAGTCTGGTGGGTCCGGCTGCGGACTGGTACCATGGGTTAGACAGGAGGTTCAAGGAAGATTGGGACCTTTTGACTGAGGAGTTTATGAAGCAGTACGACTGCAGCACCAGAATGGAGGTCACCTTAAAGGACCTCAAGCTTTTACAGCAAAAGAATGATGAGTCGTTCCATGAATACCTTACAAGATGGAGAAATAGCGTCATGGAGATGAACAAAAAGCTTGACACTGCTGACTAAATCAGGCTATTTATCAGGAACTCTTGCCCTTACTTGAGGGACTTGCTCAGCTTTAAGGGGCTCAGAGACTTGGAGTCGCTTAAGGACATTGCTGTGGAGGCTAACGTGGCTTACCTAGCAAAAAAAGCAAGCCAAAATAACTTTGCTGGGAAAGGTTATTGTGACGCGCACCGAACCCAGCAAGGGCCCTCATGGGAATCCGCTTTAGGATTCGAGGGATAGGTTCACGTCTTTTTTGATCATAGATGTTATGAGATATTTCGGCACCTCCTATCACAATAGAACATTGAAAAGGACCATTCATCGCCATAACACCTTTAGGCACTTTTGAGGTATTTTGGAGTCGCCACCCAATTTACAAGAAATTGGGAAAGTTTAACCTCTTATTGGTCTAAACCAGAGATAGTGTTCGGAACTTCACACTTATTTATGTCTTGGTTGATTATAAATGAGTTTTTAAATTATAAAATTTCATCCCTCATCTCACGCGATTAATGCATTGAATTTAAAGTGCACATCATTCACATTGAAAAGCGATAAAGTAATAAATAATTACAAAATAAATAAAATGGGACAGAACAATCCCCCAAAAATAAATTGCAAAATAAAATAAAATTGGGACAGAACAATCCCCCAAAATAAGAAAAAGTAAATAAATAAACACAGAAAAAGAACTAAAATGCAACATATATAAATCGGGTTATTTATTGAACTTTGGGAACATTGGTTCCTTTTTATCAACTTAAAAGAGTTCGAGAACCGTTTTTGAGTATTGATTGAGGAAAACCAGGATGAGTGATCCCATTTTATGAAAACCTAGTTCTCCATTTGAAAGTGAAATTTTATTGGCTAAAAATAGGACATTGGTCCATTTTATTAAGAAAACCCCATTTATTTATAGAAATATTTTTGTGTGATTTTTTATTAAGCGTGCGAAAAAATGGTTTTATTAATTATTACACGCCAAAAAAAACTTGCCAAATAAATAAAGGAAAAATAATGAATACAATAAAAATAATAATTCCTTGGGTCTCCTCTTTCGTTCGCACAGGTGCTCAAACAAGGGAAAACAAAGATTTGACACCAAAAACAAACACAAGCAAAATTAATGTTAGTTATCAAGTCAAGAAAATCAATTAAACATTTATAACAATAAATAATAAGCTAATTGAAAATATGCATACTAGTAAATTAAATGGCACATTAAAATAAATTGACACTTTAAAAGATCAATATTAAAACATAAGTCAATAATAATGCCAATAACGACAACAACAACAACAACAACAACAACAATAATAATAATAATAATAATAATAATAATAATAATAATAATAATGACGATGATAATAATAGGAATAATAGATGATGATAGTAACAATAATAATAATAATAATAATAATAATAATAATAATAATAATAATAATAATAATAATAATAATAATAACATACTAATAACATATATAATAATAGTAACAATAATAATAATAACAACAACAACAACAAAAATAAAGATAATGATGAATCCAAGAGATTGAATGAACAAAAAAAAGAAAAGTCAATCAAACATGCAATATGAAATAATAACATCTAAGCATGCAAAAAATCATAAAAAATAACTATTACAAGAGAAAATCATGCAAATCTTATTTTACATCTCTTAACACTATGTAGGTCTATCCATTTTTATGCCAATGACAAAATAAAGAATGAATACTCATGCTAAATAGTACACACAAACCAAAAACAATACATACATGCATTAATTCAAAAAAATAACAAAGCAACGTAACATAAAATAAATTAACATGAATAAAGTGAAGCAAAATAAAATAAAGAGTTGGATCCAAGAATCTTTACCCTCAGATTTAAGTGATATTTGAAGCGAGGTATCCCGATCTAATCTCTTGTCAAGATCCGAAAATTAACTCATAAAAAATGTTCAAATAAATCTTGAGTTTATGTCAAAGAAAACTCAAGAACACAAATATCCAAAAGTGATTTGATTTTTTTTTTGTTTGATATATGATCTGAAAATTCAAGTTAAGGAATTGTTTTCCTTTCTCAAAGGTTTCAAGATCAATCGAAAATTTTAGAGATGAGAAAAAACTAGAATGAAATTTAAGGTGAAAAACTTGTAAATTTAATGAAGAGAATTAAGAAGATTAAGGAAAATGATTTTTATTTTTGAGAATAATAAATGATGAACTCCAAGAACATTGAACTCTTTATTTTTCCAGCAAAATCCACTAACTCCCCCCCAATAATATCTCTCTCAAATGACTTGGAAAAAATATTTTTTCTTGAGAGAATTTCCTTACTCCAAAAAAAAAACCAATCTTCTTCCTTCCTCTCAAAAATGAAAAATGACTCACGTAAAAACTCACTTCCTGCCCCTCTCCAGCCCCCCATCAGATTTTTCCAAGATTCCCTTCCCCTAATTTCAACAAAAAACACTCCAAAATTCAAAATTAAATCCCTAAAGTCAAATATGGACAATTAATATTTTTATTTATTTTTATTATTTTTTTTGTTATTTTTGACCTTTAACTCCCACCCAATTTGACTAATATTTGTCAAATTTTGATAAAATCTGAAAAAATCACAAGAAAAAATTATTTTTAAACCTAAAAAATTAAAAAAATCAAAATTTGGGGTTTAGGGGCTGTTGCGGCGGGATTTCTCGCTGTTGGGCGAGAGATCTCGCCAATGGGGGCGAGATTGGTGCACAGCATGCTGCGCGCTGCACGCGGCACGTGCAATAGCGATGCGAGACCGCGCGCTTCAGCGATGCGAGCTGCGCAGGGTGCCGAGCGCTGGGCGCAGCGTGCAGGCGCGCTACCGCGCCCGACGCTCGCAAAATTTATTTATTTATTTTAATTTTTTATTTTAGAAAATATAATAAAATGAAATACAAAAATATGGATAAAAATAAAAATACAAATGAAAATAAAATAAAAATAAAAATAAAAATTAGAATAAACACTTTAAAAGGATTTTGAGGAAAATAAGAGAATTTGACAAAGAGATAATCGATTCCTATTTTCTTGCTCGTGAATTAGTCTTTATTTTCATCATCGGGTAATCCTGATCTTTTACCGACTCGGGAGCCAGTGTCTACAGTTGCCCCCAATTTTTGGGAAACTAACACACAGGTGCCTGGTTGAGCCAAAATTCAAAAAAGAGGAAAGAAGCACATACTTGAGGCGACGACCTTCCCGCCGCTATGAAGATCTCCTAAACTGCAAACCTACTTTTGCCTTGTGAGATGTGGGTTCCGTCCTTGAATGGTGACGCGTCAAGTCCGCTCTGAACTTACGAAATGCAAGAAGTGCTCTCTTGAGCCGCACCGAGTTGCTGACAAGACTACAGAGTGCGAAGTTCTTTTTTTTTTTTTGAGCTGCTCTTCTGAGCGCGGAGTTTTTCTGAACCGAGTTGAAAACAATGCTCTAAAAAGATTGAGAGTGCCTTT
Organism: Excoecaria cochinchinensis; assembly: GCA_947683425.1. Classification (NCBI taxonomy): domain Eukaryota; kingdom Viridiplantae; phylum Streptophyta; class Magnoliopsida; order Malpighiales; family Euphorbiaceae; genus Excoecaria; species Excoecaria cochinchinensis. Next base: position 10,187,586 of record CANTUQ010000013.1, read on the forward strand.
GAGTAAGGACTTAAAGATGATGCTCTGAAGAGACTGGGAATGCCTTTAGAGAAGGACTTAAAGATGATGCTCCGAAGACACTGAGAATGCCTTAAAACAAAAGGGCTTAAAGATGATGCTCCGAAGAGACTGAGAATGCCTTTAAAGAAGGACTTAAAGATAATACTCCAAAGAGACTGGGAATGCCTTTAAAGAAGGACTTAAAGATAATGCTCCGAAGAGACTAAGAATGCCTTTAAAGAAGGACTTAAAGATAATGCTCCGAAGAGACTGAGAATGCCTTTAAAGAAGGACTTAAAGATAATGTTCCGAAGAGACTGAGAATGCCTTTAAAGTAGGACTTAAAGATAATTCTTCAAAGAGACTGGGAATGCCTTTAAAGAAGGACTTAAAGATAATGCTCCGAAGAGACTGAGAGTGCCTTTAAAGAAGGACTTAAAGATAATGCTTCGAAGAAACTGAGAATGCCTTTAGAGAAGGACTTAAAGATAATGCTCCGAAGAGACTGGGAATGCCTTTAAAGAAGGACTTAAAGATGATGCTCCGAAGAGACTGAGAGTGCCTTTAAAGAAGGACTTAAAGATAATGATCCGAAGAAATTGAGAATGCCTTTAGAGAAGGACTTAAAGATAATGCTCTGAGGAGACTGAGAATGCCTTTAGAGAAGGACTTAAAGATAATGCTCCGAAGAGACTAAGAATTCCTTCAGAGAAGGACTTAAAGATAATGCTCCGAAGAGACTGAGAATGCCTTTAGAGAAGGACTTAAAGATATTGCTCCGAAGAGACTAAGAATGCCTTTAGAGAAGGACTTAAAGATAATGCTCCGAAGAGACTGTGAATGCCTTTAGAGAAGGACTTAAAGATAATTCTCCGCAGAGACTGGGAATGCCTTTAAAGAAGGACTTAAAGATAATGCTCCGAAAAGTCTGAGAATGCCTTTAAAGAAGGACTTAAAGATAATGCTCCGAAGAGACTAAGAATGCCTTTAGAGAAGGACTTAAAGAAAATGTTTTGAGGAGACTGGGGGTGCCTGTTGGACAAGGACTTAAAGATGACATTATGAGAATGCCTTCTGAAAAAGGACTTGAAAATAATGTTCTGTGGATGCCTTTAGAAGAAGGACTTAAAGGGAGTTATAACTCTACGGTTTACACGATTTCAACCTTGCGCGGGCTTCATCTTAAATTTGTCCTGCCGAAGCTATCTCTTTGGTTTGGCCTTTTCCTGAAAAGCTATGTATACAGGAATATACCAGAGACTGTGTATGCATGTGTAAAATGCTATATGCAGATATGAGATGTATGCAAAAATGGATAGACCACGTCTTAGGTGGTTAGGGGTCCGTTCAGGACACAGCCTGGCATTGTCTGATGCCCCCAAGGATCTAAAAAAGCATCGTCTTCACTTTTGGGATTCTGATCCATAATCTTTCTAAAGAGAATTGACCCATGCACATCTTTGCCCCCCGGTCAATGAGCATTTTGCCCCAAAGATTTTAATTCGTGTCCTGCACCATATGCCTAAAATGAGGTTATTCAAAGTAATGCTGCCTTATCGCTCCAGGTGTCGGGAGTCATTAATTAAAGATAGTGCGTCCCTTGTGGATTTTCACACTAGCTTTTCTCCGCAGGAAATGCGTCCTTTTTTTGATTTTCACATAACCCTGTGCCTAACTTTTGCCTGGAGTGGACCCAACCCAACCCAATCCAGCGACTCTTTTTTTTTTTTGGAAGGACGGACTGCCTGTTTTTTGGTTTTCACCCTATCCTTTTGCCTAATTTTTGCTTAGAGTGCCAGTTACGGTTTTCACTCTAACGGCTTTTTTTTTTCTTTTTTTTTTTTGTTCATGAGGCTGAGGATATTGCCCAAAAATCTTTCAGGAGTCTCAGGACATGGTCGTGTGAGCTTGATTCTGCACATTTGATGGCAAAATAGGTCGGCTAAAGCATTTGCGTGATGAGAGTAGCAGAGGGTAGGCAGATATATGACTTTGATCACACCAAATAAACTGTTCTGATCACATCACTGAGTAAATGCATGTATTTACATGACTTTGATCACACAAAATAAACTGTTCTGATCACATCATTGCGTAAATGCATGTATTTAAATTTGATTTCATTAAACATGATCACTATTTGGCGTTAATCTAAAAAAAATAATACAAGACCTCAGCTAATCTCGGGATAAATCTTGAAAGCATCAAACTCCTGCTATCAACCAGCCCTCTCGGGTTTTCATGATTGAATATTTTCTCTTAGCCTTTTTCTTCTTTTTTTTTTCAATCATTATTTTTTTTTCTCTTCTTTTTTTTTTTTTTAGCCTTTGTCATGAACCTTCTTCAGTTCATTAGCATTCATTGAACTTGCATTCATCTTTATTTTTTGGGGAGGCCGCTCTTGCTAATGATGATTCTTTCTAGCACTATAGTTGTGGTCTTGAGCATTGTGCAAACCGGCTAAGGTAGTGATTTTTTTTTTTTTTTGCCATGAAAGTCTTCTTTTTGTTGGTTTTTGCGTGGCTCAATTTCTGAAGTTACCATTGATGGTTGAAATGGAATTGTATGTCGGCTTCAAATGGTGTGGGAAAAAATTATGGTTTAGGATAGGACTTTCGTTTTTTTTTTATTTTTCATTTTTCATTTTTTTTTGGTAATGAACTGTCCTCTTATGTTTGGTCGTAAAGGTCTTCGCTGGTCTCATAGGATTAAAAGTTGGTCTTGATTGGCTCTGGGGTACATATCTCACATGGTTAGAAAGAAAGAAAATTTTATGGTCTGGTTCCAATGAGAAGTTTGATTTTGTTTGGTTGCACTGCATTCATCTTGAATGTCGAGGTGGAAAGGTTGGCTTTTAAAGTAATATTGCCCCCACAATATCCTTGTCAATTGTCAGCATGTCTTTTCAAATTCAGACAAAGGCTCTTCTTCATATCTCTCAAGAATTTCCTCCCTTCAAAAGTTATATTAGATGCTATCAGGATTTTCTCTGGACTTTCCACAGTTTCGAGATTAGATGGAGTCATATTAATTGGATTAATGTCAAAATGAATGAATGCTTCATGATCATGAGAAATGAAATCATAGAAATACCATACAAATAAGCAGAAATTGTTCATCATATTAAAATAACCAAATTGTCATCAAAAATAAAAATCAATAAAGCATTTAAAAGCACAGTCTTCTTCTTGTAACTCCAGCGAAACAAGCCACTCAGGTGGGTCAGGCCCGATCACATATCTGGTAGAGGGACTATATTGCAGTCGGCCTTCTTCTTCTTCTCTCTCTTCTCAGGATCAGTAATCTGCTTACTGTCAATCAAATCTTGAATATGATGCCTCAGTCTTGCATAGTTGTCTATCAGATGCCCAGTGTGCTGGTGGAATTCACAATATTCATTATCTCTATGCCCCGACTGTCCTTGGGTTCTGGCTGGCTTAGCGGGCAATGGCTGCAACATCCCTATTTTCACTAGCTTCTTGAAAACCCATGATAGAGATCTAGCCAAATTAGAATAATGCCTTTGATTCATTTTCATAGCTGGCGCTCTCGTCTTCTTAGCATTGCCCTTATTGTCATTGTGGGTACTTGAGTTTGCACTTTTCGGGGCATGCATCCTCGCCAGAACTCCATCCCCTTCAAGCATAATGTCGCATTCCAGGGTAGGCCTCTTACCACCCCTCTATCCAACTGGTGAATCAAGTGGCTTCTTGCCTCTGAACTTGGAAGTACAAGGAGATGTTACTGTTGTCAATGTATAGGCCTTCTCGATAGTGGCCAGCTCAACCTGATTAAGGGTAGTAGCCATCATTTGAGATTGGAGAACTAGCGCCATGGTATCCATCCTTTCCTTAACTGCGGCCCATAACCTCTTTTCAAGCTCCTCGAACCTTCTATCCACCTCCTGGACAATTAAGGCATGAGTCTCTTCAGTCCGTGAAGAATTGGCTCCTCTTAGTACCTGGTCAGATCCCTCTTCTTTATCTTCCCCAGCTTCTTCTTTGCTTTCGCTAGTGGACCAACAACCTATCATTGCCATGGAAACCCCTCTTTCATCTATCTCAGCGCGAGTAATAGTGGCATACTCATTTCCAAAAAAGTCTTGCAGTACATACTATTCAGGTAAGCTTGAACCAATCATGGCATTACAGGCCGACTCTTTTTCCCTCTGCTCAGGATTAGTGGTGTGTTTGCTGTCGATCAAGTCTTGAATCCGATCCCTTAAAGGACGACAATAGTGTCACACCCCGTTTGCCCCCTAGTAGAATGAGCCTGTCTGTGTGAACATGCATGTGCATGTGTTCGGCATATTATAAGGGTATTTTGGTAAAAATGCATGTTTTTGGGTTTTGTTAGTATATGGGTGCATATATGGATTTAGGGTGTGAATTAATTGGGTAATAGTTGTGTGTACTTGAGCATACCATTTTATGGTGTTTTAAGTTGGGATATGCTTGTGCGTGTGTTCATACCATTGTAGGGTGTGCATTAGTTGGGAGTGTATTAGGTGTGTGTAGTGCATGTTAGTTTGGTGTGAGTGGTTAGCTTCACCAATAGGGAATGGACACATACTTAGGGCAAAGAAAAGAAAAAGAAAAAGGGAAGAAAGAAGGGAAAATGGCAGATTCACGTTTCCTTCTTCACTCACCTTCTTCTTCTTCATTTTCTTCATTCTAAGAACTGTATTGAGGATTCAAGACTTTATTGGTGAAGTTAATCATCTCTTTGCATCTTCTCTGGTAAGTAATTGTATTCTTCTCATTTTGTTCTCTCATTTGTTTTATCTTTCCTTCTTTGGGTTTAGATTTAACTTAGGGTTTGCATTGTTGGGTGTTCTTTGATTTGTTGTGTTTAGCTGAGGCCCCTCGTGATCCCAAGGGCAAGGAGGTTGCTGGGACGAGTGGAGCTAAGTGATTGAAGCTTAGAATCTCAGGTTTGGGATTTTTGATTGTGGATTGTGCTTGATTTGAACTTACTGTAAAATTCTAGGGTTTCTGTTCTTGAATGTGGTAATGTATGATTTTAGTTGTGATGAGTGTTGAATTAAGCTGTTATATGTCATTTTGATGCTTAAATGATCTTCTCGAAAGTAGGAATTGATTTGTGTGATTTTGATTCAAGTTTGGAGTTGATTTCTGTGTTCTTGGAAAATTCTGGAAAACTGGAAAATCGTGTTACTGTACAAAATTCCCGTTTTGTTGTATCTGTCGCGTGACTATCCAAGAGAGAGGCAAGTCACGAGAAGTGACTTCCAGTCACGAGACATGACTTCCAGTCACGACTCGTGACCTGCTAGATAGAAGCTAGTCACGAGTTGTGACTGCCTGTCACAACTCGTGACCAGCCAAGAGGAAGGAAGTCACGGGGCGTGACTCCCAGTCACGACTCGTGACTGGCCTGAGACAGTCACGCGTGACCAGCCCTAATGAAGCCAGTCACGAGACGTGACACCCAGTCACGACTCGTGACCAGCGAGAGAGAAGGGATAAGTCACGTCGCGTGACCAGCGAAGGAAGAGAGCCAGTCACGAGACGTGACTCCCAGTCACGACTCGTGACCGGCTTGTGAAGGAGGCCAGTCACGAGTTGTGATGCCAGTCACGACCCGTGACCGGCCAACCTTGTTGGTCACCTCCGTTTGGCCTATTTTCTGAAATTTCTCGGTTTTAACTCAACAATGAATTCCGTAATTCTTCTGAATGGATTTATACTGCTGTATCATGCATGTTATATTTTTATATGCTTTGATATGAGTGATACCATGATTCTTCTGATGAATTTTATATTATCTTCTGGAATACGGTTTGAATGACGCATAACCTGCTAGAGTCAAGTAAGTGGATAGTTAGGCATGCCTAATAGAGTCTTTTAGCTGCAGCCCTTTGTTTCGTTTGGACCCCGATCAGGTCCCCGTTTGGTTCCTCGCGAACCCTATTGCGTAAGGATCTTGTTTAAGGTCCCTTTTGAAAATGATTTGTAAAAGTTATAAGTAAAATGGTTTTCTCGATTCGTACCCGTAAGGTACTGTCTGTATTCGTCTCGTACCCGTAAAGTACTGTCTGTACACTCGTTATCCACTACCCAGAGTCTGCAGGTGTTCTTTTGATGTTCGATTGGTTTACTACACTCTTATGACTATATACATGTGATATCTGTATGAGTATATTGATGAAACGTATGTTCAACTAATCTGGAAATGGATATGAATTTGAGATGCAGAATGTATGGCTTTAAATTGTGAGCATGTTCTTATGAGTTATGTTATGAGCTATTTCATATTGCCATTGTGAATGTGTTATGCCTTGACGACCATTGTGAATGGCCGTTCATATTTTATGTGTATCTCCCCACTAAGCGTTTATCGCTTAGCACGATGTTTTTACCCGTGCAGGTGCGGAAGGAGTTTTGCTTTGTGAGAGAGTCACCGCCGTCAAGCCAACACAGAAGGTTTAGTGTAGGGCTCAGTTTGTAATCTATGATGTTTCTTTTTGTAAAGAACTCTCTTGTATCAGTTTTGTTTCAGCTTTCGCTATTGTACTTATATTTTGGATATGTAACGTCTTTTGTTTCAGCTAGTTGATCAGAACATTATTGTAATGGTTTTGTTATATTAATGTATGATCAGCTATTGCTTTCTTTTCCTTTTAAAGTTTTTAATTATCCTATATTTCAGTATGTTTGTTATGAATGAATGTATGATTTGCTTTGTATCTGTTTGGTGACACCTTTACTCATACGGCGTCTCACTCCTTATCGGATGGGGTTGCTTACGTATGGGTAGGGAGTGTTACAGTTTTTGGTATCAGAGCATAGGTTTAGGCGTTTCTGGGTGTTGTTTGCTTTGTTGATGTGTTGAAGTGTGTAGATGAGTATGTGTCTAGATCTGTGTTGGCTAATGCGGTTGTCCTCTTGTTTGTTAGATGGATTCTGATTCTGCTCATGGTGCGCTTGAGGAGTCCGCCGAGAGTATGAATCCTCCAGCTGTAGATCCATCTGTTTCTGTTACTGTGTCGGCTCAGCATGCTAGGGTCCAGCCCGAGGCCGCAGCCATGCTTTTTGAGGCTATGTTCAGATTGCATCAGGATATGGCTAGGGTTTTGGAGAGAGTGACTGCTCCTAGAGCCCCTATTGAGAGTTTGAGAAGAGCTGGTGTTGAGGATTTTTATGGGACTGGGCTAGATGAGTCTGAGTTAGCTGAGAAGTGGCTTGATAAGGTAAAGAGAGCTTTAAAAGAAATCAGCTGTCCTCCCGATCAGCAAGCTGAGTGTGTTGTGGCATTGCTTCAAGGGTCAGCCTATGAATGGTGGGAATTGGTTAGTAGGCAACCTCAGATGCCTGATCCGGTTACATGGGATTTCTTCAGTGAGGAGTTTACTAGGAAGTTTGTGACTCAAGCTTATAGGGATGCAAAATGGGCACAGTTTCTGAGTTTGAGGCAGAGGACTTTGTCAGTATCGGATTATGAGAAAGAGTTCAACCGGTTATCTCGCTATGGCCCGCGTGGGGTTATGACAGATGATTTCAGATGCAAGCACTTTGAAGCCGGGTTGAATGAGTCATTGAAGATTGCCTTGATTTCCTTGATGTGTATACCTGGGATAAGTTATTATCAGATTGCAGAGGCCGCCATGAGGGCAGAGAAGAGGGAATCATTGCTTAGGGAGAGAGCTCAGTGAAGGAATTCGGCTAGAGGTGGTTCTTCTTCATCTTCGTGTAAGAGATCTAGAAACCCACAAGATGAGCCAGCAGCTGGTTCAGCTTCTAGAGGTGGAAGACAGGGTTCTGCAGCAGTATCTGGTTCTGGCAGAGGTGGTAGGTCTGATGTTGTACCTGTTTGTGCGAATTGCAGCAAGGCTCACCGGGGTGAGTGTAGGTGGCTCACTGGTGGATGTTTTAGATGTGGGAGCACCGAGCACCATGTGGCTAGTTGTCCCCAGATGAGTGAGGATTCAGGACCTCAGGGAGGAGCTAGCAGAGTTGGATCGAATGCTTCTCAGACTGCTAGAGGTAGAGGTAGAGGTAGAGGTCGAGGCGGTCGGCCTAGAGATGGAGCTGCTTCTGAGACTGTTAAGCGTCCTCCTCAGGTTGCCACTAGAGCTTATGCTGTGAGAGCCAGAGAGGAGCAGGATGCGCCTGATGTTATTACTGGTAAGTTCCTACTCCATGACACTGAATTATATGCTCTAATTGACCCTGGTTCCACACACTCGTACTTGTGCACAGATAAAATTGTTGATAAGTTGCATGTGGTTGATCAGTTAGATTATGAGATTTGTGTGACCAGTCCATTAGGGCATAGTGTCAGTGTGAGTAGAGTCTTTAGGAGTTGTCCTTTGATGGTTGAGGGAGTTGTGCTTCCAGCAGATTTTGATTGAGTTACCTTTCAGAGAGTTTGATCTGATTTTGGGTATGGACTGGTTGGGTAAGCATCGGGCTATAGTTGATTGCCATAGGAAGACAGTTGTGCTTCGAGATAGATGTCAGTCTCCTGTGTTTATGAAGGGTTTGGGTGCTAGTTCTTTGAATAATGTGATTTCTGCGATGCAAGCCAAGAGGTTTATCAGAAAAGGTTGTGAGGCTTTTCTAGCAGTTGTGTTGGATTCCAAGAGAGATCAAGTTCAGATTGAGGATATTCCTGTAGTGCGGGAGTTTAGTGATGTGTTCCCGAGCGAGTTGCCTGGTTTGCCTCCTGAGAGAGAGGTTGAGTTGTCCATTGAGATTATGCCAGGTACCACACCTATTTCGAAAGCACCTTATCGGATGGCTCCTGTAGAGTTGAGGGAACTTAAGACTCAACTACAAGAGCTATTGGATAAGGGGTTTATTCGACCTAGCATATCTCCTTGGGGAGCTCCAGTTCTGTTTGTCAAAAAGAAAGATGGATCTCTGCGGATGTGTATCGACTACAGGCAGATCAATAAGGTCACAGTGAAGAATAAGTATCCGTTGCCTAGGATTGAAGATTTGTTTGATCAGCTTCGTGGTGCAGGTGTTTTCTCTAAGATAGATCTTCGGTCAGGGTACTATCAGCTTCGAGTTCAGGATGCAGATGTGGTTAAGACTGCATTTCAGACTAGGTATGGCCACTATGAGTTTCTTGTGATGCCGTTTGGTTTGACCAATGCTCCAGCGGCTTTTATGGATTTGATGAACTGTGTGTTTAGGCCATACTTAGATCGATTTGTAGTAGTGTTCATTGATGATATCTTGGTGTATTCCAAGAATGAGAGTGAGCATGAGGAGCATCTCCGATTGGTTTTACAGATGTTGAGAGAGCACCAGTTGTTTGCCAAGCTTAGCAAGTGTGATTTCTGGCTTTGAGAAGTGTCATTCTTGGGTCACATTGTTTCAGCTAGGGGTATTCAGGTAGATCCGGCCAAGATTGAGGCGATTGTTAATTGGAAAGCGCCTAGAAATGTTCAGGAAGTGAGGAGTTTTCTTAGTTTGGCAGGTTATTACCGTGGGTTTGTTAAGGGTTTTTCTGTGATTGCCGCTCCAATGACTAGATTGTTGAGGAAAGGGGTCAGTTTTGACTGGTCAGATAGATGCCAGGCTTGTTTTGATCAGTTGAAGCAGTTGCTTGTTGAGGCTCCTATTCTTACTCAACCCATCTCGGGTAAAGAGTTTGTCATTTATAGTGATGCTTCGGGTGTTGGCCTTGGATGTGTTTTGATGCAAGAAGGTAAGGTTGTGGCTTATGCTTCTCGTCAGTTAAAGCCACATGAGAAGAACTATTCGACGCATGATCTTGAGTTAGCAGCTGTGATCTTTGCCTTGAAGATTTGGCGTCATTATCTGTATGGGGAAAAGTGTAGGATCTTTTCGGACCACAAGAGCTTGAAGTACTTCCTCACACAGAAAGAGTTGAACATGATACAGCGCCGTTGGATTAAGTTGTTTAAGGACTACGACTGCATTGTGGATTATCATCCTGATAAGGCCAATGTAGTCGCTGATGCTTTGAGTCGGAAGTCAGTTTCAGCCTTGTTCCTGAGACGATTCAGATGGAGATTTGGTCCAGATGGGGCTTTGCTTGCTCAGTTGCGTGTGAAGCCTACCTTGAGACAGAGGATTGTGGATGCTCAGTGGGATGATGTGAGACTTCAGCGGATTGTGCAAGAGGTCAGATCGGGTAAGCAGTCAGAGTTCTCAGTTCAGGATGAGGTGCTTATGTTCAGAGATCGCTTGTGTGTGCCAGAGTCTGAGGAGTTGAGGAGACAGCTTATGAGTGAGGCGCATAGTACAGTTTTTACTATGCATCCTGGCAGTGAGAAGATGTATCGGGACTTGAGACAGTTTTATTAGTGGTCTGGTATGAAGCGTGATATAGTGGATTTTGTGTCCAAGTGTTTGACTTGTCAGCAGGTAAAGGCCGAGCATCAGGTTCCCTCGGGATTGCTTACGCCTTTATCCATTCCTGAGTGGAAGTGGGATGATATCGCCATGGACTTTATTTTTGGTTTGCCTTTGACTCAGAAGAAGCATGACTCAGTTTGGGTAATTGTGGATCAGCTTACGAAGTCAGCTCATTTTCTACTAGTTAGAGTGGACTACTCGATGGATAGATTGGCCAGTATCTATGTAGATGATATAGTTCGGTTGCATGGTGTGCCTTTGTCCATAGTTTCAGATCGGGATCCGAGATTCACTTCCAAGTTTTGGAAGGAGTTGCAGAGAGCTTTGGGCACTAGGTTGAACTTCAGTACAACGTTTCACCCTCAGACAGATGGTCAGTCAGAGCGAGTCATTCAGATCCTAAAGGATATGATGAGGGCTTGTGCTTTGGATTTCCCGGGTAGTTGGGACAGATATGTATCATTGATGGAGTTTTCCTACAACAATAGCTTTCAGTCGAGTATCGGTATGTCACCATATGAGGCTTTGTATGGTCGTCAGTGTAGGACTCCGGTTTGTTGGACCGAGCTATCTGAGAGATCAGTGATTGGGCCAGACTTGGTGAGAGATACTGAAGAAAAGATCAGAGTTGTGCAGCGGAATTTGAAGGCAGCTAAGGATCGACAAAAGTCTTATGCCAATTTGAAGAGGAAAGACGTGCATTTTGAGATCGGGGACAAAGTTTTCCTTAAAGTTTCACCTTGGAGGAAAGTGCTTCGATTTGGAAAGAAAGGCAAGCTTAGTCCTCGTTTCATTGGTCCTTATGAGATTTTGGCTAAGGTAGGACCTGTAGCGTATAGATTGGCATTACCGATGGAGTTAGCAAAGTTGCACGATGTGTTCCATGTTTCGATGCTTCGTCGGTACAGATCAGATCCCTCGCATGTTCTTTTAGTTCAGGATATTCAGGTTCAGCCAGATTTTTCCTATGATGAGGAACCGCGAGCCATTCTATCCCGTGAGGTAAGACAATTAAGAAGTAAGCAGATCCCTTAAATAAAAGTATTGTGGATTCATCACGGAGTTGAGGAAGCGACTTGGGAACCAGAGGAATCGATCAGAGCTCAGTATCCGCACTTGTTCAGTTCAGGTGAGAATTTCGAGGACGAAATTCTTATTAGTAGGGGAGAGTTATCACACCCCGTTTGCCCCCTAGTAGAATGAGCCTGTCTGTGTGAACATGCATGTGCATGTGTTCGGCATATTATAAGGGTATTTTGGTAAAAATGCATGTTTTTGGGTTTTGTTAGTATATGGGTGCATATATGGCTTTAGGGTGTGAATTAATTGGGTAATAGTTGTGTGTACTTGAGCATATCATTTTATGGTGTTTTAAGTTGGGATATGCTTGTGTGTGTGTTCATACCATTGTAGGGTGTGCATTAGTTGGGAGTGTATTAGGTGTGTGTAGTGCAAGTTAGTTTGGTGTGAGTGGTTAGCTTCACCAATAGGGAATAGACACATACTTAGGGCAAAGAAAAGAAAAAGAAAAAGGGAAGAAAGAAGGGAAAATGGCAGATTCACGTTTCCTTCTTCACTCACCTTCTTCTTCTTCATTTTCTTCATTCTAAGAACTGTATTGAGGATTCAAGACTTTATTGGTGAAGTTAATCATCTCTTTGCATCTTCTCTAGTAAGTAATTGTATTCTTCTCATTTTGTTCTCTCATTTGTTTCATCTTTCCTTCTTTGGGTTTAGATTTAACTTAGGGTTTGCATTGTTGGGTGTTCTTTGATTTGTTGTGTTTAGCTGAGGCCCCTTGCGATCCCAAGGGCAAGGAGGTTGCTGGGACGAGTGGAGCTAAGTGATTGAAGCTTAGAATCTCAGGTTTGGGATTTTTAATTGTGGATTGTGCTTGATTTGAACTTACTGTAAAATTCTAGGGTTTATGTTCTTGAATGTGGTAATGTATGATTTTAGTTGTGATGAGTGTTGAATTAAGTTGTTATATGTCATTTTGATGCTTAAATGATCTTCTTGAAAGTAGGAATTGATTTGTGTGATTTTGATTCAAGTTTGGAGTTGATTTCTGTGTTCTGGGAAAATTCTGGAAAATTGGAAAATCGTGTTACTGTACAAAATTCCCGTTTTGCTGTATCTATCGCGTGACTATCCAAGAGAGAGGCAAGTCACGAGACGTGAATTCCAGTCACGACTCGTGACCTGCCAGATAGAAGCCAGTCACGAGTTGTGACTGCCTGTCACAACTCGTGACCAGCCAAGAGGAAGGAAGTCACGGGGCGTGACTCCCAGTCACGACTCGTGACCGGCCTGAGACAGTCAAGCGTGACCAGCCCTAATGAAGCCAGTCACGAGACGTGACACCCAGTCACGACTTGTGACCAGCAAGAGAGAAGGGACAAGTCATGTCGCGTGACCAGCGAAGGAAGAGAGCCAGTCACGAGACGTGACTCCCAGTCACGACTCGTGACCGGCTTGTGAAGGAGGCCAGTCACGAGTGGTGATGCCAGTCACGACCCGTGACCGGCCAACCTTGTTGGTCACCTCTGTTTGGCCTATTTTCTGAAATTTCCCGGTTTTAACTCAACAATAAATTCCATAATTCTTCTGAATGGATTTATACTGCTGTATCATGCATGTTATATTTTTATATGCTTTGATATGAGTGATACCATGATTCTTCTGATGAATTTTATGTTATCTTCTGGAATATGGTTTGAATGACGCATAACCTGCTAGAGTCAAGTAAGTGGATAGTTAGGCATGCCTAATAGAGTCTTTTAGCTGCAGCCCTTTGTTTCATTTGGACCCCGATCAGGTCCCCGTTTGGTTCCTCGCGAACCCTATTGCGTAAGGATCTTGTTTAAGGTCCCTTTTGAAAATGATTTGTAAAAGTTATAAGTAAAATGGTTTTCCTGATTCGTACCCGTAAGGTACTGTCTGTATTCGGCTCGTACCCGTAAAGTACTGTCTGTACACTCGTTATCCACTACCCAGAGTCTGCAGGTGTTCTTTTGATGTTCGATTGGTTTACTCCACTCTTATGACTATATACATGTGATATCTGTATGAGTATATTGATGAAACGTATGTTCAACTAATCTGGAAATGGATATGAATTTGAGATGCAGAATGTATGGCTTTAAATTGTGAGCATGTTCTTATGAGTTATGTTATGAGCTATTGCATTTTGCCATTGTGAATGTGTTATGCCTTGACGACCATTGTGAATGGCCGTTCATATTTTATGTGTATCTCCCCACTAAGCGTTTATCGCTTAGCACGTTGTTTTTACCCGTGCAGGTGCGGAAGGAGTTTTGCTTTGTGAGAGAGTCACCGCCGTCAAGCCAACATAGAAGGTTTAGTGTAGGGCTCAGTTTGTAATCTATGATGTTTCTTTTTGTAAAGAACTCTCTTGTATCAGTTTTGTTTCAGCTTCCGCTATTGTACTTATATTTTGGATATGTAACATCTTTTGTTTCAGCTAGTTGATCAGAACATTATTGTAATGGTTTTGTTATATTAATGTATGATCAGCTATTGCTTTCTTTTCCTTTTAAAGATTTTAATTATCCTATATTTCAGTATGTTTGTTATGAATGAATGTATGATTTGCTTTGTATCTGTTTGGTGACACCTTTACTCATACGGCGTCTCACTCCTTATCGGATGGGGTTGCTTACGTATGGGTAGGGAGTGTTACATATAGTCTGTTCTATGCCCTGTATACTGGTGATATGCACAATACCAGTCTGTTCTATGCTTAGGCTTTCCTTGACTTAGGGCAGGCCTAGCTGGCAAGGGTTGTAACTTCCCTTCCTTGATGAGATGGGTGAAGTGCCAAGATAGTGGTTTGTCTGAGATAGTTAAGTGTTTAGGAGTCATTCCTGTGGCTGAGACTTCTGCTACCCCAGTATTGCCCTCATTACCATTGCCATTTCCCTGGCTTTTGCTGGAGGCTAGGTTTGTAGATTTAGCTATCTTATTAAGATGCTCGGCCTCAGCTTCAATGGCTATATCTTTTAAGGACTCCCAGTCTTTTAGCCCCTTCATCTTTAACCCATCCTTTAAATATGGACTAGCATTCTTGATGAACAATTGAATCTAGTCGGGAGTATCTGGTTTATGCTTCATTTCCATAACTCGATTTCTCCATCGGGTCAGATACTCGTGGAACGACTCGCCCGGCTTTTGTTGCAGTAGCTCTAGATCTTTTAGAGTGAAATCCATTCTTATACTATAGTCATACTGCCTTAGGAACTCTTCAGTCAATAAGTCCCAGTCTTCTTTTGCTCTCCGATCCAATCCATGATACCAGTCTACCGCAGGGCCTGTCAAGCTCAGACAAAAATATTCAATCTTTTGCCTCTTTGTTAAGGTAGTACCCTTCATCACCAATGAGTACTGCTTGACATGTGCAATGGGATCAGAAGTGCCATTGAATTTGGGAATATCAGGCATCTTAAAGTTCTGAGGTATCAAATCATCACTATCCAGCTCTCGGTCCTCAGGATTCATTCCCCACCTACTTTCAACATTTTGGTCATAGCTTCAAACCTTTCTTCCATTTTTCTCCACATCTCATCCTCTAACTTAGGCAATTTTCCCTTGGCTACAGTCTGTTCCTCCGGCTCTTCCCATAAGTCAACCACAGATCCAGGGCCTTCTCTACGCTTGACTGGTGTTGGCACTCTTGGCTCAACTGCAGGTGGATCAACTGCTGCTGGGGGTTCCTCTCTAACTTCCTCTTGCTCATCTTGCCCCCCAGCTGGAGCAGTAGCCTGTTCTCCCGTGGGTGGGGCTAAGGTAGTGGCAAGGTTGCCTATCATCACCATCGTTCTGGCCTCAAACTCTTCCATCCTTTTCCCCACTTCTTCGGCAATCAATGCACGGGTAGCCTCGAACTCTCTAGAAGGATCAGCCATACTGGATGCTATTGAAGATGAAGTCTTGCTACATTCTGAATCTGGCTCCCAAACTATTGCCCCTCTAAATAACTCGGAGATTAGGATTTCCTGATCAGCCGTCCACTAGTATCCCTAGACCACCCGAACGAATCTATGATGGCTGCATAACTCACTTTGTTAGGATGATGCATGACTGAAGTGCAATGCATGGTCGTGCTGATGTAGCATACACAAACACATGCAAGCAGATAGGCTCTTCCAACCTTATTTCTCCCACACACGAGGTAATACGATCTCATTCCTAGGTGGGCTTAGTCCATGGGTCAACAGGGGACCCTATAGACACGCGTATAGTGCACGATGAGAAACCGACAGCATAACACTCTTAATTTAAAGCACATGCGCATGGGTTTTGGCCATTATATATTTAAATAATTCAACTAAATCAAAATGGGCCCATCGGGGCGTGACAGCCTTTGATAAAGACTATTTAATTTTGTCGAGTTTATTTAATATATGACGGTCCAAATAGCAAGCATAGTATTATGGTACATACTGCCTAGGGGAAGTATCTATTGCCATTACATGAGCTTTGGTCAAGGTGATGTCACTTCAGGGCTACCCAAGCATGGTCCCTGCCAATGGATCGAGTATAACGGCCAATCGGGTCTCCATTTAATATACCAAAAATGGTACGAGACTTGAGCTGGTGATTATCCTTAACACTTTCCCACATTGAATGAACGTAAGGTTGTACTTTAGGAACGCACCGGGGTTAAGAAAGGGACCAAACTAGCATAATTCTAAGGCTCTAATGAGATGCGAAGCAATTTTCGATGAGAGATGAAATTTTAATTTTAAAAACTCAATTATACATTTTAACCAAGACACTTTCAGAGCAAAGTCACAAACAGTCCCCAGTGGAGTCGCCACTGTGACGCGCGCCGAACCCAGCAAGGGCCCTCATGGGAATCCGCTTTAGGATTCGAGGGATAGGTTCACGTCTTTTTCGATCATAGGTGTTATGAGATATTTTCGGCACCTTCTTTCACATTAGAACATTGAAAAGGACCATTCATCGCCATAACACCTTTAGGCACTTTTGAGGTATTTTGGAGTCGCCACCCAATTGATAAGAAATTGGGAAAGTTTAACCTCTTATTGGTCTAAACCAGAGATGGTGTTCGGAACTTCACACTTATTTATGTCTTGGTTGATTATAAATGAGTTTTTAAATTATAAAATTTCATCCCTCATCTCACGCGATTAATGCATTGAATTTAAAGCGCACATCATTCACATTGAAAAGCGATAAAGTAATAAATAATTACAAAATAAATAAAATGGGACAGAACAATCCCCCAAAATAAGAAAACGTAAATAAATAAACACAGAAAAAGAACTAAAATGCAACATACATAAATTGGGTTATTTATTGAACTTTGGGAACATTGGTTCCTTTTTATCAACTTAAAAGAGTTCGAGAACCGTTTTTGAGTATTGATTGAGGAAAACCGGGATGAGTGATCCCATTTTATGAAAACCTAGTTCTCCATTTGAAAGTGAAATTTTATTAGCTAAAAATAGGACATTGGTCCATTTTATTAAGAAAACCCCATTTATTTATAGAAATATTTTTGTGTATTTTTTTATTAAGCGTGCGAAAAAATGGTTTATGTAATTATTACACGCCAAAAAAAACTTGCCAAATAAATAAAGGAAAAATAATGAATACAATAAAAATAATAATTCCTTGGGTCTCCTCTTTCGTTCGCATGGGTGCTCAAATAAGGGAAAACAAAGATTTGACACCAAAAACAAACACAAGCAAAATTAATGTTAGTTATCAAGTCAAGAAAATCAATTAAACATTTATAACAATAAATAATAAGCTAATTGAAAATATGCATACTAGTAAGTTAAATAGCACATTAAAATAAATTGACACTTTAAAAGATCAATATTAAAACATAAGTCAATAATAATGCCAATAACGACAACAACAACAACAATAATAATAATAATAATAATAATAATAATAATAATAATAATAATAATAATAATAATAATAATAATAATAATGATGATGATGATGATGATGATAATGACGATGATAATAATAGGAATAATAGACGATGATAGTAACAATAAATAATAATAATAATAATAATAATAATAATAATAATAATAATAATAATAATAATAATAATAATAATAATAATAATAACATACTAATAACATATATAATAATAGTAACAATAATAATAACAACAACAATAACAAAAATAAATATAATGATGAATCCAAGAGATTGAATGAACAAAAAAAAGAAAAGTCAATCAAACATGCAATATGAAATAATATCTAAGCATGCAAAAAATCATAAAAAATAACTATTACAAGAGAAAATCATGCAAATCTTATTTTACATCTCTTAACACTATGTAGGTCTATCCATTTTTATGCCAAAGACAAAATAAAGAATGAATACTCATGCTAAATAATACATCACAAACCAAAAAAAAATACATACATGCATTAATTCAAAACAATAACAAAGCAACGTAATATAAAATAAATTAACATGAATAAAGTGAAGCAAAATAAAATAAAGAGTTGGATCCAAGAATCTTTACCCTCAGATTTAAGTGATATTTGAAGCGAGGTATCCCGATCTAATCTCTTCTCAAGATCCGAAAATTAACTAAAAAAAAATGTTCAAATAAATCTTGAGTTTATGTTAAAGAAAACTCAAGAACACAAATATCCAAAAGTGATTTGATTTTTTTTTTGTTTGATATATGATCTGAAAATTCAAGTTAAGGAATTGATTTTCCTTTCTCAAAGGTTTCAAGATCAATCAAAAATTTTAGAGATGAGAAAAAACTAGAATGAAATTTAAGGTGAAAAACTTGTAAATTTAATGAAGAGAATTAAGAAGATTAAGGAAAATGATTTTTATTTTTGAGAATAATAAAAGATGAACTCCAAGAACATTGAACTCTTTATTTTTCCAGCAAAATCCACTAACTCCCCCCAAGAATATCTCTCTCAAATGACTTGGAAAAAATATTTTTTCTAGAGAGAATTTCCTTACTCTAAAAAAAACCAATCTTCTTCCTTCCTCTCAAAAATGAAAAATGACTCACGTAAAAACTCACTTCCTGCCCCTCTCCAGCCCCCCATCAGATTTTTTCAAGATTTCCTTCCCCTAATTTCAACAAAAAACACTCCAAAATTCAAAATTAAATCCCTAAAGTCAAATATGGACAAATAATATTTTTATTTATTTTTATTATTTTTTTTGTTATTTTTGACCTTTAACTCCCACCCAATTTGACTAATATTTGTCAAATTTTGATAAAATCTGAAAAAATCACAAGAAAAAATTATTTTTAAACCTAAAAAATTAAAAAAATCAAAATTTGGGGTTTAGGGGCTGTTGCGGCGAGATTTCTCGCCGATGGGGGCGAGAGATCTCGCCGATGGGGGCGAGAAATCTCGCCCATTGGCGTGATTGGCGTGCGGCGCACGCAATAGCGACGCGAGGCCACGCGCTTCAGCGACGCGAGCTGCGCAGCACGTAGCGGGCGTTGCGCAGCCTGCGGTGCGCCGAGCGCTGGGCGCAGTGCCTGCGCGCCGCTGCGCCCGACGCTCGCAAATTTTTTTTTTTTTTATTTTTTATTTTAGAAAATATAATAAAATGAAATACAAAAATATGGGTAAAAATAAAAATACAAATGAAAATAAAATAAAAATGAAAAGAAAAATAAGAATAAACACTTTAAAAGGATTTTGAGGAAAATAAGAGAATTTGACAAAGAGATGATCGATTCCTATTTTCTTGCTCGTGAATTAGTCTTTATTTTCATCATCGGGTCATCCTGATCTGGGACTGACTCGGGACCCGGTGTCTACAGTTATGGTAACCAATCAGGGTACAAATCAGGTGGTACTGGAAGCAGTAATAATAGAAGTGGTAAGATGGCCGAGGTTTCAGCCACCGAGGTTGGACAGGGTCAGAGGTACTACTCTAATTTGGGCTGCTCTCTGTCTTGGGTATTGGAGAAATTGACAAAGGAAGGCAAGCTGAGACGATTGCCACCCAGGCCAGCTATGAATAAAGGAAAGCTGGGGCATAGAGATGACCAATACTGCGCTTACCATCAGCACACTGAGCATTTAACAGATTATTGCTGGACTTTGAGGAACAAAATTCAAGATTTTATTGATTCCAAAGAGATCACTGACCCTGAGAAGAGAGACAAGAAGAAGAGGGCGGGCTATAATGCAGTCCCCCCACCATGAATGTGATCGGAGGAGAAGATTATGTTTTTTTAGTTGCTTTTTATTCCAAGAACCCTTTTTATGACAATATTTACAGTATTGGTAATTTCAATAAGATGAACAATTTTGCGTATTTGTATAGTGTCTCTAATGATTTCATTTCTCATGATCATGATGCATTCATTTTCTTGATATTAATTCAATTAATACAATTACATTTAATCTCAGAACTTTGAAAAACCCAAAGAAAGTCTTGATAGGATCTGACATAACTCCTGAAGAGAGAAAAATTTTGAGAGCTGAAAATAAAAAGAGAAAATAAAAATAGAAAATAGTGATAAAAAAAACTAGTTGTAATTAGGGGATTGGATGAAAAGTCACTAAGAGCACTAGAACCTTTCTGATTACCCATCAAAGCAATCCCTGGATAAGACGGAACCTATAAAATGATTTAGGAAGCCCTTCTTTGTATAGCTCTCTAAATGGCTATTTTCTACCTTTATTTCGCAATTGCTTGCTAGCCCGTTGAGCCTTTATGTTGGTATGCTAAATGCGTACCGATTTTGTTGTTACACATGTTGAAACTACCTTTCGCCTAAAATGATTTTTGCCTCCCCTTAGAAGAATGGCTACACTAGTAAGGATGGATGTACATCATTGGCAATTCTTTGGGTTATCAAAAATTGCCCTGATAAGGATGAGTTTACACTTCGGGAAGAAGGTTTAGTCATTCACAAACTCTACATAGTCAGAGACAAAAGCAAAAAGAGAAAAAAAAAAGAAAAAAAAAAAAGAAGTAGAGCTCGAGATAGTAACCCCTTGATGAGTTTTTGTGGTTATCTTTTTAACTTGATTCTTATTCTGATCTTGATAAGCTAAAGTATTATCAAACTCAAATTCAAGAATACCTTTATAGTATGCAATTGAGCTGAAAATGGTCCTCCCATCAGTCGAGTAAACATTATGGCCATTTTTCTCTAGCAACCTGATCCTCCTTTGATTGCCATCTACCTAAGCATAACACTACAACCGAAGTAAGACCTTTTAATTCTTGGTTCAGTCTTATCTAATTAGCGAAGATGACCTTCTAATAAGGTTCGGTACATAGGAAGAGGCATATGGTGTTTCTTGAGCTTCAAGCGGGAAGCCACTAGTGCATTTATGCATTTGAGTTGAGCTTCGTCCCTAACGTGGCATCTAGAATTTTCTTTAGAAAAAAAAAGAGAAAAAAGAGCATCCTGGGCAAAAATTAAGGGCAGAGAGAAAATTTTCAATCATAAAAATCCGAGAGGGCTAGTTGATAACAAGAGTTTGATGATTTTAAAATTTATCTCGAGATTAGATGAGGTCTTATATTATTTGAGTTAACGCCAAATAATGATCATGTGTTACGAAATCAAATTGAAACATATGCATTTATGCAATATTGATGTGGTCAGAGCAGTTCATTTTGCATAGTCAAAATTTTCTAGTTTCGATATAAAGGTAGCAATTGTTACTATTCGCCCTCTACTTTTCTTGCTACTCGGGCCCTTCAGCTGATGCATTCTTCTATCAACTATGAAGCCAATGCTACAACATCTTCGTGGTAAGAATCAAGCTCATACGACTATAGTCGAAGGCAAGTACATGCTGATCACCCTTGAAAGATATTTGGCAATCACTTCAACCTCTCTTTTTTTTTAAAAAAAAAAAAAAAGAGGAAAAAAGGCTATTAGAGATGAAAATCGGCCCTCTAAGCAAAAGTTAGGCTAAAGGATAGGGTAAAAACCTGAAAACAGGCAGTCTGTCCTTAAAAAAAAAATAAAAAGCCACTGAATTGGGTTGGGTCCATTCCAGGCAAAAATAAGGCACAGGATTACGTGAAAATCCGTAAAAAACACATTTCCCGTTAAGAAAGCTAGTGTGAAAATTCACAAGGGACGCACTACCTTAAAAGAATGACTATAGGTATCAGATGAGAAACTCATAACCCCAAAAGGCACTAAATTCAAAAGCAATTCCAAAGGGCATTAATCCTACCTCAAATTGAACCCAGCACGGTCATCGTCTCCAATTCAACTTCGATGAATTCTTGTCCTGCATTTCTGCATGCTCCATGCATTTCACTTGCATGCTCGCCACTTTTTCAGCATATTTGGCTTTCCATTTTTTGTAATAAGAGAGATTCGATGCGAACACCGACAAAAGGTGAGTGGCGATATCAATCCAAACACAAATCGAAACAATCAACTAAAGACCGCTCAGGGGGCACCACTTCAAAAGGGTTAGGACGATGGCGACACTACCACTCTACGGAAGGTTAGCACGACCACGGCACTACCACTTCAAATCTCAAAAGGGTTAGCACAATGGCAACACTACCATTCCACGAAAGGTTAGCACGACCACATCACTATCACTTCAGAAGGGTTAGCATAATAGCGGCACTACCACTCTATGGAGGGTTAGCACGACAACGGCAATACTACTTTAAATCTCAGAAGGGTTAGCATGATGGTGGCACTACCATTCTACGGAATGTTAGCACGACCACAACACTATCACTTCAAAAGGGTTGGCACGATAAAGGCAGTACCACTTCAGAAGAATTAGCACGATGACGGCACTACCATTCCACGGAGGGTTAACACGATCACAGCACTACCAGTTCAAATCTCAGAAGGGTTAGCACGATGACGGAACTACCACTCCACGGAGAGTTAACACGATCACGGCACTACCACTTCAAATCTCAGAAGGGTTAGCATGATGGCGGCACTACCATTCTACGGAAGGTTAGCACGACCACAACACTACCACTTCAGAAGGGTTAGCACGATGACGGCACTACCACTCCACGGAGGGTTAGCACGATCACAGCACTACTACTTCAAATCTCAAAAGGGTTAGCACGATGGCGGCACTACCATTCTACGGAAGGTTAGCACGACCACGACACTACCACTTCAGAAGGGTTAGCACGATGACGGCACTACCACTCCACGGAGGGTTAGCATGATCACGGCACTACCGCTTCAAATCTCACAAGGGTTGGCAAAAACGACCACGGCACCACCACTTGAACAAAGATTTACACGCTGACTGTAAATACCACTTCAACGATGATTTACATGATCACGGTAACTCGCTTTAGCAAAGAATAACATGCCGACAAGCTGGCAATAACCACCACAATAACATCGTTCAGTCTGGAAAGACGGCTGCCTCAGGTACGTGTGTCTTTCCTTTTTTCTCATAATTTTGGCTCACCTGGGCACTTATACACTAGGTTTCCCA
Organism: Excoecaria cochinchinensis; assembly: GCA_947683425.1. Classification (NCBI taxonomy): domain Eukaryota; kingdom Viridiplantae; phylum Streptophyta; class Magnoliopsida; order Malpighiales; family Euphorbiaceae; genus Excoecaria; species Excoecaria cochinchinensis. Next base: position 10,210,414 of record CANTUQ010000013.1, read on the forward strand.
AAACTAAGGGCAACTGTAGACACCGGGTCCTAAGTCAGCCCAAATCAGAGTTACCCAATGATGAAATTAATTATGCCTGTTTATAGGCAAAAATGAAAGTTGGAAGTGATGGTTTCCTTGTCAAAATTGATTTATTAAAAGTAAATAAAATATGTTTTAAAAATATTTTAAAAAATTATTTTAAGATAAAAAAAATGAGTTTTGAAATGATAGTCTTCTTCTTCTTCTTCTTCAAGAACAAATTCTCCAAACATTCTAATTTATTTTTTTTAAGTTAATTCTTGAGATAAAGAGAGCAATTCTTTATTCTTTGGGATTTTCTTCTTCTTCTTTTATGAATTTTCTTCTTGAGACAAAGAAAATAATTATTTGATCTTAAGATAAAATTTGTCCTCCATATTTTATTTTTCTAATATTATTTTTTACAAATCAAGACAAGGAATTTGATCATTTACCTTCATTCATCAAATCAAATTTTGAGGGTAAGTATTTTGGGTTTAATTTTGCATTTTCTATCACTATTATATTTTTATTTATAGTTAATTAGCAACCATGTAAATTTTCTTAGATCTATTATTTTTGTATTTTATGTGATGGAGTCATAGATTCAATATTTTTTTTCATTTCTTATTCTTGTGTTCTCATTTGATTGTTCACATTATTATTATTATTAATATTATTATTATTATTATTATTATTATTATTATTATTATTATTATTATTATTATTATTATTATTATTATTATTATTATTATTATTATTATTATTATTATTATTATTATTTAACATGCTTTAATATGTTTTGTTTATTTCTTTTTATTTTTACTTGCTTGATTGTTCATCTTCTTGTTGTTATGGCGTTTTATTATTATTATCATTGTGATTATTATCATTATTATTGTTATTGTCATTATTATTATTATTATTATTATTATTATTATTATTATTATTATTATTATTATTATTATTATTATTATTATTATATGTTATTACTACTATCATTATTATTATTATTACTTTTATTATTCTTATTTAATGTTATTATTATTATGATTGTTATCATTATTGTTATTATTTATGTTTTCATGCATGTTGAATTGTTAATATGTTAAGTTACTTATTTTTATTATGTCATTTAAGTAGTTTGTTACTCATAATGCATGTTATCATATTTATTTTAATTCATTTTCATATGTTATATGTTTAAATTCATTTTTATTACTAACATCACTTTTATTTGTGTTTTTATTTCAATACTTTTTTATGTGTGAGCTTTTCCAATGACAAGTGGGAGCCCATGGAGATTTGAAGACACCATCTTGATTTAATTTGTCATTTTTATTATTTTTCTTTATTTTGGATTTATTTGTTTTTATTATGTAATTTGTAATAAATTTATTTATTTTTATGCACGTTAATTATAAATCGCTTAAAAATATTTTATTAATAAATTGGGGTTTTTTCTAATAAAATGGGACCAATGTCCTAATTTCAACCAATAAAAACTCACTTTAAAAAGAAAAGTTAATTTTCTCAAAATGGGATCACTCATCCCGACTTACTTAAGTACGCTAAAAATAAATCTTTGATTTTTCAAAGTTAATATGAAGGAACCAATGTTTCTATCTTAAATAAATATCCCGATTTATGAATATTTATTTATTTATTTGAGTTTGTTATTTACTTATGTTTTATTTGATTTTATTTGGGGGATTGTATTTTTTGTCCCAAATTTTAATACCTTTTTATTTTGGGGGATTGTATTTTGTTTCACTTTTTATCTTTCTTTAGATCACTTTCTTTACTGCTTGATTTGCGCTTTATTTTTAATGCATAACCGCGTGAGAAGAGAGGTGAAATTTTTAAAATTAAAATCCATTTATAATTAACCAAGGCATTAATAAGAGTAAAGTTTTGAATCTTTCTCTAGTTTAGACCCCAAGGTTAGACGAACTTTCCCAATTTCTTATAAATTGGGTAGCGACTCCAAAATACCTCAAAAGTGCCTAAAGGTTTCATGGGATTAGATGATCTTTCCAGTATTCTATTGGAAGAAAGTATCCAAAATATCTCATGATTGCCCAATATCAAAAGACACAAATCCTCTCGGGCCCTAAAAGCGGGTCTCCGGGAACTGGTCGGGTCCGCGTGCGTCACACTACCCTAGTAGTAATTTGACCTAATTAGGGTATTTGGGTGAGTTTAATTTGAGTTTGTTAATGTTGGACCTAGATCTAATTGGAAATGTGGACTTGATTGAATAAAATAAATTAGTTAAGTGGCCATTATGTAGATGTGCGTGATTAATTAGAAGTTGGATTAATTAAGTGATAATAGGGATTAATTAAGATAATTGAGGTTAAGGATTGATAGTGGAGTCCAAGTGTTTATTGTTGGTTGTGCCAACACATTGAGATGTATGCAATATAAGGCTTTTGCGGAGAGACAACTTCAATTTTCTGCATGACTTCTTTGACTACTCTTTTTCAATTCTTCTTCATTCTTCTTCTTTAGTTAGAATTCATAGAATTTCTACTAATTGGTCAAGTAATCCTGAGTTGTGATGTAATTGCAAATAGTCAAGGTAAGTAGTTGAGTTAATTATTCTTCATCTTCTTCTACTCCTTCTTTGTTTCTGAGTTGTTATGGAAATTGATACTTTGTTTCCAATTCTGGAATTGGATATTGGTTAAAACAAGGAAAGACAAGGGGAAAGAGAAGGTGGGAGACCCTAGTGCTAAGTGAACACAATTGGAGCTAAGGAGAAGAGGTTCGGGAAACTCTCTAAATTGTGTGTGTTAATTGATAATTACCATGATTTGGAATGTCTTATTGTGTTGTGTGTGGAATTGAAATTATGTATGAGAAATGTTGAATTGATTGCTTAGTAACTTCATAACTTATAAGCATGTAACCCTAGTTTGAGATAATTAGAGAATGTGCTGTGTATCTTGAATGAATGGATAAGTAATGTAAGGTTAAGTGTGTTGTAGTGTTCATATGTGGGTGCAGGGAGTTTGATTTGAGTTGGATGAAAAGTTATGATAAGTAAGTAGGTTTAAAGCTTGATAAGTTGGGAAAGTGTATAAATGGGTTGTGTACCTTTTGACCTACTCGGAATGTCTGGGTCATAAAATGAGTTTTTTAAGTCTAGCATGAATGAGACTAATGGAATTGAAATCGCATTGTATATGTCTTAAAATGTTGTAGAAATAGTTTTATTGTTTTGAGTACTCTAAAGCCTTCATGTGTGTCTTCAATTGTGGTCAAAATTTTGTAGGAGGGCTTTAGGAGCAAGTTGTGTTCCTTTGGCCACAACTCCTTGATTTTAACTTCAATTGTAATGAAAATTATGTCATTTGCAAGTTAACATGTAGGTGAATATTTTGTTAGAAGGACATGATGATTAGAAATGGTGTTTTGATTAAGTTCTAAGGCCATGTAATTTGAGGTAGGGAAAAGGGTTTTGAAAGAGCAAGTCTAGTGCCATTGATTTCCTATTCTGCCTCAAATTTGGATATGTCACGGTCACAACCAAATTGTTGTCACCTTGAGGTATGCCTATTTTCAATTCTATTTTGGATCGTTTTCATGTCACGGTCACAACCAATTAGTTGTCACCGTGAGATGCTGTTGATTTACATTCTGTTTTGGAATACCTTTATGTGACGGTCACAACCAATTGGTTGTCACCGTGAGGTACCTATGATTTGCATTCTAATTTGGGTTGTGTATATGTCACGGTCATAACTATTTGGTTGCCACCGTGAGGTGCTTGAACTTTTTTCAATTCTTTCTAAAGCACTACCTAATGTTCTATAAGTGTATGAATTGGAATTCAATTATGTTTGGCAACATTTAATTGGACCGATAATGCAAATGTGTATATTGAAATGTGAATCTATATGATAGAGTGTGAGCATGATTGAAAATCCTTATGTGTGTGCAAGATATCATATGCTATGATATTGTTTAATGTGACTACGTAGATATTATATAATGTAATTGAATAAATGTTAACTGGAATTAATAATTTAGCTTGCAAGTCGAGTAGTGGATAGATAGGCATGCCTATAGGGTCTAAGTGTTGCAGCTGAAGCGTTTGATTCCATTTGGAATTCTCAATGCGTATAGAATCCTTCTTGGGTTCATAAAAGTGCTTATATATATATTAATGATTATTTCAGTACCTACAGGTACTAATGCGAACATATGTATCTTCGGATAAAAATGCAAAAAGTGGTACTTACGTGTACGAATGCGATACTCATTATCCACGTCTATGAATTGCAGGCAAGACAATTAATGAATGATTAAACAATGTTGGGTAGAGTGATTATTATGTGATATAAGAATAAGAATGTGATGTGTTGTATCATTGTCATGCTATATTGTGATATTGAGTATGACTGTCTAATGATGCTATGTTTATGAAGCATGTTTATATTGAGGTGTGAATATAAAGTATGTATCTTTTGTTGCTCAAAGAATGTTATATATGTGTATATTGTATGTTGTTTCCCAATTAAGCATTATCACTTAGCATGGGTTTTTAATCCGTGTAGGTTCCAAAGTGAACAAAATTGAAGGATGGTCCCGCATCTTCGTTGGTCAACACTAGGATTCACTGCTTAGTGTAGGTTTTGGAATTTTGTACTATGTAAATGTAATTAATTATTTTGGCATGTAAAGGTATTTAATGTAACAACCGAACATGATATGTAATTTGAAGTTGAAGTATGTATAAAAGTATGCATTTTGGTAGATGATTCTGCTGTGTGTGAGTGAAATTTATTAATTTAGGAATTTGCATGTGTTTATGCTATGCGATGTGCCAGTATAATGTCGTTCGTGACGACCGTTCTCGACTGCCTTAGTGAAGCTATGCGAGTGGTCGGGAATGGGCATTACAAAAACATCTTCTCTCACTACACTACACTTTATTTTGAATTCCATCATTAATATGTATTATTGAGCTTGATAATATGTAGTATTTGAATGGTTTTGTGTGTTATTTAACATGTTTTTAGATTTATTTTAAATATTTTGCATTATCTCATAAAAGCATGTAAAAATGCATGAAATATTGTTCTTTGGCATCAGTTTTGAGCAAAATATGAAAATTGTAATTTTTAGGTCTTCTACCCTTGAGGAAGGAGAAGTGAGGTACGGCCATCCCTAAAGGCCGTCCCTCACTTTTGTCCTTTGTTTCGTCTTCTCTTCTTTTATTTTGTCTCATTTTCGATGCCATGATGGCTTGTTATGTATTTTTATAGTGTTATAATGCTATTTTGGCCATGTTATATTTATTTTGTTAATTTCAATATATTATTTTATGTATTTGATTTAGTTTTCACATGATTCATTACTAATATTTTTTGCTCATTTTCTATTTTTTATCTGATTTGATATCTTCTTTATTTGAGCATTATTGATAGGCAGAGGTGTGGAGATCGAGGAGATCTAAAGACCTTTTGGTTTGATTTATAATTTTGCATTTTTAATTATTTTCTTTTAATTTTATTTATTTAAATTTCAGATTTGTTTGTAATAAAAATAGCTTTTTTATGCATGTTTAATTAAAAATCTCAAAAATATTTATATTAAGTAAATTGGGATTTTCTAATTAAATAAGACCAATGTCCTAAATTTCAACCAATAAAATGTCACTTTAAAAAGAGGAGTTGGTTTTATCAAAATGGTATCACTCATCCCGATTTTCCTTAAGTAACATCAAAATAACTCTTCATTTTTTAAGTGTACATGGGGGAACCAATGTTCCCAAAGGAAATAATGCCCAGTTTTATGTTTGTATTTTATTCTTTAATTTGTTGTTATTGGGGATTGTATTTTATGTCCCATTCTTTTGTAATTTATTTTATTTTTTATCATTTACTTTACCGCTTTTCTCATTGCTTGAGGTGCACTTTATTTTAAATGCATGACCGTGTGAGATAAGAGATGCAAATTTAACAATTAAAACTCATTTATAATTAACCAAGACATAAATAAGAGTGATATCCCGAACCACTCTTCGGTTTAGACCTCCGAGCTTACACGAACTTTCCCAATATTTTATTGGGTGGCGACTCCAAAATACCTCAAGGTGCCTAAAGGTTTTGTGAGATTAGATGAACTTCTCAATGTTTTATTCAGTAGGGATTCAAAAATATCTGATGATATTCAAAATAGATGTGAACCCTCTCGGACCCCAAAAGCAGGCCTCCAGGGACACCAAGCGGGTTCGGTGCGCACCACACCACACCATAAGGTTAATTTTTGCAACACTTATTAGGATGAGTTTCTAATATTTTAACAGAGACAAGCATTTCTGAAACCTAAAGTTAAGACCCAAAAAAAATCCTGGTGAAGGGGAAGTGCACCCAAACTAGGAAACCAAAACTAATAGGACTTGATACCATCGTCAACTCCAATAAATCAAGTACATTGTAATGATCTAGGTACGCTTCTATTTCTTCAATCTTTGATTGGTTACTTTGCACATTTGCACGTGTTTACAGCACCCATCAGAGTGCAAGCAAACTGTAGACACTAGGGTCTGAGTCAAAAACTCACCTTTAAAGCTTGTCCAAAAGCTTATATTTGAGATTGTTAGAAGTTACCTTCCACACTACACCAAAAAACATCCAAAGGTAATACACCTAAGGATTGATTCAAATAGAAGATAGTGTTTCTATGCTTTATGTACATTATTGTATGAATATATATGGATATTTATGGTAATGTGTTTGTAAGACCTTGATCTTCATGTTTTTAGCATAATTTTTTCCTTTTTATTGTTATTTCCTTATACCTAATCACACAATCCATGCATGAGTGGGTGTAAGGTGTTTTTCAAAATAAAAGTCCCATTTTGAAAACCTATTCTTTGTTCTTGGCTTTCTTTGATCTTTGGGAGTTGTTTAAAAGGTGGTTTTGTGTATTCACACTTTTATTGGTTTATGAATAACTTAGAACAAGTCTGAATATTTCATAGATCGATTCCTAGATCGATAAAAATCTTGATTGTTCTATGAAGGAGACCTAGTTTTGTCTGATCAGATGAAGCTGCTTCATCTGATCAGACAAATTTCATGACTCGTGTCTAATCAGACAAGTTTCCAAAAACCTCACCATATTTGGATGAACTTTGTTTGATTAGAGGAAGCACTTTTTCTGATAAGATAAAGTACATCCTAGACAATTTTATTTGATTAGATAGAGCTCTTCATCTAATTAGATGAAGCCTCCAAAATGTAGTGCTGAGAAAAATGGATGCTTGCATGTTTCCTTTTGTTTAAATATTTTTTCTTAGTATGTTTGACATTGTTTACTGTATGTTTATGCCATGATGAATGTTGATATTGTTCAAATAAGCTTTAGGCATGATTATTTGTGCATGTTGACATTTTTTATGGGCTTTGCATATATATCTCTATATATAGTTGTGTTTGGAGTAGTTTAATATGCTTATATGATGTAGATTGTATGTTTCTTTTTAAATAAATAATCTCACAAAAGTTTTATACATAGTAATATCAAAAAAAGAAATTTAAAAAAAAAAATTGACTTTTATCATATTAAAAAGATTCCACAAATTACTCACTAATTAATTTGGAATATTTAAATAAAATAAATAAAAAATATTTTAGTAACCAAAGTCACTTCCCCTAAAGCTACTTGCACATAAAGTGGAACCTATGTCCCATAATTTAATTATCCAAAATAAAGAGAATTTTCCCAAAATAATCTAGACTTTCATAACATGTTTCCATCCCTTTACCATTTAGAATAAAATGGGACCTGTAACACCCACTTTACAAAAATTCTATACTTATGTATTGCATACAAGCCTAACTCCAAAATGCAATAGTACAAACCTATATTCCTAAATCTTAAATGCGGTAAAATTATTTTTCCAACTTGTTTAAGCAATTGCATTCTTAATTGCAAAGTTACATAGTTAAATATCACTTCATTTAACTTTAATGCTAACTTAAAATATTATTTTAATAGCCATGCTAAAAACTTGTTGATTGATCTAAACCTATCGTATATACTATTCTTTTAGATAAAATTCCGGCAGTATAATGACTATATTCTCAACTACCCTTCCTGCAATTCAAACAAATTCACAGCCCACTCAGGGCACAAAACTAAAAAAAAAAAAAAAACATAAATCGTCCATCCAAAATCTAGAAATTGATGTCAATCCCATCAATATTTAACTGTCCCAAAATACATATACCTTGCTTATATACATGCCAATAACATATCCAAAATTCCAAAAATATGCATATACATGCTTTCTAAATTTCTACTAAAATATCTTCACAAAAATAATCTTCATCCAGCTTGCTCCGAAAAACGAGATGTACTTGCTCCAAAAAGTCGCTTATCAACCTATATGTAGTCATTAAACACTACATGTTTAGCTGAAATATGCTCGGTGGTGATTACATTTCTAAAGACTTCCAAACTATCATTTTATGCATACAATATAGAAAATGTGCATATTAAAGATAAATACATATATTACAATATACTATCTCATAAATTGCTATAAAAACATTAATTTCAATATCACAACTAAAAACAATTATAAACTATATCATAAGTCAAATTACCATATAATCAATCAATTAATCTTATTAGAGACATATTACAATATAGTTCCTACAGCTATGTTTAACTACAAAGTTTGCCATTAACGTTCACATATTTACAAAAATGCCATTATCAATACATTAATTCATTAATTAGCATGCAATTTACTATTTAATCATCCCATAAACATATTTAATACAAAGGTACATTTAAATCCATAATTCATTTTCAAATTTCATATTTAACCCAATGATTAACTATATAATCACTTATTACAATCACTAATACCATTTTAAACATTTTCGTCACTTTATTCACTTTTGTTCATTTATGCACCTAGTATAAACTCGGCAGAAACCTTCGGTCCGGATATACAGGATGTGGATCCTGTAGGTCCACTACATTTTAGAGTAACCCCAAAGGACCACTCAAGCATTCCCATTTCATTTCATTCATTTTATCGTTATGGGAGATCATCATTGACGTACCTAAGCAAGTCGCCATGACTTGCACCGTGGTTTGGTGTCCATATGGCTAGCCAACTATATCCTGAGCTAGATTTGACTACCAGACTATTACTAAGGGTAATTAATTATTCAATTATCTCATTTCCATTACAATACATAATATGTACTCAAGTTACAATATTATATTTTTCAAAGTACCAATATGCCAATATGGAAAATTTACAATCAATTTATTCAATGCTCATTAACATCATATTCAATCACTAATTAAACAACATTACTATAATTTACACAATAAACTCATTTAAATTCAACAAAATCTTCAATTTTTACGATAACCATAATATGATATTTCACTATAAATTATTCAATTGAATTCAATTAAAATCCCATTTAACTAATATACACCACAAATCATGTTTATATGCATTTTGTAGCTTAACAATTAACAATATGCAATTTCTACTCAAGAATTTATTTTTCATACCTCAATCATGTAATTAACTTAATTGTACACCAACTAACATATATTTGCAATTAATTTCCATTTAAACCCATTATATGCCTTTGTACATACACATAATCATTTCGACTCATGCAATATTTTCATCAAAAAATTATTTTTCATTAATTAAACATCTAGACTACCACTTAATTGACATTTATACACATTCAATTATCAATAAAACACAAAATGAACTCAAGTAAATAAGCCTACCCAATTTGGCCACAAAGAGAAAACCAAAATCATTTTTTTTTTCTTTTTGTTAAACAATTCAAAACATCAATTAGCATATCCCTAAACATGTTTCTAACTTCAATTTCAATTTGATATGCCAACTTCATCAAAAACCCCTAAGTTACATAACCCTAAATTCACATAACATCAATGAAAATCCAAAGAACATGTAACCACATACCTCAATACCTTTTCTCTTTTACTAAACCTCATTCTTTTTCCCTTTAGACTTAGAAGAACCTCCTTCTTCCCTTTCTAGCTAGCATGGCTGAATTCCCCATGAAGAACACCCATAAAAATCTTCTATTAATAACTCAATCAAATCATATAATCCAACTAAATACAACCTAATTAAGTTATTTGAACAATAAAATCAAACTAATTTTTAACTTACCTCAACTAAGCCAAAAACATAGAAATCTTGATTTCTCTCTTAAACTTCACCAAATTCAGAGATTTAAGGGATGAAATCATCTTCATTAGGGGATGAATACAAGAAACAAGCTTGGATTAAAGGGAGAAATGGAAGAAAATTGAGGATTCACGTTGGAAATGAAGAAAAAAATAGCTTCGGTTGAGAGAGAAGAGAGGAAAACGGGCTGCTTTAAATTTTTGGTTTAAAAACATATTCTTGGGCTTATATAGTAGGTTTTTGGGTTGGTTTAATGTCTAGCCAAGTTGGGCCAACCAATCTAAAACCCAAACCACTTTTATGGTCCAATTTGCACTCTTAAAATAATTTTCTCTCTTCTCAAGCTCAATTTCTCCCAAAATCAATTCTAAAATTCATAAAATATTTTAATAAGGCTACACTTAAAATTTCAGCCCAATCGAAATCCATTTCCAGTTCGGTTCACTCAAACCAGTCCGATAGCTAAAAATCCGGTGTTACCCTAAAAATACTTTTTCACTGCCAATAAATTCTAAACATTATTTAGAGTCTATCCAAGACTTTAGATAATTTTTTAGAGGTCAATAACTATTTTTAATAGTACGGTCAAACCTTTTACTATTTAAACTGAAAAGGACCATTTCTAACTTTTGGGGACCTATTTGACCTCAAATTCACTTCAAATTTTACCCTCATACTAGTTGTAACCAATATTTTTCGATGGTCAAATAAAATATTTTTCTCCCACGGGTGTATTTCATACCCCAAGTATGCCTACCAACACCGAAAAATACCATTTATAGCAAACCCGATATTTAAACCAATACAATTCTCCTCTACTTAAGAAAATTTCATCCTCGAAATTTTACCTTAATTGAAGAGCTTTGGATACTGCCATCGCATCGTCATTCACTACAAGAAAACTGGAAAATAGAGACGGAAAATAGAGACGAAAATTTTTCCGTCTCTAAATAGAGACGGAAATCAGTTTTCCGTCTCTAAATAGAGACGGAAATAATTTTTCGTCTCTATTTAGAGATGGAAAAATTTTTGTCTCTATTTTTCATCTCTATTTATGGCGGGATCGATTCCCTCCAAAATTTGAGACCGAAAATAGAGACGGAAATTTTTTCCGTCTCTAAATAGAGACTAAAAATATATTTCCGTCTCTAAATAGAGACCGAAACAATTCCGTCTCTATTTAGAGACGGAAAAATATTTCGGTCTCTAAATTTAGAGACGGAAAGCAATTTCCGTCTCTAAAATTAGAGACGGAATTAGTTTCCGTCTCTAAATTTAGAGACGAAAAATAAATTCCGTCTCTAAATAGAGACGGAAAGTTTTCGGTCTCTATTTAGAGACGGAGTAATATTTGCGGTCTCTAAATAGAGACCGTAAAAATTATTCCGTCTCTAAAAATAGAGACGGAAATTGATTTCCGTCTCTATTTAGAGACGGTGTAATCGTGCGGTCTCTAAATAGAGACGGAAAATTAATTTCCGTCTCTATTTTAGGGACATTTTTTCCTGGTCCCGATTTCCCTTCCCTTCTTTTTCTTCTCTCATTCTTTTCCCTTGGTCCCGATTTCTTTCTCTTGGTCCCTGCTTCCCCCCTTCTCTCCCCTCACCGGCGAAAGTTGCGCTGCCCTCTCCCCGTCGCCGTCCGACGACCGGTCTACCCCGCCACCGTGCGCTGCCCCTCCTCTTCGCCAGCCCCCTCCCTACCGTCCTTCTTCTTCCCCCTTCCCTTTCTTCCCCCGTTGCGGCTCCCTCTCTTCCCCGCCACCGACGGCGCTGCCCCCCTCCTCCCCGCCGACGTGCGAGCCCCTCTCCTCCCCCAGCCCACACCGGCGCCGACGCAGCTCCCCCTCCTCCCCGTCGGCGGCCAGATCTGCATCTAAAGGTAATTTTTTTTCTGCAAATTATTATTATTTTATTTATGAAGCCATGGGTTCTACCAATTTCTCTTCTGGGTATGGAGATTATTCTGTGAAAACTTCTCTCTCTTTACATGGTTTATGGAGAACTTTGCTGTTATTCTTTATGCCCTCATTTTTTCTAATTGAATTAATGGGTTGTGTAGACACCGGGTCCTGAGACAGCTCAGACCAAGGTTACCTAATGATGATAATATTTATTCAAAAATAGACAGAGAATGAAAGCACTTTGGCTCTCTATGGACTGGGATTTCAGCAGGGTATTTTAGGCAAATCTTAATAATTTTTATAAATAAAATATAAAAAAATAAAATATAAAAAAATATATAAAAAAAATATAAAAATATAAAAATTAAAATTAAAATCAAAATTAAAATTAAAATCAGGTTAATTTAATTAATTAGTATCATAGGATAGTTAAATTAAAGAAAAAATAAATTAGAAGGTAAGTAGAGAGATTAATTAATTAGAGTATATGACAATTAATTAGAGTACATAATAATTTAAAATAAAAGAGGGTATTTAGGTAACTTAACTAAAAACTAGGATAAAAGGAAACTAACCTAGACCTAAAAAAGGGAGGGGGCGGCAGATAAACAAAACAAGAAAAAGGAAAAACAATAGGAGAGAGCTGCCAAGAGAAAAGAAACCTGAAGAGCAAGAAATCAAAGAAAAAGAAAAAAAACAAAGAAAAAGAGAGAAGACCCAAAGAAAGAACAGAGACCAAACCCGAGAGGAAGAGAGACCAAGAATGGACCGAAACCGAGAGAGCAAAAGAGTAAACCAAAACCCAGTCCAGAGAGAGCTAAAAGTGTTTGGATTCTCAATCTAGAAGCCATAAATCTGAAGGTAACATAAACCTCTAGATCTCAGACAGTAAACCCCTGTGTTTGAATATATAAACCTCTGTTTTTCATATAGTTGTCTGTTAATATCTGATTTCATTGGCTTTGTTTTTTTTCAATTAATGATATTACGGGTTAATCATTTATACCATTTTATCTTTGATAATTTTCATGACTTAAAAGATTAAAAACAACAAAATTGAAAAGTACTGTTCATCTTCTTCAGTCTCGGTTTCTTCAATTCTTCTTTCTTTTGATTATGTGTTTTTGTATTTGATCTTGTTCTTTTGTTTGATAATAGTTTTTTTAAGAGATTTTGTGCAAGATTCTTGCTTTTATATAGTGCCTTTTTTGCTGAAATTCCTTTTTTGTTTTCCTTCTTTGCTTTGCTGGTGGCGGAGCTGTCTCCAGACACCACCCGCGGACAGACGGTGGCCGGCGGCCATCAGAAGCTGCCCGTCCTGCCAGCCTGGCCCGTCGGTCCCCGTCCAACCGCGCACTGCCGGTTGTCTTCTTCCTTCCCCCTCGTGTTTGTTGCAATCGGTTTCCATCCCTGCGTGATGAATACTGTCAATATATTCTTCATTTTGCATTACATTTCTTCAATTTTGGGCCAATCTACAGTAGTTTTTGTCCTCTTGCTTTGCCAATCACGTGATTTACATGTGGTTTTTGCATGGTTTTCATTTCAATTGGTTGGTCACTATTTCTTTATTTCATTTATTTTACTTTTCTTTTAGTTTTCTTCATTTATAGACATTTTATTCTCTTTTGTTCTATTCTTTTATTTTATTTTATTAATTTATTGTTTTTATTTAGTTTAACTATTATTACTATTTAAAGTTAATATACTATTATTATCATTATTATTATTATTATTCAATTTTCTGTTTTATAATTATCATTATTATTATTATTATTATTATTTTTATCATTATTATTATTATTATTATTATTATTATTATTATTATTATTTTAGTTTGTTAAATTTCATCTTTGCATGATTTGTCTTCACCTATTTGAGTTTTGCATGTTTATTTTGCATGGCCTCATATATTTATTTGTTTACTTTTGGCCACGTTTTATGCTTTATGTACATATATATATATATATATGCTTACTAATGCATCTGTTACTTTGTTTATTCAATTATTCATTAATTTGTTAAATTTATGTGGAGATTATTATTATTATTATTATTATTATTATTATTATTATTGTTATTATTATTATTATTAATAAATTTCTTATTATTATTTCATTATTATTATTATTATTATTATTATTTCAATTTGTCAAGCTTCATTTTTACATGTATATTTTCATGGCTTGAGCCATTGCTACAGTGCCTTTCTATTATTTTGCATGTGTACTGTTCACGTGGGACCAATTTATTTTGTTCACACACACTGTTGTTCATTCATTCTTACATTTGTTTTTATCCCCTTATTTATTTGATTTACTCACCTGATGGACTTAATTAATATATTTGTTAGTTGTATGTATTTAATTTAATTTGACTTACCTATTTATTTTATTTATTTGATTTGATTTAATTACTAACCTTAATTTTCTTTTCTTTTTTGGCTACAATACTTGTTCTTTTTATTTGAGCATTACCCATGGATGAAAGTGGAGAATCAAGGCATTGGGAGCCTCGCTTTGGGGTTTGCATTTTTAATTACTGTATTTATTTTGTTATATTATTTTTATGTGTTGAATGTAAAAATGCATTTCAAAACTTGCCCGCATCGCAATAAAATCACTTTATTTACAATAACTAGAATTGAGGATTTTTATTAATAAAATGGACCAATGTCCTATTTTATCCAATAAAATCTCACCATCAAAATAGAGAACTAATTTTCATAAAATAGGGATCACTCATCCCGATTTTTCACAATAAATGCCTAAAAAATAGTTCTCTAATCTTCAATTCAATAAAAGGAACCAATGTTCCTAAAATTCAATAAATAACCCGATTTATGTATGATTTATTTTAAAGTGTTCATTTATTTATATTGGGCCCTTGTAATTTAAGTTTTTGGGGCAAATTTTATTCTTGTAATTTATCTATTTATTTATCGCTTTATTTATTGCTTTTCAACGTGAATGAAGTGCGCTTTAATTTTAATGCATGATCGTGTAAGGAGAGAAGTGGAATTGCGTTTCATTAAAGACTCATTTATAAAACTTAACTTAACTCATTAATAAAAGTAAAGTTCCGAACACCGTCTTTGGTTTAAGACCATCGAGGTTAGAGACCTCTCCCAAATTTTTGGGTGGCGACTCCAAAACACCTCAAGGTGCCTTTAGGCGTCATTAGGCTAGGTGGTACTTCCCAATGTTCTATTGGGAGGAATGCACCTATGATGCCTCATGGCGCCCATGATCAAAAAGACGCGACCGATCCCTCGAGCCCCGAAATGCGGGCTCAACGAGGGCCTTGCTGGGTCCCGGCGCGCGTCACAGTGGCGACTCCGCTGGGGACTGATCGAAACTTTGCTTCGAAAGTGAGTTAAGTTAAGTTTTATAAATGAGTTATTAATGAAACCAAAATTCCATTTCTTTTCGAAATTGCATTACACTCATTAGAGCTTTATAATATGTTAGTTGGTCCCCTATTTACCCCGGTGCGTTCCTAAAACACGACCCTACTTTCACTCATTGTAGGGAAGTGTTCGGGATAATCACCAGCCTAAGTCTCGTGCCATTCATGGTATATCAAATGATGACCCGATCGGTCGTTATGCTCGTGATGAGCTAGACCCGTCGGCAGGGACCACGCTTGGGTAAACCTGAAGTAACACCACCCTCTGACTAAAGCTCATGTAATGACCATAGAAACTTCCACTAGGTTACGTGTACCTTAACAAATGTGCTTGTTACGTGGGCCTTTATATATTAAACCAATTCAAGCTCATTAATTGGGCACTCATCAAAGGCTTTCATGCCCCGGTGGGCTCACTTTTAATATGTTTGAAAGGTCCAAATATATAATGGCCAAAATCCATGCGTATGTGCTTTAAATTAAGAGTGTTATGCTGCTGGTTTTTTCACCACGCATCATACGCGCCCATTGGGTTCCCCGTTAATCCATAGGTCAAGCCCACCTAGGAAAGAGACCGCACTACCGCGTGTGTGGGAGTAATAAGATTAGAAGGTGCTATGTGCTTGCATGTGGTTATCTCTGTTGCATTAACACGATCATGCATTATTACTGTCATTCATGCATCATGCTAACAATTTTGATTTTTCAGCCATCATAGGCACGAATCCGTGGTCTAGGGGTTTAGACGGCCGATTGGTAAGGAGAAGGTCTTTCTTTGAGTCAGTAGAGAAAGCTTCGTATTGGAGTTCAGAATCTCTATCGGATAGCACAGATTCCCTGGTTTCAGAACTATCATCAGACATGGCTAATCCAGATGCAAATGCTGCCCAAGATATGGATAGGAGAGTCCAAGAAATGGAGCGCAGATTTGAGGAGTTTGAGAGGAGGATGATGAAGATGATGGGGAACTTGACTGCCGCCCTGATACCCCCAGCGGGCCAACAAGCTGCCACCGCTGCTGGAGGTCAAGCCGAACAGATTCCGATCAGGGAGGCTCCTCCTGCAGCAGTGGTGGAACCCCCTTCTGTTTTTGAGCCCAGGAATTTTCCTAACGTTGAGCATAGGAGGGTTGAGGAGCACAAGCCGGAAGAAGATTATATGGAGGATGAACCTGAGGAGTCTATGTCAGTAAAAGCCAGATCTCCTAAGGAGGATGTTGCCCTGAAGAAAATAGAGGAGAGGGTTGAAGCAATGGCCCGTTTGTTATCTGCAGGCAAGGGGATAAGCCCGGAAGACCGAGATTTGGATGATGAAGAAATGCTCCCTCAGAGGTTCAAAATGCCCAACTTGCCAAAATTCGATGGCACTTCAGATCCGTCCGCACATATCAAGCAATACACGCTTGTGATGAAAGGGACGATGCTCAGTAAAAGACAAAAAGTCGAGTATTTCTGCCTCAGTTTGGTTAGGCCCGCCGTTGATTGGTATTATGGTTTGGACCGAAGGGCGAGAGAAGACTGGGATTTGCTAACTGAAGAATTTCTGAGGCAGTATGACTGCAGCACCCGGATGGAGGTGACTTTGAAAGATCTGGAGCTCCTTCAGCAGAAGCCTAATGAATCCTTCCACGAATACCTTACTCGCTGGAGGAGTAGAGTGATGGAAATGAGGCGAAAGCCGGATACCCCTGATCAAATTCGATTATTTATCCGAAATGCGAGTCCGTATCTGAGAGATGGACTAAAGATGAAAGGGTTAAGAGACTGGGGGTCTTTAAAGGACATCGCCATAGAGGCAGAGAGTGAACACCTGGCCAAGAAGGCGAATGGTGAAAGGTTTGCTGAAAAGAAATATAATGGTCAGGGGGCAAATGAGTGGGCAGACTCTGGTAGTGGCAACAGGCCTGAAGAGATCACTGAGGTGTCAGTTGCGGGGGTAAATCGAAGGCGCTTTTCGAATTTGGGTCGACCTCTCTCATGGGTGTTAAAGAGAATGATCAAGGAGGAGAAGTTGCAGCCCCTGTCCCCCAAGCCAGCCAAAACTCAAGGACAGCCAGGGCACAAAAGCGATGAGTATTGCGCTTTCCACCAGCATACGGGGCATATGACAGACCGTTGTGCAAGGCTAAGACATGAAATTCAGGACTTGATCGACGGTGGGCAGATCACTGATCCTGAATAGAGGGAAAATAAGAAGATGTCCGCTTGTGATACTGTGCCACCGCCGGTCTTCATGACTGGTTCGAGCCTGCCTGAATGGTATGTACTGCGAGATTTGTATGATAATGAATACATCACCATCACTCGCCTTGGATCAGATGAAGAAGTGAATTCTGTAACTGTGGTAGATTGCTGGACAACTAGCGAGAGTGGGAAAGAAGATGAGGAGAAAAAAAAGGAGAGACCTAACCAGGTATTAGAAAGGGCTGATCCTCCGCAATAGATTGAAGAGACCCGCGCTTTAATTGCCCAAGAAATAGATAGAAGGTTTGAGGAGCTCGAAAGAAGGTTGTTAGCCACGATTAAAGAAAGGATGGATGCCATGGTGCTAGTTCTTCAAGCCCAAATTATGGCGAATACCCATAACCAAGTTGGGCCGGCCGCAGCCGAGGAGGCCTGTACAAAGATGACCGCAACGTTTCCTTTTGCTTCCAAGCTCAAAGGCAAGGAACCGCTTGATTCACCAATTGGGCAGGGATGCAGCAAGAGGCCTACTTCAGAATGTAATATCGTGCTTAAAGAGGGTAGGGATCCAGTGAGGATACGCGCTCTAAGAAATGAGAGCCCGAGTATCTGCAACAGTAGTAAGGGCAATGATAGGAGGACGGGAGTATCAACCCTGAAAACAAATCAAAGGCGCTATTCTAATCTGGATAGACCCTTGTCATGGGTTTTTAAGAAGCTGGTGAAAATGGGGATGTTACAGCCAATGCCTCCCAAGCCTGCCAGAAACCATGGACAACCCAATCACAAGACGGATCAATACTGCGCCTTCCATCAACACACTGGGCACTTGACAGATTATTGCCGGACCTTGAGGAATAAGATCCAAGACCTCATTGATTCCAAGGAGATCACCGACCCTGAGGAGAGGGAGAAAGAGAAGAAGCTGGGCTACAACGCAGTCCCTCCACCGAACATGTGATCGAGTCCAGTCTACCGGAACGGCCTTTTTTGCAAAAATCACAAGGAAATATCATGTATTTTGTCTTTGTATTTTGAGAACTCCTTATAATACTTTGGTTATGTAATATGATGAACAATGTTTTTGGGTATTTGTATTTTATTTCTAATGATTTCATTTCTTATGATCATGATACATTCATTCATTTTGACATTAATTCAATTAATACTACTGCATTTAATCTTGGAACTTTGGAAAATCCAAGGAAAATCTTGATGGCATCTAATATAACTCCTGAAGAGAGAGAGATTTAGAGAGAAAAATAAGAAAGAAAAAACTAGTTGCAATTAGGAGATTGGATGAAAACTCACTAAGAGCACTAGAACCTTTCTGATTACCCGTCGAAGCGATCTCTGGATAAGATAGAACCTGGAAAATGATTTAGGCAATCTTTTCTTTGTATAGCTCTCTAAATGACTATTTCCTACCCTTGTTCTGCAATCGCTTGCTAGCCCATTGAGCCTTTATACAGGTATGCTGAATGCGTACCAATTTTGTTGTTACATACATTAAAACTACTCCCTCGCCTAAAATGATTTTGGCTTCCCCTTAGAAGAGTGGCCGCTCTAAAACTGATGGATGTACATTTGAACAATTCTTTGGACTATTAAAAAAAAAAATTGCCTTGATAAGAGCAAGTTCAGACTTTAGAAAGAGGGGTTTAGTCATGCACGAAAGGCATGAGCTCAAAAAAAAAAAAAAAAAAAAAAAGGAAGCGAAAGCAAAAAGAAGAAAAAGAAAAAGAAAAGCGAAAAATCCAAAAAGAAAAAATGAAAGAAAAAGAAACGAAAAAAAAGAAAAAAGAAGAATCAAAAAGAGAGCTCAAAATGGTGACCAATTGACTAGTTTCAACGATTGCCCTTCTGATCTCAAGGAGCTAGAATGCTATCGAGCCCAAATTCAAGAATAATTTTGAGCCGAGAACGGTTCATCCATCAGTCGAGAAAATATCGCGGCCATTTTTCTCTAGCGACCTGATCTTTCTTTGACAGCCATTTACCCAAGCCTAACATTACAACCAAAGTAAGACCTTTTGATTCTGGGTTCAGTCTTATCCAATTAGCGGAGATGACCTTTTAATAAGGTTTGGTACGTAAGAAGAGGCCTATGGTGTTTCTTGAGCTTCAAGCGAGAAGCCATGAGTGCATTCATGCATTCGAGTTAAGTCTCGTCTCCAACATTGCTTCTAGAATTTGCATTCAAAAGATTAAATGAGAGCAGAAAGAAAATATTCGATCATGAGAATCAAAAAGAGAGCTGATTGATAACAGGAGTTTAATGCTTTCAAGATCCATCCCGAGATTGGATGAGGTTTTGTATCTTGAGATTAATGCAAAATAATGATCATATATTATGAAATCAAATTGAAATATGTGCATTTATGCAACGGTATTGATGTAACCAGAATAGTTCATCTGATGTACAAAAGAAAAAAAAAAGAGAAAGAGAAAAACAAATAAAAAAGAAAAAAAAGCCGCTAGAGATGAAAACCGTAATTGGCGCTCTAAGCAAAAGTTAGGCCAAAGGATAGGGTGAAAACCTGAAAACAGGCAGTCTGTCCTAAAAAAAAAATAATAAAATAAAATAAAGAAGAAGAAAAAAAAAGAAAGAAGAAGAAAAAAAAAAGCCGCTGGATTGGGCTGGATTCCTTCCAGGCAAAAATAAGGCACAGGGTCATGTGAAAATCCGAAAGGACGCATTTCCCGCCAAGAAAAGCTAGTGTGAAAATCCACAAGGGACGCACTACCTTAAAATAATGACTACAGGTTTCAGAGGAGAACCTCATGATCCCCAAAGAGCATGAAATTCAAAGGCAATTCCAGAAGGCACTGATCTTACTGCAAATTGCAATCAAATCGGCTGTGGCCTCCAACCCACTTAGACGAATTTTTTATACTGCATTGCTGCATATACATGCATACACATGCATGCTCACGAATTTTTCCTGCATATTTGCCTTTCTAAGTCTTGCAGAAAAAGAGACTCGATGCGGACACCGGCAGAAACCGAGTGACGACATCATTCCATCCATCAATCAAGGCAAAATTCTCAAAGTCCTCTGAGGAGGCAGAATCCCAAAGTCCTCTGAGGAGGCAAATTCTCAAAGTCCTCTGAGGAGGCAGAATCTCAAAGTCCTCTGAGGAGGCAAAATCTCAAAGTCCTCTGAGGAGGCAAAAATTCCAAAGTCCTCTAAGGAGGCAAAATCTTCAAGTCCTCTGAGGAGGCAAAATCTTCAAGTCCTCTGAGGAGGCAAAATCTTCAAGTTCTCTGAGGAGGCAAAATTCCAAAGTCCTCTGAGGAGGCAGAATCTCAAAGTCCTCTGAGGAGGCAAATCTCAAAGTCCTCTGAGGAGGCAAAATCTCAAAGTCCTCTGAGGAGGCAAATTCTCAAAGTCCTCTGAGGAGGCAGAATCTCAAAGTCCTCTGAGGATTCAAATTCTCAAAGTCCTCTGAGGAGGCAAAATCTCAAAGTCCTCTGAGGAGGCAGAATTTTAAGTCCTCTGAGGAGGCAAAATCCTAAAGTCCTCTGAGGAGGCAAAATCTCAAAGTCCTCTGAGGAGGCAGAATCTCAAAGTCCTCTGAGGAGGCAAAATCTTAAGTCCTCTGAGGAGGCAGAATCTCAAAGTCCTCTGAGGAGGCAGAATCTCAAAGTCCTCTGAGGAGGCAAAACCTTAAAGTCCTCTGAGGAGGCAGAATCTCAAAGTCCTCTGAGGAGGCAAAATCCTAAGTCCTCTGAGGAGGCAAAACCTTAAAGTCTTCTGAGGAGGCAAAATCCTAAAGACTTCTGAGGAGGAAGAATCTCAAAGTCCTCTGAGGAGGCAAAACCTTAAAGTCCTCTGAGGAGGCAAATTCTCCAAGTCCTCTGAGGAGGCAGAATCTCAAAGTCCTCTGAGGAGGCAAAGCCTTAAAGTCCTCTGAGGAGGCAAATTCTCCAAGTCCTCTGAGGAGGCAGAATCTCAAAGTCCTCTGAGGAGGCAAAACCTTAAAGTCCTCTGAGGAGGCAAATTCTCCAAGTCTTCTGAGGAGGAAAAATCTTAAAGTCCTCTGAGGAGGCAAATTCTCCAAGTCCTCTGAGGAGGCAGAACCTTAAAGTCCTCTGAGGAGGCAAATTCTCCAAGTCCTCTGAGGAGGCAAAACCTGAAAGTCCTCTGAGGAGGCAAAATCTCAAAGTCCTCTGAGGAGGCAAATTCTCAAAGTCCTCTGAGGAGGCAAAACCGCAAAGTCCTCTGAGGAGGCAAAATTCTCCAAGTCCTCTGAGGAGGCAAAATCTCCAAGTCCTCTGAGGAGGCAAATTCTCAAAGTCCTCTGAGGAGGCAAAACCGCAAAGTCCTCTGAGGAGGCAAAATCTCAAAGTCCTCTGAGGAGGCAAAATCTCCAAGTCCTCTGAGGAGGCAAATTCTCAAAATCCTCTGAGGAGGCAAAATCTCAAAGTCCTCTGAGGAGGTAAATCTTGAAGTCCTCTGAGGAGGCAAAACCTCAAAGTCCTCTGAAGAGGCAAATCTTGAAGTCCTCTGAGGAGGCAAACTCTCCAAGTCCTCTGAGGAGGCAGAATCTCAAAGTCCTCTGAGGAGGCAAAACTTCAAAGTCCTCTGAGGAGGCAAAATCTCAAAGTCCTCTGAGGAGGCAAAATCTCAAAGTCCTCTGAGAAGGCAAAACCTTAAAGTCCTCTGAGGAGGCAAATCTTGAAGTCCTCTGAGGAGGCAAACTCTCCAAGTCCTCTGAGGAGGAAAAATCTTAAGTTCCTCTGAGGAGGCAGAATCTCAAAGTCCTCTGAGGAGGCAAAACCTCAAAGTCCTCTGAGGAGGCAAATCCTAAAGTCCTCTGAGGAGGTAAAATCTTAAGAGAGATTCAACGCAGACACCGAACAATAGGCTAGACACCGCACAGGTCAGATGCCGCAGCAACAAGGGTTAACACGTTGACAAATAGACGGTAACTACCCCAAACAACTCCATTCAAACCAGGAGGACAACCGCCTCAGGTACGCGTCTCTTCTCTCTTCCTTTGAGTTTTGGCTCACCTAGGCACCCAGGCACTACGTTCCCCAAAACTGGGGGCAACTGTAGACACCGGGTCCTGAGACAGCTCAGACCAAGGTTACCTAATGATGATAATATTTATTCAAAAATAGACAGAGAATGAAAGCACTTTGGCTCTCTATGGACTGGGATTTCAGCAGGGTATTTTAGGCAAATCTTAATAATTTTTATAAATAAAATATAAAAAAATAAAATATAAAAAAATATATAAAAAAAATATAAAAATATAAAAATTAAAATTAAAATCAAAATTAAAATTAAAATCAGGTTAATTTAATTAATTAGTATCATAGGATAGTTAAATTAAAGAAAAAATAAATTAGAAGGTAAGTAGAGAGATTAATTAATTAGAGTATATGACAATTAATTAGAGTACATAATAATTTAAAATAAAAGAGGGTATTTAGGTAACTTAACTAAAAACTAGGATAAAAGGAAACTAACCTAGACCTAAAAAAGGGAGGGGGCGGCAGATAAACAAAACAAGAAAAAGGAAAAACAATAGGAGAGAGCTGCCAAGAGAAAAGAAACCTGAAGAGCAAGAAATCAAAGAAAAAGAAAAAAAACAAAGAAAAAGAGAGAAGACCCAAAGAAAGAACAGAGACCAAACCCGAGAGGAAGAGAGACCAAGAATGGACCGAAACCGAGAGAGCAAAAGAGTAAACCAAAACCCAGTCCAGAGAGAGCTAAAAGTGTTTGGATTCTCAATCTAGAAGCCATAAATCTGAAGGTAACATAAACCTCTGGATCTCAGACAGTAAACCCCTGTGTTTGAATATATAAACCTCTGTTTTTCATATAGTTGTCTGTTAATATCTGATTTCATTGGCTTTGTTTTTTTTCAATTAATGATATTACGGGTTAATCATTTATACCATTTTATCTTTGATAATTTTCATGACTTAAAAGATTAAAAACAACAAAATTGAAAAGTACTGTTCATCTTCTTCAGTTTCGGTTTCTTCAATTCTTCTTTCTTTTGATTATGTGTTTTTGTATTTGATCTTGTTCTTTTGTTTGATAATAGTTTTTTTAAGAGATTTTGTGCAAGATTCTTGCTTTTATATAGTGCCTTTTTTGCTGAAATTCCTTTTTTGTTTTCCTTCTTTGCTTTGCTGGTGGCGGAGCTGTCTCCAGACACCACCCGCGGACAGACGGTGGCCGGCGGCCATCAGAAGCTGCCCGTCCTGCCAGCCTGGCCCGTCGGTCCCCGTCCAACCGCGCACTGCCGGTTGTCTTCTTCCTTCCCCCTCGTGTTTGTTGCAATCGGTTTCCATCCCTGCGTGATGAATACTGTCAATATATTCTTCATTTTGCATTACATTTCTTCAATTTTGGGCCAATCTACAGTAGTTTTTGTCCTCTTGCTTTGCCAATCACGTGATTTACATGTGGTTTTTGCATGGTTTTCATTTCAATTGGTTGGTCACTATTTCTTTATTTCATTTATTTTACTTTTCTTTTAGTTTTCTTCATTTATAGACATTTTATTCTCTTTTGTTCTATTCTTTTATTTTATTTTATTAATTTATTGTTTTTATT
Source organism: Excoecaria cochinchinensis (assembly GCA_947683425.1). Classification (NCBI taxonomy): domain Eukaryota; kingdom Viridiplantae; phylum Streptophyta; class Magnoliopsida; order Malpighiales; family Euphorbiaceae; genus Excoecaria; species Excoecaria cochinchinensis. The sequence continues at coordinate 10,234,714 of CANTUQ010000013.1, forward strand.
TAGTTTAACTATTATTACTATTTAAAGTTAATATACTATTATTATCATTATTATTATTATTATTCAATTTTCTGTTTTATAATTATCATTATTATTATTATTATTATTATTATTATTTTTATCATTATTATTATTATTATTATTATTATTATTATTATTATTATTATTATTATTTTAGTTTGTTAAATTTCATCTTTGCATGATTTGTCTTCACCTATTTGAGTTTTGCATGTTTATTTTGCATGGCCTCATATATTTATTTGTTTACTTTTGGCCACGTTTTATGCTTTATGTACATATATATATATATATATGCTTACTAATGCATCTGTTACTTTGTTTATTCAATTATTCATTAATTTGTTAAATTTATGTGGAGATTATTATTATTATTATTATTATTATTATTATTGTTATTATTATTATTATTAATAAATTTCTTATTATTATTTCATTATTATTATTATTATTATTATTATTATTATTTCAATTTGTCAAGCTTCATTTTTACATGTATATTTTCATGGCTTGAGCCATTGCTACAGTGCCTTTCTATTATTTTGCATGTGTACTGTTCACGTGGGACCAATTTATTTTGTTCACACACACTGTTGTTCATTCATTCTTACATTTGTTTTTATCCCCTTATTTATTTGATTTACTCACCTGATGGACTTAATTAATATATTTGTTAGTTGTATGTATTTAATTTAATTTGACTTACCTATTTATTTTATTTATTTGATTTGATTTAATTACTAACCTTAATTTTCTTTTCTTTTTTGGCTATAATACTTGTTCTTTTTATTTGAGCATTACCCATGGATGAAAGTGGAGAATCAAGGCATTGGGAGCCTCGCTTTGGGGTTTGCATTTTTAATTACTGTATTTATTTTGTTATATTATTTTTATGTGTTGAATGTAAAAATGCATTTCAAAACTTGCCCGCATCGCAATAAAATCACTTTATTTACAATAACTAGAATTGAGGATTTTTATTAATAAAATGGACCAATGTCCTATTTTATCCAATAAAATCTCACCATCAAAATAGAGAACTAATTTTCATAAAATAGGGATCACTCATCCCGATTTTTCACAATAAATGCCTAAAAAATAGTTCTCTAATTTTCAATTCAATAAAAGGAACCAATGTTCCTAAAATTCAATAAATAACCCGATTTATGTATGATTTATTTTAAAGTGTTCATTTATTTATATTGGGCCCTTGTAATTTAAGTTTTTGGGGCAAATTTTATTCTTGTAATTTATCTATTTATTTATCGCTTTATTTATTGCTTTTCAACGTGAATGAAGTGCGCTTTAATTTTAATGCATGATCGTGTAAGGAGAGAAGTGGAATTGCGTTTTATTAAAGACTCATTTATAAAACTTAACTTAACTCATTAATAAAAGTAAAGTTCCGAACACTGTCTTTGGTTTAAGACCATCGAGGTTAGAGACCTCTCCCAAATTTTTGGGTGGCGACTCCAAAACACCTCAAGGTGCCTTTAGGCGTCATTAGGCTAGGTGGTACTTCCCAATGTTCTATTGGGAGGAATGCACCTATGATGCCTCATGGCGCCCATGATCAAAAAGACGCGACCGATCCCTCGAGCCCCGAAATGCGGGCTCAACGAGGGCCTTGCTGGGTCCCGGCGCGCGTCACAGGTTGTAAATGTTTTTTGAACCGAAACTTGCATTGCAAATGTTTCTAATTGTAGTATTGATAATTTTGGCATTTGTCCTTTTTCTTTTTGAGAAAATTCACTGTGGATGCTCATGGAATTGTTAGGGAATGTAAGTTATCTGCAGTTGTTTTTCATGGACGTGGATAACTATAAGATTTGCTGCCCTATTTGATTTGACTGAGAAACAGTGAACTTGTGATGCTAAAAAATGTGAGAGGCTTTGATGATCCTTTTTAAGGATTAATGATCTCATCTTTCCTTTTAAATTGTCCTTCTATAGCTGGGAAGTGCATATTCTGGGAGTTCAGTTGGAGGGCCTGATGGAGGCTCTCAACGTTCCTTGGCTTCAAGGCACTCATCAATGTTGAGTGGTTCTCAAGACGCAGATGTTGGCGGGTACAGAGGCTCTGCAGCCCATTATGGGGGACAGTATGGGGCTATCTATGGCCCAGCTGCCATGACGGGTGCTCAGCAGGTTGGTTTGATGAGTTTTATGGACATAATACTTGCTATGTTTTGCTTGATGTAAGATAATTTCCTAAGTTATGTGTAAGATAACAAATTATTGTTCTTTGTTGTTGACCACCGGAATTTTAGCTTTGAAATTTATTTATGAATGCTTACACGTTGATATATGTATTAAGTAATCCAAAAATAATCAAAATAAATAAAAGATACCAAAACTTACTTTAGAATTATTTGCCAGCTAAACTGGATCTATAGTACTTACAGTTCCTGCTACTTGGAGAACGGAACTGGTAGTGTGCTTAGAGATTTGAATATGGATATGTATTTTAATTTGGATACAGTAATTTAAATTATAACTAGCTTAATCGCTGCTCGCTGTTCATGACCAGTGATTATGCTAGTTTTATTAAATTAATGTCGTTTTGGATGTGAGGATTTCTATTTATAGTATAACAAATGTTAATTTGGCTTTCAAAAAAAATTGCTATTGTGATTCAAGCTATTTTGCTTGTACCAGTACGTAAGCATATATATGCATTGCCTGCATTACCTCAAGGGAGATTTTGAAATCTTAGTTAAAGGATTCAGAACATAAGATCAAATCCTTCGTCTCCACAAAAAGATAAACTATTTATGTTATTATAGCCCAATTATATGAAATTTCTTCCTTTTTTTTTCTAAAAGACATAAATAAGAAGATTTTGACATTAAAAGTTTGTAAATGATTCTGTTGGTTTTAGTCATCAGCATCAGGTTTTGCTATTTATTTCTTTTTCTCTTCTAACTAATCTTTTTTATCACATGTGTTGCATGTAATGTGTTCTGGGTTGTAATGAGGAATAATGTTAGTTGTTTGTTTATGCATTAATTGAGGTGTTTTTTAAATTTATTGTAGATTGAGGTGTATGTATGTTGTAGTGTATATTTCAATTGTATATTGAGGAATAATGTATTTTGTTATAGTTTTTATATTTCAATTGTGTACTTAAGAATAAGGGAAAATATATAAATTATTTTTTATTTGTCATTGCATGTACCTACCACAACCGCACCCGAATCGGCGTTAAACTGTTGGACGCACCGAATAATCGCAGCTTCCCAGCCGCTTTCGTCGAGGTAAATGTGTTATGTATTAATAATTTATTTTTCAATAGTACGAAAATTTTTTTTAATATTTTTTTAATTGCATCTATATGTTTGAAATATGTTGCTTTAATGAGATAAAAATGTGTAAGTCATGCATTAGTCATGTTGTAATTCAATAGTAACGACTATGCTATTATTAACGATACTGTATTAATGGAATATCACTTTAAGGGATAAATTTACAACTGTTGGTGATTTTATCCGTTAAATTTAGATGTTTGATGTGAATGGGTAAATTTCTTATTACAATGAGTTTGTTGTGGAGTTGCGATTAGTTGATATTTTACCGAAATGTTAAAATTGCTAATGTTTGACAGGGGGATAGGGACCCGTATAGGGGGAACTTTGTCCGTTTTTTTACAAAATATTTATGATTTTAATTTAGGGAAATGAATCATTATGTAAAACTAATTAGAGATTAAAGCGAAATAGTAGGCTAGAGAATTGAGTTCAAATTAAATACTAACTTCGACCTTATGATTTTTTCTAAGCAGTTTAATATTAATGAGTAATATGGACAGAAGTTGGAGACGGTCGGCGTACTAATGAGGTCATTGAGCTACGCGATACAGTCGGCGTACTAATGGACCGTATCAATATGCTGGAGGACTTCATTAGCCGTAGATTACCTGCTGACCCGCAAACACCGTCTGCTGATCGTCCGCATTCTCCTCCATCTTAGTTATTATTTTTAGAATTTTTATCTTTTTTTATTTTTAATCTCATTACACTTTTTATATATTAATACATTCAATAATACAATATTTTCATAATTATTTATTGTTTATTTAATTTTTTTCATTATATAAAATTAAGAATAATTTAAATTTAATATTATTTATTTTTAATATATAAAAAAAATTCAATAAATTAGAGACGAAAATTCATTATATATAATTAAGGAATATTTAAATTTAATATTATTTATTTTAATATATTAAAAAAAATTTTTAAAAAAATAGAGACGGAATTGATTTTCCATCTCTAAAAATAGAGACGAAAAACTTTTTCCGTCTCTATTTTTAGAGACGGAATTGAGTTGCCGTCTCTAAAAATAGAGACGGAATCGTTCTTTCCGTCTCTATTTTTAGAGACCAAAATGCTCCTTCCGTCTCTAAAAATAGAGACGGAAAGCAATATTCCGTCTCTATTTTTAGAGACGGAAACGTCCCTTCCGTCTCTAAAAATAGATACGGAATAAGTTATTCCGTCTCTAAAAATAGAGACGGAACATTTTGGTCTCTAATTTTTAGAGACCGACGAAATAGAGACGGAAAATTTCTGTCTCTATTTCCGTCTCTATTTTCAATTAGAGACGGAATTTCGTCTCTATTTTCCGTCTCTAATTCTCAGATTTCTTGTAGTGATTTTAGGTTCCCACGTGGCTTTTTCTATATTTTGTTGATTCCAAAGCACCTTGTGACGCGTCAGAACCCGTTTATGTTTCTCAAAAGGCCCGCTTTTAGGGTCCGAGGCATCTAGATCTTGGGTAATATGAGATATTTTTGAATCCCTTCGCAATAAAATATTAGGGAAGTTTATCTAATCCCATGAAACTTTTAGGCACCTTTGAGGTATTTTGCAGTAGCCACCTAATTTATAAGAAATTGAAAAAGTTCATCTAACCTCGGAGGTCTAAATCAAAGAGTGGTTCGGAACTTCACTCTTATTAATGCCTTGGTTAAATTATAAGTGAGCTTTTAACAATTAATTTTCCATCCATTTTCTCACACGTCATGTAATTTAATTTAAGCGCACATCAAGAATTGAAGAAAGCGGTAAAAAAGCGATAAATAAAATAAAAAATAAATTATAAAAATAAATTAAAAGATAAAATTGGGACAAAAATACAATCCCCCAAAATGTAAAATTAAAATAAATAAATAAATGATGAAATCAAATAAATAAATAAGCATACATAAATCGGGATACTTATTTGGAGTAGGAACGTTAGTTCCTTCATGCACACTTAAAAAATGGAGAACTATTTTTAGGCATTTATTGAGAAAACAGAGATGAGTGATCCCATTTTATGAAAATTAATTCTAATTTTTAAAGTGATATTTTATTGGCTGAAATTAAGACATTGGTCCCATTTTATTAGGAAAACCCAATCTATTAATAAAAATATTTTTCTGATTTCTAATTAAGCATGCAAAAAATAAATGATTTTATTACTAATTACATAACAAATAAATTAAAAAGACAAATAAAGGAAAAATAATAAATACAATGAAAATAACAAATCTGCTGGATCTCCTTCTTCAATCCCAAGTGCGCTCAAACATAAAAAGACAAGTGTTGAAATAAAAAATAAACACAAATAAAATTAATGTTAGTAATTAAATCAAGAAAATCAATTAAACATATAAAATAATAAATAATAAAAAATGCATTATGGATGACAAATAAATTAAATGACATAATGAAACAAATAAATTAACATATTAACAAATTAACACAAATAAAAACATAAATAATGATAATAATAATAATAATAATAACAACAACAACAACAACAACAACAACAACAACAACAATAACAACTAAATAAATAAATAAATAACAAAAACGAAAGATGAAAAATAAAGTAAAAGAAAAAAATAAAAAAACAAAATAAAAAATTAAATATATGACGAAGATCACATAAAATAAAAAAATATGCAATAAATCTAAAGATCTACATGTTGAATAAATGATTGTAAACAAGAAAAAAAAAATAATACAATAAAAAAATAAAAAATATGAGGTCGAGCCCAGAATATTTACCCTTGGAATTGGATTTGATTAAGGAAGGAAAATTGTTGATTTCCTTGTCTAGATTTGCTAAAATAGGATTAGAAGAATAAAAATTCAGACTTTTTCTTTAAGAAGAAAAATTGCAAAAAGATTGTTCAAATAAAAAATATGGAAGAAAATTTGGATCTCAAGAATAAACAATTATTTTTTTATCTCAAGAATGATTTTTGATGGAGAAAATTCCCTTAAAATTTCTTTGGAGAAGTTCTATTGAAGAAGAAAAAACACCAAGAAAATTGCTACTTTCTTTTTCTCACTTTTGAAAAAATTCTATTGAAGAGAAATACTAAAAAAAATTCAGATTTTTTAGTCTCTCTTGAAGAAGAAAAGAGAATAGAATTGCAAAAATCAAGAAAAGAAAAGAAAAATTGCCCCCAAAAAATTCTCCCTAAAATTCTCTTAAGTTTTCCTATTTATATCATCAAAAAATGAAAACCTAATTAATTAAGAAAAAAAAATCCTTAATTCAATCAAAATATTCCTTATTTAAATTTCAAATATGGAAAAACCTTTAAAATCCCGAAAAAAGGAAGGAAATTAATTTTGGGCCAAAAAATCATGTTTTCGGCGGAAAAATGTGTCTGCGGCAGCTAGGGGGCGATCAATGGGCGCGGTGCATGTAGGCAAGGCGCCCCTACACTGGCCGCTGCGTGTGGCGTGCTGCCGATGTTGGCCAGCGCACGCCGACTGCCTAATTTTTTTTTTGAGAAACAAAATTGATACGAACACCGTTACTTTCAACTAGGGTGAGCAAAAAAACCAGTTAATGCGATTAATTGGTAAACCGGTCCGAAACGAACCGATAAACTGGTTAACAGATTGTAATGGACTGGTTAATGGTTAGTGTTTTGAAAAAATCGATATTAATGAACTGGTTAATGGTTTTGGCTCATGTAACCGGTTAACCGAATCGATAACCGAATTTTTCATTAATTTATTAATTATTCAATATTTTCATATTTAGTATTAATTATTATTTCTTAATTTATCAATTTTTCAATAATGAAAATCATAATATATTCGAAAAGTTATATGACATTAATATATTAACGAAAAGTTACATCTATGATGGATTTTTATTTCCACACACACAAAATTTTTTACTTTTCAAACATTTTCATATATATAATTAATTCCTTATTGTAATTAATTTAATAATTTTGACTCTTTAATTAAAATATTTTATATTTAAATTATTAAAATTTAATATGATAAATAATATTCAATTAAAATGTAGAATGTTAATTTTAATATTCTTATAGGTAGTATTTAATACTTGTAATTCTAATTAAATATATTTCACTTTAAAAATAAAAAATTTCGTTGCAAGTAATAATTAATATTTAATAAAATTAATAAATTACAAATTTTCCATTTATTACATTTTTCTATCCTATACATGTATATTGACACAACATTTTAAGTTTATATTTATAATTTGAATATTATATTGAATTATGTTTGGTTTCTAATTTTTATTTTTAAGTAACATGAACATTTTAATTTTTTTTTATGAATGCATTTTATAATTATAGTGGTTAGCCGAAATAATATTGGTTAATCGATTCGAAAATCCGAAATCGATGGACTGGTTAACCGATAGTAACGGACTGGTTAATGGTTAGTGATTTTCAAAAACTGATAGTTAATAGACTGGTTTTTTTCGGTCTTATGAACCAGTTAACCGGTCTATGATCACCCTTACTCTCAACCCTCTTTTTATATTTTTTATTATTAAAATATATATTTTTTATTTATTTTCAAAAAGCAATTTTGACAGGGAAACTATCACTTCCAACTTTCTTTTTGCCTGTGAACAGGCACTTAGTTTCATCATTGGGTAACCCTGATCTGGGTTATCTCGAGACTCGGTGTCTACACACCTTTATCAATGGGATTTGCTTGTTCCTGAGCTGTCTGACTTCTTTGGCTAGAATTCTCACTGGTTTCTCTTCATAAGTCAGATCAGGTTAAATTAAAATCTCTTTTAGCTTGATCACATAACTAGGGTCTAATTTATACCTCCGTAGCATAGAAACATGGAATACATCATGAATCTTCTCTAACTCTTAAGACAACTTTAGTAGATAAACTACGGGATCCACTCATTGCTCAATCTCGTAAGGGCATATAAATCTTAGACTTAACATGCTCTTCTTGCTAAATCTCAAGACCTTTTTCCATGGAGAAACCTTGAGAAAGACTTCATCTCCAACTTGGAAGTCAATATCTTTCCTTTTTAAATCATTATATGACTTCTAACGGTCCATAGCTTCTTTTAACCTATGTTTGATTACCCATATCTTCTCTTCAGTTTCAAGAACCAAATCTGACCCCACTAACTTTTTCTCACTCAATTATGTCCAACAGAAAGGAGTTCTGCATTTCCTTCCATACAGTGCTTTATAAGGAGCCATTTTAATGTTGGACTAATAACTATTATTGTAGACGAATTCAGCCAATGCCAAGTACTTTTCCTAGCTACTTTCAAACTCAAGTACACAACATCTCAACATATCTTCAAGAATCTGAATCACCCTCTTTGACTGTCCATCAGTCTGAGGATGAAAGGCTGTGTAGAAATGAAGCTTCGTCCACAAATGCTTCTTGCAATTTCTTTTAAAATTTTGGATGTAAATCTTGGGTCTCCATTAGAAATGATGGAAGATGGCACTCCATTAAGCCTCACTATCTCATTAATGTAAATTTATTCTAATTTGGTCAAAGGATAGTCCATCCTCACAGGCAAAAAGTGAGCTAACTTGGTGAATCTATCAAACGCTACCCAAATGGCATCATGTTTCCTTCTGGTAAGTGGCAATCTCGACACAAAGTCCATAGTAACTTGATCCCATTTTCACTCTGGTATCGAAATAACTTGTAATAAATCTGATGGAACCTAATGCTCCGCTTTCACTTGCTGGCAGATCAAGGACTTACACATAAACTCAGTCACATCACGTTACAAACCTGATCACCAATAATGGTCTTTCAAGTCCTGATACATCTTGTTACCACCAGGATGCATTGCATAACTCCTATGATGGGCTTTTGTGAGAATATTTTCTTCAATTCTATTTGGTCAGGCACAAATAATCTTTTCTTATAATAAAGGCTGCCATTTGTGCCTAAAGAAAAGTCACCCTTATTACCATTCTTCAGTCAATTCACTATAGTAATTAAACGATCATCTTGCTTCTATGCATCTTTGACTTGATGAAGAAAGTCGAGCTTTACTTGCATTTTAGCTATGATTGCCCCATCCTATGCCAAGCCCAATCTGACATTCATTATCCGAAGGGCTAAACACACTATCATAAGTCCCTTACACTTAGTGTATACATTACAATTAGTTATTTGTAATAGTAGAGTTACATATCATAAACTTCCTACTAAGAGCATCGATAACCACACATGTTTTTCCTGGATAATAGTCAATGAAGCAATTGTAATTTTTATTAGCGCTAACCAACACCTCTATCACAAATTAAGTTCCTTTTAAGTAAGCACGTATTTCAAACTTTTATGGTCTGAATAGATACAGCACTTTTCACCATACAGGTAATGTCTCTCAATCTTCAAAGCAAACACTATAAGAAAATTGATTTTTAACGACCAAAATTTAGCGAAAGGATAAAAATCCGGTCGTTAAAATATACAAATAGAGAAGGAAAATTAATTCGGTCGTTAGTTCTTAAATTTTAGTGCTATAAAACGATGGGTTTAAATTCGGTCATTGAAAAACTAAAATTCTGGTGGTTATTACCCTGAAAAATTTGGCAGGACCTTAAGATGCTTTACCTCCAAAATAATTTTCCATTATTTAATAAAAAATAAAACACAAAATTGCGATACAAATACAAAAAATAGCAAAAAAACCCTAACCCAGAAGATGAAGAAACAGCAAAAACATGCGAACCCTTTTTCTGTCTGCAAAAAATGCAATCCCTTTTCTATTTTCCAAACCTAAACTAAACTAAACCTAATAGAAATGGTAGTAGTAGAAACCTGGATTGCTCTCAATCTCGCTTCGTTTATGTCATAGCTGCTACAATTTTCTTGGTTTTGCAAGATCTAGATTTAATTTTTGCTAGGTCAATCGGTAGGGTGCTGTGCAATTGGTGATCACAGGTGAGAAATTGAAAAAATATTATTTCTCTTTTGTTACCAGTTGAATATCTCTTTATTTCTAATCTTCTTCCCATCGAATCGTTGATTCAATTCCACTAGAGTCAATAATCACTTCTCCAACCATTTCCAATCTCGTCATTTTTTCTCCATCGCATCGCATTCTTAGGTAATCATCTAAATTTATTATGTTTTCTTCTTTGTGATTAAAGAACCATTTGCATTTCTATTGGGCTAATTGATCAAGTAAAATGGGTAAGCAATTTGGTTTTATTTGGTTCTCATTTCTTAGAAAGCTAACCCCTGCTAAATTTTTTGGGTCGTTTTGATATTTTGATTTTTTTCATTTCAAAATCATATCTGCTACTTGCTGGTTTTGCATAAATTCTCAGGTTTCATCTATAAGTAGCAAAGAAGAGATTTTTAGCTTTGCTTTTTAGAGGTTCCACTGATAATCTTCTTGCTGCTGGCTCCAAATCTCAGGTTTTAATATTCTGAATTTGTTATCTTCTCAATCAAGATTGTTTCTTTCTTTTTTATTTTTTTTCGTGATCGTATTTAGAAGGAGAACAAGTTTGGGATAGAAGCTGTGTATACTATTTTTTTCTCTGGATTTGACTATGAAAATATATTGATGAATCAAGCTCAACAAAACATGCTTGCTAAGTGATCACATTTACGCTCAGATATGTTGAAAATAAAACATACTATAGTTTATGCTCTGTGTAAACGCTATGGATAATCTGGGATTTTCTGGCTATTGTGATGTAATTCTCTTATTTAGAGAATTTGACATTAGGCTCATGTTGCTTGACTCCATGTTATTGCTATTACTGGATTAATATATGATGCTCTTATCTTTTAGTTTATTTGATCTATGTGATTGATCAAAATCTAATTGTAGTTTTAAATTGTTTGTTTTCGTTTTTGTCTTGTGGCATATGTGAATTGCCCATTCAAAATCACACAAGTTAGATATTGTGTATGTAGGTGTTTGAGATATGTGGTTCTATTACTGAAATTCTTGTTCATGTAAATTTGAAAACTTAAGGATCTTCATATTTAAAAAATGATTCAATTTCTAGATGTTTGTATGTACCAACTGTAATGGGATACAGTAAGTATGAATGCATTTAAATATATCTTCCAATTCGCACGCATATATATGTGCTTGTGGCTATGAGATTTCATTAACATGTTAAAAACTGAATATTGATGCTAAATTGAGAAATAGTTTTCACCCACATATTTGTATCAACATTTCATTCATATACTTAATGTCTTTTGGGCCCCAAAATGTGACATTATGATTCTGCCCCTGTTCAACGCTTGATTGGATCTTCTGACCATATATGTTGCTGTAACAAGTTGTATGTTTTAGTGCTCTCCTTTTTTTTTAGATAATTTTTCAGTGCTCTTCATCATGTTATTCAATGTATACTTTAGTGGCAGTTGTATGCTAATATGGCAGTGCAAATGGTTTTATCTTCTAGTGGCATATAATGCTTACCTGTTGCCATTGTATCATGAATTGAAATTACTGTCACCGTGTCTTTTTGGGGCTGTTGTCCCGTGGCTAAGGTGTGTCCTCTATGTTAAGTTTGATGACTTGATTTTATCGAAGGAGCAAGGACTTAGTTTTCACAAGTCTTTAGATCTTCTGTAGAATAAATATGGAATCTGGATACAAACATTATCATGATTCTTCAATTTTTCTAGTAAATAAAATTTTCAGCTTGGACATATATATTGAAATGTGTGAAGAGTTTAGAGTAACTGAAAGGCAGTGCACAGTCTATTTTGTGATTATATCTGAATACCTATATCAAGAGATGTCCTAGTTTTTAGTGTGGGTTTGATCTGCTGTAACTTTTTATTGACTTGATTGAGTATTGGTGAAAATTATGCTTGGTTTGATGAGCTGTATTTTCTCTTCAGGCACTCCCTATTTTCTAGTGCCCTGTAACTTTGCTGTTTCTTTCATTTTATTTTACTTGATATGTATCATAACTTAAGTTTTTACCTTTTGAAATATAAATAATTATAAATTATAAATGCAAAGTGCTCTTATATATCTTGGGAACCCCTTACAACCTTGAGCAAGTTCTGGATCCAGTGTAGTTTCTAGGAGTAACTGTTCTTTTTCTTTTTACCCATTTATGAACTAAATTAAGTAGTTAAATCTTGCAGAATAAATCAAGAATTAGAAACGAAAAGTTCTCTTTTCCCTCTATAAAATAAAGTTTTGAACATTAATATAACTGGTTTCAAGACCCATCTTCAAGTATCTGCCTATGAAGAATTTTTATTATTTTTCTTTAATGTCACAGGGAGAATTATGGTTGTGAGGTTGTTGCTTCACTGCTGTTGTTGGTCAGGTATGTTATCCATGCATCAATTGGTTTAAATTTTAAGAAAGTTCTTGTTTTTCCCCCTTTGAACCTAATATTTATGAATTGTTTTTAGTTTTACTATACCCCCTTTACATGTAACGTGTTAAGAAGTTCAAAACTTGCAGGGATTAAAGGAGTTGGAAGGCTTGGAGGAAAAGGCCAAGGCAAGTGGGGCTTGCCAATTGGTGGACTTAAAGCAAGAAAGGAAATACTTACTAGGGACCTCAATGGCACATCTAATTATTGCAAAGGTCGGGGACTTAAAAGCTTCTATTTGTGATTCCTTATTGTGTCAGCATTTCCATAAATATGAAATAGTATAGTAATAGTGTTCTTTTGCAGCTCATATAGAACTGTTATTGCCTTTTTTTTTGCCTTCTCTCAAGCTCTGATTTATTATGTCGCTCCTAGAAGGGATTATGGCTCCTATTTGTCTTAAGTTTTTGTTGCCCTGATTTGATTATGCTTTACTGTAAATTTAAGCATTAGTTAATTTGAACTTAGATTGACATCAACTTTTCAAATGATAATGGAGGTGCTGCCTTTGAAATGGAATGGATATAACTTCATTGAAGCTATTCCATATTTATGGATTTCAAACAGATATTTACACATTCAATGTTTTGCTTTTTAGTTGTAAAAGAGCGTTCAACATATTCTAGCAATTGTTATCTGAGCATCTCATTGTGCTTTGCATGAACAGATGTTGAAATCCACCAAAATATTTGAGAACAATTCTGGGATGCTCAACGTTGGCCTAAACATGTTCATTGTGGTCTCAGTTTTTAGTGTCATGATTTCAGTTGTTCTGTCAGTAAGTTTTTGTTCATGAAGCAAAAGCATTAAAATTTAAAATATCTATTGCTCTCCCTGCCTCTTAGAGTATTAGCATGTAGGTGTATTATATGTATTATTTGCAGTGCAAAAACTGGATTAGGTTTGCATATTATCTTCTACCATAGTGCATATTCCTACCAGGGGAAACTAAAGTTGATTAGCTAGTTAGCTTCCTGGTTTTCAGCTGAAAGATTGTTTAAATTTTTCATATTCAGATTCAACTATTGAAGATATATATAGAAATTGGTATATGGAATAAATTGACAATGTGCCAATTGTTGGAGAACTTAATATAGCTCAAGATCAGTTATGTTTCTGTGGGCTCAAGATCAGTTGTTCAATTTTGGTTGCAATGATTATTTTAGTACTTCTCTTTGCACGTTCAATAATTGCCTTGAAAAAAATATACTATGCACAAATCACCAGCTATAGCTTCAAGATAAGTTGTTCAATTTTTCTGATTTCCTGCTTCCTAAAATGTCTATATAGTAATATATAATATAATAATTCCTTATCATTAAGAAAGATGACGAGATAAAGAGCCAAAATTCATAGCTATATTAATTAATATTGATTATTATATGTGTTAGTATCTAAATGACATCAACTTTTTACATAGAATTCATTATTGACTTGTGAAGCACTTGCATTTGACATCAATTATTTTCTTAATATTGATTAGTATTTATTGATTTCTAATCACACATTATTTTCTTAAGATTTAATAGTATTTATGTTATATTTCGAATTTGACTTTAATAAAAAAATAAAATTAATGTTAGAATAGCATTTTTGAATTAAATCAGTTGAAATTTATTAACTTCTAAGTATCAATAGAGAGATAAGTTGCTGTGTTATTAGAAGTTTGTCAAGGATTAAAAGTTTGTTTTTAATGGCAATGACCCTGGTTTTTTTCTCGGACTGAAAATTTTTTAATTTGTGCTGCTGTCTCATTAGCTGTTTGGTGGCTGTGATTGGACCTATATTTGCAGTTGTGAATTTATGAATTATGTGTTTTTGAAAAGAAAAATGAATTTTACAAGTCCCCAAATTTGTTTTCCTAGAACCAATTGCCTCAATTCTAGCATTGTAACTGTAAAAATCAGCCTAGTTATAGATCAGTATAGTTGTTAGGTAAATCAATACTCATTATTAATATAAACACCGACAACTCTACCCTATTCTTCATGTTCCTGTTCTTTTCTTTCAACATTTTTCATTTTGGTTTTCAATCTTCATCGACGGTCACCTGTCACCAATACTGAACCGACGTATCTGAGCTAACTTTGGTCACCAGCAACCACTTTTAAGGTTAGTTATATTCCCTAATTACTTTGAAATTATACGGTTTATTGTGAATTTCAATCTTTATATATGGTTAATTGATTGTGATTTCATTCATCTTATTTTGACGGTTTTGTTGTGTATGCTGTGCTAATTATTGGAAGAGTGGTTTATTTTCTCCATACATAATGCAAACTCGATGCTAGGTAGCGATATGTAGAATATTATCTGTGCCTGAATTAATGTTTGAGGTTGTCTTGTCAGGCTGTGGATTATCTAAAGTATGACAACTGTTTCAATCTGGGCATTAAACTAAAAGAGAGGTTTCCTGTTATTTTAGTTTCATTTAAGCTGTTAAAATCACTAAGCACCTTAAACCTGAATCTTTATTTATTTATTTTTTCAATCAATTCCAGATACCCACTGATGAGTGATGCTCTAAATGCAACTGGGAGAATAATTTTTTATTCACTTTGTGAATTGTATGACACTCCATCTATTGGTGCAAGTGCCCTATTCATACTCTCTGATCACAAGAATAAATTCGGTCCCTTTATTCTGGTTTTGACAGGGGTGTCGATGACCCTACCTTATGGGTAGGAAAAGTTGGAAATAGTTAGCGTACAATAGAGACATCAATGACACATTGGCAAGGTTAACTGCCAATATAATATGTTGTTTAAAGAATGCCTATATCCTTGTCAATTCCATTTTTTCAGTCTTTGATATAAACATATGGAAAGATGAGATCCAATATATTTAAAGATGAGAATAACCTAATCATATATCTTTCACGATCCACAAAATAAGACTATAATAAAATTTTTGTTGTGTTTCTCATCTACCGGCTACCAGATATTTATTTTAGCTTGAAACAAATTTATATGATGCAAGGCTGGCTGTTTTGATGTATGCTATTGTATTTTTAAAGTAGCTAACTCGCTCTCTATCTCTCTCTCTTTCTATTGTTGATATTTTTGTTTGTGCTCATGAATATTAATTTTAGCTTTTATTATACATTTTGCAGGTCTTTAAAATTTTGGACAGCGAAGTTACGAGGTTTATTTTTCACATTTTTTTCAAAAATTGTTTGAATATAAATTAGTACAGAGAGGAGTTATTTTCTTGAACTTGTCATTGATAGTTTTTATACTTTGTAAATATGACTATACTTTATAACTTTTCTTTTTCAATATATGCAAAGAGTTTATTATATTTTTATATAAAATATATGTGAATGATATGTACTGTACATGTAATATTATAAAATGGTAAAAAGTATCTTCAAAAACCAAAAATTCCTTCGTTGAAAACAAATAAAATTAGCAAATAGAAAATTCGATCGGTAAAATAGTATTTTTAACGACAGGAAAAGTTGAAAAGTGAATATAATTAATGAAAGAAATATTCGGTCGCTACAAAGTATCTTTAACGACCGAAAATCCTTTCGTTGAAAGTGAATATAATAAACGAAGGGAAAATTCGGTCGCTAAAAGGTATCCTTAATGACCGAAAATCCCTTCGTTGAAAGTGAATATAATTAGCAAAGGGAAAATTCGGTTGTTAAAATATATTTTTAACGACCGTAAATCCCTTCGTTAAAAGTGAATATAATTAGCGAAGGGAAAATCCAGTCGTTAAAAATCACTATTCAACGACCAAAAACATTCCGGTAGTTAAAGACATTAACGACCGGATTCAATATCCGATCGTCTATACCTTTAACGAAGGGACTTTTACCGACCAGATTTTTCGGTCGTTAAAGGTTTTTAACGACCGAATTTTAACTTTTAACGACCGGATTTCCTAGCATTTTTCTTGTAGTGAAACACGATAGCTGCTAGCTCAAGATCATGTGTGGGATAGTTCCTCTCATGAGTCTTGAGCTACCGGGAGGCATATGCAATGACCTTGCCTTCCTGTATCAATACATAGCCTAAACCATTTGTAGAGGCATCACTATAGACCATATAGTCCGTGCTAGATTCAAGTTGAGTTAACACTGGAGCTTCAGTCAACAAAATTTTAAGCTTCTTAAAGTTTTCTTAGCACTTATCTATCCATTCAAACTTAACTTGCTTCTGTAAAATTTGAGTGACTGGCACTTCTATAGTGGAGAAACCCTTTAAATATCTTCTATAGTATCCTGCCAAACCCAGGAAACTCCTGATTTCTGTCACACTCTTCGGTGTCCTCCACTGCAAGATTACTTCAATCTTATTAGGATCTACTTTAATACCTTCAGTTAACACTACATGTCCTAAGAAAGATATTTCATTCAACCAAAAATCACACTTGCTAAATTTTGCATAAAGCTGCTTTTCCCTCAAGGCTTGAAGAACAATCTGTAGATGCTTGTCATGCTCTTTTAGAGTCTTAAAATATACCAGAATATCATCAATAAATACCACTATGAACTGATCAAGATAAGGATGAAAGATCCTGTTCATCAAATCCATGAAAGGCATAACTAGAACCTCACAATGACCGTATCTGTGCTTTTGGGTACATCTGCTTCTCGTATTGGCAATTAATGATAACCCGACCTCAAATCAATCTTTGAGAATACGCCAGAACCCTTCAACTGATCAAACAAGTCTTCAATGCGTGGAAGAGGATACTTGTTCTTGATCGTCATTTTATTCAGCGGTCTATAATCAATACATAATCGAAGTGACCTATCCTTCTTCTTCCCAAAGAGCACTGGTGCCCCCCAAGGGGATACACTAGGCCTAATAAAGCCTTTATCAAGCAACTCCTGCAACTGGATTTTCAATTTTCTAAGCTTTGTAGGTGCCATCTGTGACGCGCGCGGACCCGACCGGTTCCCGAGATGCCAGCTTTTAGTGCCCGAGAGGGGTTTGTGTCTTTTGATCTTGGGCAATCATGAAATATTTTGGACACCTCCTTCCAATAGAACATTGAAAATATCATCTAATCCCATGAAGCCTTTAGACACCTTTGAGGTATTTTGGAGTTGCCACCCAATTTACAAGAAATTGGAAAAGTTCGTCTAACCTCGGGGTCTAAACCAGAGAAAGATTCAGAACTTTACTCTTATTAATGCCTTGGTTAATTATAACTGGATTTTTAATTTTAAATTTCTATCTCTCTTCTCACACGGTTATGCATTAAAAATAAAGTGCAAATCAAGCAATAAAATAATAAAGCAAACTAAAGAAAGATAAAAGATTAGGACAAAATACAATCCCCTAAAATAAAAAGTATTAAAATTTGGGACAAAAAATACAATTCCCCAAATAAAATCAAGCAAAATATAAATAAATAAATAAATAAACCAAATGAATAAAATAAACATACATAAATCGGGATGTTATTTAAAATAGGAGCTTTGGTTCCTTCATGTTAACTTTAGAAAATCGAAGAGTTGTTTTTGGTATACTTGAAAAAAATCGGGATGAGTGATCTCATTTTGAGAAAATTAATTCTTCCTTTTTAAAGTGAATGTTTATTGTTTGAAATTAAAACATTAGTCCCATTCTATTAGAAAATCCAAATTTATTAATATAAACTTTTTGTGATTTTTGATTAACGTGCATAAAAATAAATAAATTTATTACAAATTACATAATAAAAACAAATAAAACCAAAATACTAAAAATGACAAATTAAATCAAGATGGTGTCTTCAAATCTCCATGGGCTCCCATTTGCCTTTGTAAAAGCTCACACATAAAAAATAAGTATTGAAATAAAAAAAATACAAATAAAAGTGATGTTAGTAATAAAAAATAAATCAAACATATAACATATGAAAATGAATTAAACTAAATAAAATACAATGCATCATGTATGGCAAATTAATTAAATGACATAATAAAAATAAGTAACTTAACATATTAACAATTCAACATGCATAAAAAGCATAAATGATAATAATAATAATAATGATAACAATAACAAATAATAATAAAAGTAATGATAATAATAATAAGAGTAACAACAAGAGTAATAATAATAATAATAATAATAATAATAATAATAAACAATAACAATAAAGAAGAAGAACAATCAAGCAAGCGAAAATAAAAAGAAATAAAATGAGCAAAACATGTTAAAGCATAATAATAATAATAATAATAATAATAACAACAACAACAACAACAACAACAACAAAAGATGAACAATCAAATAAATACACAAGAATAAAATATGCTAAAAATATTGAATCACATAACTAAATCACATAAACAAAATTAAAAAAACAACAAAAAATTTAAAAATCTACATGATAACTAATTAATTGTAAACAAAAATTAAATAAAAAACTAAATTAAAAATTGAGCCTAGAATGCATACCCTCAAATTTTGATTTGATAAATGAAGGTAGATGATAAATTTCCTTGTCTTTATTTATAAGAAAAAAATATATAACAAAATTTTATCCTAAGAACAAATAATTAATTTCTTTGTCTCAAGTAAAAATTCTAAAAAAAAAGTGTAAGAAAATTCACAAGAATAAAGAATTGTTCTTTTTGTCTCAAGAATTAACTGAAGAAAAATTAAAAATACTTGGGGAATTTGTTCTTGAGGAAGAAGAAAAAAATGAAAGAAGAGAGAAAATAAATTTTCTAAAGAAAAAACCCCTTCATTCTCTCTCTAAAACACCATTTATACCTCCCAAAAAATCATATTTTTAATGAAAAAATTAAAATGATTTAATTCCCATTAACACAAAAAAACTGAACAATTTGAAGGGTTTAGAAGACAAATGGTTTTAAAATTAAATTCTACAAAAAAAATCAACAAAAAAAGCACAAATTTGGGACAAAAACGCACCTGGGGGGCTGCAAGGGGTGTCGAGTGCGCGGCACGGGCGAGAGACGCCCGTCGGTGCGCTCGACGGGCGTCGTAACGTGCCAGGCGTGCGCGAGCGACACTCGCAATTTTTTTTTAAAAATTTTTTGCTAAAATACTATAATTTCAAATCTCACTTTTTTTTATCTTAAAATAATTTTTAAAACATTTTCAAAATATTTTTAAAACACATTTTTATTTATTTTTAATAAATCAATTTAACAAGAAAATCATCACTTCCAACTTTCATTTTTGCCTATAAAAAGGCACAATTAATTTCATCATTGGGTAATCCTGATCTGAACTGCCTCGGAACCCGGTGTCTACAGTTGTCCCCAATTTTGGGGAGGCTAATGCATGGGTGCCTAGGTCAGCCAAAATTCAGAAAAGGAAAGAGACGCGTACCTGAGGTTGCCTCCTTCCAGCTACTCCCTAGAGAACAGTGTTGTGGTTTGAATTGCGAATATTATCCCTCCGGATCGTATCGAGTCGCTGACAAGACTACGAAGTGCGGACATTCTTGAATATCACCGAGCCGTTAAATAGGCTACAAATGATTGCGCCGAGTCGCTGGCAAGACTATAAAGTACAGGGGTTTGAATATCACCGAGCCATTATATAGACTACAAAGTGACTGCACTGAGTCGCTGACAAGACTACAAAGTGCGTTGAATATCACCGAGCCGTTATATACACGACAAAGTGATTGCACTGAGTCGCTGACAAGACTACAAAGTGCGAGGGTGCCACCCTCAGATGGCGATGCACCGAGTCGCTGATAAGACTACAAAATGCAGGAAATGTCCTCCTCAGAGGACTGCACCGAGTCACTGACAAGACCACAAAAAGTGTAGGAAATGTCTCCGCAGTCAAGACTACAAAAAGTGCAGTAGATGTCCTCCTCAGAGGACTGCATCGAGTCGCTGACAAGACTACAAAAAGTGCAGAAGATGTCCTCCTCAGAGGACTACACCGAGTCGATGACAAGACTACAAAAAGTATAGAAGATGTCCTCCTCAGAGAACTGCACCGAGTCGCTGACAAGACTACAAAAAGAGCAGGAAATGTCCTCCTCAGAGGACTGCACTGAGTCACAGACAAGACTATAAAAAGTGCAGGAAATGTCCTCCTCAGAGGACTGAACCAAGTTGCTGACAAGTCTACAAAAACTGCAGGAAATGTCCTCCTCAGAGGACTATACCGAGTCATTGACAAGACTACAAAAAGTGTAGGAAATGTTCTCCTCAGAGGGCTGCACCGAGTCGCTGACAAGACTACAAAAAGTGCAGAAGATGTCCTCCTCAGAGGACTGCACCGAGTCGCTGACAAGACTACAAAAAGTGCAGAAAATGTCCTCCTTAGAGGACTGCACCGAGCCGCTGACAAGACTACAAAAAGTGCAGAAGATGTCCTCCTCAGAGGATTGCACCGAGTCGCTGACAAGACTACAAAAAGTGCAAGAAATGTCCTCCTTAGAGGACTGCACCGAGCTGCTTACAAGACTACAAAAAGTGCAGGAAATGTCCTCCTCAGAGGACTACACCGAGTTGATGACAAGACTACAAAAAGTGCAAAAAATGTCCTCCTCAGTGGACTGCATGGAGTCACTGACAAGACTACAAAAATTGGAGAAAATGTCCTCCTCAGACGACTGTACCGAGTCACTGACAAGACTACAAAAAGTGCAGGAAATGTCCTCCTCAGAGGACTGCACCTAGTCGCTAACAAAACTAAAAAAAGTGCAAAAGATGTTCTCCTCAGAGGACTGCACCTAGCCGCTGACAAGACTACAAAAAGTGCAGAAGATGTCCTCCTCAGAGGACTGCACCGAGTCGCTGATAAAACTACAAAAAGTGCAGGAAATGTCCTCCTCAGAGGACCGCACCGAGTCGCTGACAAGACTACAAAAAGTGTAGGAAATGTGCTCCTCAGAAGAATCCACCGAGTCACTGACAAGACTACAAAGGTGTAGGAAATAGAGATTTGCCTTTTAAGAGGAATCAAAAGAAATAACATGTGCAGACTTCATCTCGCTCGGGTGAATGTTAATGTTGAGTTGAAACTGCCCTTGACTTGCTTTTGCATGTGTAGCCTTCATTTGGACCTTTCCTACAAAGTTGTGTGCACAAGAATATATACAAGAGATTGTGCATGCATGCATAAAGGCCATGAGCAGATGGTTACTAAAGAATGGTATGAAATTCATGCAGAAATGGACAGACCACCTCCTAGGTGATTAGGGGTCCGTTGAGGATATGGTTTGGCCGCTAGCATTTTATGATGCCTTATGAGGATCTAGAAGTATCATCTTAGCTTAAGGACTCTGACCCGTAAACTTTTTAGAGAGAACCATCCGATGTGCATCTTTGCCCCCCTATCAATGAGCATACGTCTTGGATTCTGACTCATGTCCTGGATTATGCATTATCTGACTGAAGGAAGATCATCCAAAGTAATGCAGCCTTATTACTCTAGGCATCGGAAGTCATTATTTTGAAGGTAGTGCGCCCCTTGTGGGTTTTCACACTAGTTTTTCTTTATGGGAAATGCGTCCCTTTAGGGAATTTCACATAACCCTTTACCTAATTTTTGCCTTGAATTGACCCAACCCAATCCGGCAGCTTTTATTTATTTCATTTTTTTGTAGGGCAAACTGCCTATTTCCAGGTTTTCACCCTTCCCTTTGACCTAACTTTTGCTTAGCAAATAAGTCACGGTTTTCATCTCTAATGGCCTTTTTTCTCTCTCTTTTTTTTTGTCCTTCAGGTGGGACTATAAGAAAAAGCTGAAGCTATTATCAGGGTCACCCCCTAGGGCAATTAGTAATTATCTATTGAGGTATTTTCTTTCCGGTAGTAGTTGTATTCGTGTGCATCTCTCAACGAAAGTGCTATTAGATTGAGTGAGGCAACGATTGAGGATATTAGCCTCATGTACCCCTGGTTCCTCCCTCATACTATGACTCTGGATGGTTTTTTAGGATGTGCCCTGTTATGTGGGATTCGTGAGGCTACCTTCTACCTTACCACCCACCATGTTCGATAATTCAGAGGGATTCAAGATGTTGTGAGGCATCATCTATCCTTTCAAGGTGGTCCTTCATCTTTGGCTTTACCTCCAGGTACCATATCATTCGGATATAGCTACCTGCAAAGAATATTATATCACTGATCAAAGATTGCCCCTTTGCTTCTACAAGAGCATACAAGATGTGAGGGCCCAGTCCCACGGTTGATAATAAGGCCCATTGACCTAGACATCTGGCCGGCAAAAGCAGTAGCAGAGCATAGTTATTTAGATTAGATGCATTTAATAATGAATGATGCGTTTCTTTTTATAAAAGAACTAGAAGATAATGAACACATGAGTCTAATTGCCTTTGTTTTATATCTTTTTTGCAAAATTGTGTACATTTCAGTATGATTTCTCTATACATGATCATTATTAAACATAGATTCGAAATGCAAAATTACATTTAATCTCAAAATGGATCTTGAAAGCATCAAAACTCCTATTTCCAATCAGCCCTCTCGGATTTTCTTGATTGAAAATTTTCTCTCAAGCCTCTAATTTTTGCCCAGGATGCCTTTTTTCAGTTTTCATCCTGACGAGGCACCCATTTTTAGCAAGGCCGCCTTTTTTTCGGTTTTCAACCTGCGGGGCATTTATTCTCTTCTTTTGATTTTTAGTCTTTAGCCATGGAACCTCTTTAATCTGTCGATACTGACTGGTTCTTCGAACACATTCCCATCACTGTCTATCGGAATCGCTGCTTCCTTAGACAATAACTTTTTCAAAATAAATGGGCTTCCCCATGTTAGCCTGAATTTACCTCATATGCCCGGAACATCTGGTCTCATTTGACTAGAGATTAAATCTCTCTCTTTCAGCGAGTGCTTTCTAACTTTCTTTCCAAATGATCAAGCAAGTCTTTTTTGATAGATTCGATGGTGATAATAAGCCTGTGACCTGTTCTTATCTAACATGTCTGACTGCAGTAATTGCTATTGCACCCAATCAGTTTCCAAAATTTTGGCTTCCATAAGTACCCCTAATGGCTTGAGCTCCACTTCAACAAGCAGCACTGTTCCCATCCCGTACACTAAGCAATAAGGCATTGGCTCTCGTAGAGGTTCTGATGGTGGCTCTATAGCCCCAAAGTGCTAAAGGTAATTTCTCTGCCCAACTCTTGTAGTTCTAAACCATTTTGGCCAAAATCTTTTTGACGTTCTTGTTGGCGGCCCCAGCTGCCCATTAGCTTAAGGGCGATATGGAGAGGATCAATGATACTCAGTGCCATATTTCTGGATCACCTTCTTAACTTTAGCCATAAACTGCCCCCTGTCCTTGGACATAACGTTGTACGGGTGACCACATCGATATATCAGACTCCTCCCGATGAACTTCTCTCGATGAACTTGTCCATATCCCGAGCATCGACTTTTTTGAAGGGCTCGGCTTTTGCCCACTTGGTGAAGTAAGCGATAGCAACTATGATGAACCTATGTCCGTTAGAGGACGTAGGGCATACTTTCCCTATGATGTCTATTCCCCAAGCTCGAGCAATCCGTATCCATTGTAAGTCCATAGAATTCTTGTCTCATGATCCTTTTCTTCAGCATTTCATCTTCTATATGGGCTCTGCAGATTTCGGCATGAAATTCTTCCATGACCTTCTTAGCTTCTTTCTCGTCCACACATCTTAACTTTGCGAATTAGTCTTTTGGTCCTTTATAGTACCCAAGAAGAAGGGCAAAGTACGGGCATGTGTAGATCAACGGGATTTGAACAAAACTTGCCCCAAAGATGACTCTCCTTTACCCCATGTCAACAGTTTTCGGCCATATCTACACATCAATTCTTTTCTTTCTCTCTTTGTTGTATATATTTTTTCCTTTTTTTTGGATAAGCTTTGCTCAAATCCCAATAGTTACACATATATGCACTTCTCTTCTTAACTATTGGGGACAACGTTGACCAACCTAGATGGCCATTGCATTTCGATAAGAAATTTGGCCCCGTTTATGCTTGAGGATCTCTCCTTTTAACCTTTTCTGCCCCTTCGAGCCTTAGTGTTTTGAATTTCTGCTTGATTGGTCCTTGATTGGGATATGTCGGCATAGCATATTCGGCGATTTTGCCATCATTTCCCAGTGTGTCTTCGTAGGTTAAGGCAAAGACTTTTTCATATATTTTTTTGGTTCTCTCAAACTTTAATCTCTCTTCAGGAGTTACGTTAGATGCTATCAAGATTTCCTTTGGGTTTTCCAAAGTTTTAAGATTAGATGGAATGGCATCAATTGAATCAATGTCAAATATGAATGTGTTATGATTATGCATAGTGAGATCACAAGAAATATCACAAAAATAAGCAAAACCATTCATTTCATAAAAGCTAGATTAAAAATGTCATTATCAACTAGTTCCAGAATAAAAAGAACATCTAAATAGCTATTTTCTTTCTGCTTCCATTAGCACATATGTTTTGGCCAATGGTTCATTATCATCCTTATGAACAATCATTTTTTCACTTAGCCCCTTAATCTATCTTATTCTTTGTCTTTTTCCTTTCTGGGTTAGAGATCTATTTGGAATCAATAAAATCTTGAATAACATGTCTCAAGGTCTTGCAATCGTATGTGGTATGCCCATTGTGTTGGTGGAAGGCACAATATTGATCCATCTTGTGATTGGGCTGTCCTTGGTTTCTGGTGGGCTTAGATGGCAATGGCTGTAGCTTACCTTCCTTCATCAACCTCTTAAGAACCAAAGACAAGGATCTGCCCAAATTATAATAATGCCTTTGATTCACTTTCACGGTTGGCGCTTCTGTTCTCTTAGCATTGCCCTTACTGTTATTGTGGATATTTGAGCTTTTATTTTTCATAGTATGCGTCTTCACTGGATCTTCACCCACTTCAGGCACAATGTTACATTCTAGAGTAGGCCTCGTATCTCTTCTTTGCTCAACTGGTGAATCAAGTGGCTCTTTGCCTCTGGCCTCGAAAATAAATCGAAGCACTGCAGTCGTCGTTGTACAAGCCTTCTGGACCGTTGTCGGTTCAACTTGGTTAAGAGCAGTCGCCATAAGCTGGGCTTGAAGAATGAGCGCCATGGCATCCATTCTCTCTTTAATCATGGCCAATAGCTTCTTTTCAAGCTCTTCGAATCTTCCATCCATCTTTTGGGCAATTAGGGCACGAGTCTCTTCAGTTCGTTATGGAGAATTAGCCATTTTTGAATCTTTGAACTTTTATTAGCTGCCCTTAATCTTGGTCCTGGCCTCAGATAAAAGGTCTTATAATTAGGTGACTGTTGGAATCCCAAAACCACTTAGGCAAATGGTCTACAGTGGCTGAAAAATCAAGGAGTTAAAATGATGCATGAATGACATGTAATGCATGATCGTGCTATGTGAATAATCCTTAATGAGTGAAAGATCAATAAATTACAATAATATGATGCGATGCATGGATAAAATCATATGCAGGATGGTGTGTACATGTGAAAAATAATATGCAGGCAAGAGGATATACACACACAAAATGAAATGCATATATTTTTTATTTTTTCATTTTTATTAACATGCATGAATGACACATGATGCATGAGCACGTTGTGCAGCATCCACAACCATATGCAAGCAGATAGATCCTTACAACCTTATCACTTCCACACACAGGATCAATTGGTCTCTTTAGGTGGGCTATATCCAAGGATTAACAGGGAACCCATTGGACGCGTATGGTGCACGGTGGAAGACCGGAAGCATAACATCTCTCGCCTAATATACATACGTATAGATGTTTGGCCATTATATATTTAAACACTTCAATTAAATCAAGATGAGCCCACCGGGGCATGAAAGCCTTTTATGAAAGACCATTTAATTTAACTAATTTTGTCCAATAAATGATGGCCCACATAGCAAGCACGGTATTATGGTACATTTCACCTAGTGGAAGTATCTATTGCTATTATATGAGCTTTGGTCAAAGGTGATGATACTTTAGGGCTACCCAAGTATGGTTCCTGCCAATGGGTCTAGCTCATCAAGAGCATAACGACCGATTGGGTCTCCATTTGATATACCATAAAGTACGAGGCTTGCGCTGGTGATTATCCCTAACACTTCCCCACATTGAGTAAACGTAGGGTCGTGCTTCGAGAATGCACTGGGGTTAAGAAAGGGACCAAACTAGCATAAATCTAAGGCTCTAGTATAGATGCAATGCAATTTTTTGAAAAGAGATAGAATTTTAATTTATAAAACCAATTATATTATTAGATAAGACAGTTTTGAAGCCAAGTTTCAAAGTCCCCAGTGGAGTCGCCACTGTGACGCACGCGGACCATATCGGTTCCCGGGATGACTGCTTTTAGGGCCCGAGAGGGGTTTGCATCTTTTGATCTTGGGCAATCATGAGATATTTTGGACATCTCCTTCGAATAGAACATTGGAAAGATCATCTAATCCCATGAAACCTTTAGGCACCTTTGAGGTATTTTGGAGTCGCCACCTAATTTACAAGAAATTGGGAAAGTTCGTCTAACCTCAAGGTCTAAACCAGAGAAAGATTTGGAACTTTACTCTTATTAATACCTTAGTTAATTATAACTGGGTTTTTAATTTTAAATTTCTATCTCTCTTCTCACACGGTTATGCATTAAAAATAAAGCACAAATCAAGCAATAAAATAATAAAGCAAACTAAAGAAAGATAAAAGATTGGGACAAAATACAATCCCCAAAAATAAAAAAGTATTAAAATTTGGGGCAAAAAATACAATCCCCCAAATAAAATCAAGCAAAACATAAATAAATAAATAAACCAAATGAATAAAATAAACTTTCATGAATCGGGATGTTATTTAAAATAGGAACTTTGGTTCCTGAATGTTCACTTTAGAAAATCGAAGAGTTATTTTTGGTATACTTGGGAAAAATCGGGATGAGTGATCCTATTTTAAGAAAATTAACTCTTCCTTTTTAAAGTGAATGTTTATTGTTTGAAATTAAGACATTGGTCTCATTTTATTAGAAATTCCCAATTTATTGATATAAACTTTTTGTGATTTTTTGATTAACGTGCATAAAAATACATAAATTTATTACAAATTACATAATAAAAACAAATATAACCAAAATAATGAAAAATACTAAAAATGACAAATTAAATCAAGATAATGTCTTCAAATCTCCATGACCTCCCATTTGCCATTGTAAAAGCTCACACATAAAAAATAAGTATTGAAATAAAAAAAAAACACAAATAAAAGTGATGTTAGTAATAAAAAATAAATCAAACATATAACATATGAAAATGAATTAAACTAAATAAAATACAATGCATCGTGTATGACAAATCAATTAAATGACATAATAAAAATAAGTAACTTAACATATTAACAATTCAACATGCATAAAAAGTATAAATGATAATAATAATAATAATAATAATAATAATAATAATAATAATGATGATGATGATGATAATAATAACAAATAATAATAAAAGTAATGATAATAATAGTAATGATAATAATAACAAGAGTAATAATAATAATAATAATAATAATAATAATGATGATGATGATGATGATGATGATGATGATGATGATGATGATGATGATGATGATGATGATGATGATAATAATAATAATAATAATAATAATAATAATAATAATAATAACAACAACAACAAAAGATGAACAACCAAATAAATATGCAAGAATAAAATATGCTAAAAATATTGAATCACATAACTAAATTACATAAACAAAATTAAAAAACAACAAAAAATTTAAAAATCTACATGATAACTAATTAATTGTAAATAAAAATTAAATTTAAAACTAAATTAAAAATTGAGTCTAGAATATTTACCCTCAAATTTTGATTTGATGAATGAAGATAGATGATAAATTTGCTTGTCTTGATTTATAAGAATAAAATATATAACAAAATTTTATCTCAAGAACAAATAATTAATTTATTTGTTTCAAGTAAAAATTGTAAAAAAAGAAGTAAGAAAATACACAAGAACAAAGAATTATTCTCTTTGTCTCAAGAATTAACTTAAGAAAAATTAAAAATACTTGGAGAATTTGTTCTTGAGGAAGAAGGAAAAAAAAGAAGGAGAGAGAAAATAAATTTTTCTTAAGAAAAATCCCCCTTCGTTCTCTCTCTAAAAAACATTTTATACCTCCAAAAAAAATAAGATTTTTAATGAAGAAATTAAAATGATTTAATTCCCATTAACACCAAAAAACTGAAGAATTTGAAGGGTTTAAAAGACAAATGGTTTTAAAATTAAATTCTACAAAAAAAATAAAGAAAAAAAAACACAAACTTGGGCCAAAAACGCACCTGGGGGGCTGCAGGGGGCGTCGGGCGCGTGGCAGGGGTGAGAGACGCCCGTCGGTCACAGCGTGCCAGGCGTGCGTGAGGCGCCCGGGCGAGGGACACCCGCGTGCTTGCCCAACGCGCTGCCGCAGGCCAACACTCGCAATTTTTTTTATTTTTGCTAAAACACTATAATTTCAAAACGCACTTTTTTATCTTAAAATAATTTTTAAAACATTTTCAAAATATTTTTAAAACACATTTTTATTTATTTTTAATAAATCAGTTTGATAAGAAAATCATCACTTTCAACTTTCATTTTTGCCTATAAATAGTCATAATTAATTTTATCATTGGGTAATCTTGATCTGGGCTGCCTCGGGACCCGGTGTCTACACCATCCTATAAGGAGCAATAGACATAGGTGCAGTGCTTGGAGTTATATCAATGGTAAACTCAACTTCCCTGTTAGGTGGTAAGCCTAGAAGTTCTTCAGGGAACACATCAATAAATTTAGATACTTTATGCACATCAATCACCTTAAGCCCTTCTTTCATGGCTTCCACTACATAGCATAAATATGCAATACATCCCTTCCTCGGAAGTCTTTAAGCTGCAGTACCAAAAATAACATCATAGAGGAAATCTATTTTCTCACCCACAACAGTAATTTCCTGAACATCAGAAGCTTTAAGTCTCACTTTTTTTCGCTTATAATCAACAGTTGCTTGGTGGATGGATAACCAGTCCATCCCCAAAAATAACATGAAACTCACGAAAAGGGAGTTCAATAAGATTAGCCAGAAAGACAAAACCCTGAGCACTGATAGGACGGTCTCAATACACTTTGTTCACCATTACACTATGACCCAATGGATTGCTCACCAATATATCCTAGTTTAACTGTGCATCATTCAAACACTTTCCCTGTGCAATGTCAGTAATAACATAAGAATGTGTAGCACTAGGGTTAATAAGTGCACAAACTAAATCAGATAAAAGAGCAAATTTACCTACTATCACATCAGGTGCAACCTCATCCTCTCTGGATCTAACTTCATAAGTGCAGTTAATAGCTCGACCCTAACCCTGATGAGGTTGAGCAGATGGTTTGGATGCAGTAGGGTTAAGGGTTGATCCCCTACCACGACCTCTGGGTGCTATATGACTTGAACCCAGTGCAGGTGAAGTAGCTGTGGAGGTCTAGCCTACTGGACAATCTCTTGCTTGATGATCCTTTTAACCACAGTTAAAACAAGCTCTTGTCGGGAAGCTAAAATCACCTGGGTGAAACCTACCACAATGGTCACAAGTCTGAACTGTACCGCCCCCTCTACCTCTAAGTGCACTGCCAATAGAAGTAGCTGGGGCATTACTGTGACCTTGATTCCTCTGGCTGCGGCCTGATACTACTAAAGCATAGCTCTGTGAAGGTGGAGCTCCTTTAGACTTCTTACTCTGACCCCTAGTACCACTAGACTGACCCGGCTTCCTCTTTTGTTGAAATCAAGACTGTCTATCTGCTTCATCAGCCTGAATACCCTCCACTTTCACTACTGCCTCAACCAAAGATCCCATATCCGGATGCTGTTGAGCACTAACAATCTACCTAGTCCTATTATACAAACCCCTCTCAAATCTCTTCCATAATTTCTCCTTAGTTAGCTAGAAATCATCCAAATAAGCACTGAGGCGCTCAAACTCGTGCTCATACTTTGTAACTGCCATATTCCTTTGTCTGAGTCTTCAAACAGCATCCTGCATAGAAGACTTATGTTCACTCCTTATATACTTTTTCTCCAACTGGGCCATAAAAAATATCCAAGTCAACTGCTCAATAGAAGTATGCTTACGAACTAAGTCCCACCAAATAAATGCAGGACCCTAAGTATAGCAACTATGCCTTCAACCATCTCTTCAAGTGGGCTATGAGTAAGCTCAAACAATATTTTAGTCCTAAATAACCACTCTTCAGCCTGGACATGTGTTAAGGGATCACGACCATAAAAATCCTCCACTCCCAATTTCTTTAAGTGTTCTAAAATCAACTTCCTTTTCAGTGGAGCAGCCGGTTGTGCTTGTGCCTGTGGCTGATGGCTCTGCTCCGTTTATAGCCCATACTGAATGTAGTCAGCCATAAGATTTAAGAAATCTGGCTGTGGTAGAGGAGCTGGTGCAATAGGTGGAGGAATAGAAGGCGGTGGGGCATCGGATTGCCCAGCACTAACTGATTATTCACTCTCAAAATCACCTTCTTGGCGGCTTTGATTTGACGCCATCACTCACTATAAAACAAAATAGCAAGCACACATTACTCTTATAACACTTTTCCTTCTTTAATTAGCATGTATATGTACTTAATCCAATCACTTAACCCTACTTCGATCTTAGAATCGGTTAAACCATTGCTTTGATACCACAAAATGTAACACCCACTTTACAAACATTTTATATGTATGTATTGCATACAAGCCTAAATCCAAAATGCAATAGTAGAGATCTATATTCCTAAATCTTAAATGCAATTTTTTTTCCAACTTGTTTAAGCAATTGAATTCTTAATTCCAAAGTTACTTAGTTAAATATCACTTCATTTAACTTTAACGCTAACTTAAAACATTATTTTAATAGCCATGCTAAAAAACTTGCCGATTGATCTAAAACTGTCGTATATACAATTCTTTTAGACAAAATTCTGACATCATAACAACTATATTCTTAACTACAATTCCTGCAATTCAAACAAATTCACAGCCCACTCAGGGTACAATAGTAAAAAAAACAAAAAAACTTAAATCATCCATCCACTATCCAAAAATTGATGTCAATCCCATCAATATTTAACTGTCCCAAAATACATATATCTTGCTTATATACATGCCAATAACATATCCAAAATTCCAAAAATATGCATATACAGGCTTTCTAAATTTCTACTGAAATATCTTCACAAAAATACTCTTCATCTAGCCTGCTCCGAAAAACGAGGTGTACTTGCTCCAAAAAGTCGGTTATCAACCTACATGCAGTCATTAAACACTACATGCTGAGCTTAAATATACTCAGTGGTGGTTACTTTTCTAAAGACTTCTAAAGAATCATTTTATGCATACAATATAGAAAATATGCATATTAAACATAAATACATATATTACAATATACTATCTCATAAATTACTATAAAAACGTTAATTTCAATATCTCAACTAAAAACAATTATAAACTATATCATAAGTCAAATTACCATATAATCAATCAATTAATCTTAATAGAGACACATTACAATATAGTTCCTACAGTTACGTTTAACTACAAAGTTTGCCATTCAAGTTCACATATTTATAAAAATGCCATTATCAATACATTAATTCATTAATTAGCATGCAATTTACTATTTAATCATCCCATAAGCATATTTAATACAAAGGTACATTTAAATCCATACTTCATTTTCAAATTTCATATTTAACCCAATGATTAACTATATAATCACTTATTACAATCACCAATACCATTTTAAACATTTTTGTCACTTTATTCACTTTTGTTCATTTATGCCCCTAATATAAACCCGGCAGAAACCTCTGGTCCGGATATTCGAGATGCGGATCCCGTAGGTCCACTACATTTTAGAGTAATCCCAAAGGACCACTCAAGCATTTCCATTTCATTTCATTCATTTTATCATTATGGGAGATCATCATTGATATACCTAAGTAAATCTCCATGACTTGCGCCATGGTTTGGTGTCCCTATGGCTAGCCAACTATACCCTAAGCTAGATTTTCACCAGACTATTATTAAGGGCAATTAATTATTCAATTATCTCATTTCCATTCCAATACATAATATGTACTCAAGTTACCATATTATATTTTTCAAAGTACCCATATGCCAATATGGAAAATTTACAATCAATTTATTCAATGCTCATTAACATCATATTCAATCACTAATTAAACAACATTACTATAATTTACACAATAAACTCATTTAAATTCAACAAAATCTTCAATTTTGACTATAATAATAATATGATATTTCACTATAAATTATTCAATTTAACTCAAATAAAATCCCATTTAACTATTATACACCACAAATCCTATTTATATGCATTTTATTGCTTAACACTTAACAATATGCAATTTCTACTCACGAATTTATTTTTCATACCTTAATCATGTAATTAACTTAATTGTACACCAACTAACATATATTTGTAATTAATTTCCATTTAAACCCAAAATATGCCTTTGTAAATACCCATAATCATTTCGGTTCATGAAATATTTCCTCCTAAAAATTATTTTTCATTAATTAAATATTAAATAAACTAGACTACCACTTAATTGACATTTATACATGTTCAATTATCAATAAAACACAAGATGGACTTATGTTAATAAGCCTACCCAATTGGGCCACAAGGAGAAAACCAAAATCATTTTCTTTTTCTTTTTGTTAAACCATTAAAAACATTAATTAGAATATCCCTAAACATGTTTCTAACATCAATTTCAATTTAATATGACAACTTCATCAAAAATCCTAAGTTACATAACCCTAAAATCACAAAACAACAATGAAAATCCAAAGAACATGTAACCACATACCTCAATACCTTTTCTCCTTCACTAAACCTCCTTCTCTTTCCTCTTAGACTTAGAAAAACCTCCTTCTTCCCTTTCTAGCCACCATGGCTGAATTCCCCATAAAGAACACCACAAAAATCTTTCATTAATAACTCAATCAAATAATATAATCCAACTAAATAAAACCTAGTTAAGTTATTTAAGCCATAAAATTAAACTAAAAACCATTAATTTCAACTTACCTCAACTATGCCCAAAACCTAAAAATCTTAATTTTTCTCTTAAACTTCACCAAATTCAGAGATTAAGGGCTGAAATCATCTTCATTAAGGGTTTAATACAAGAAGCAAGTTTGGATTAAAGGGAGAAATGGAAGAAAATAGAGGATTGACATTGGAAAGGAATAGAAAAATAGCTTTAATTGAGAGAGAAGAGAGAAGAATGGGCTGCTATATATTTTTGGGTTTAAAAATAGATTTTGGGCTTATATAGTAGGTTTTTGGGTTGGTTTAAGGTCCCAACAAGTTGGGCCAACCAATCCAAAGCCCAAACCACTTTTATGGCCCAATTTGCACTCTTAAATTAATTTTCTCTCTTTTCAAGCTCAATTTCTCCCAAAATCAATTCCAAAATTTATAAAATAGTTTAATAAGGCTACACTTAAAATTTCAGCCCAATCAGAGTTCATTTTCAGTCCAATTCATTCAAACCAGTCCGATAGCTCAAAATCCGGTGTTACCGTAAAAATACTTTTTAACTGCCAATAAATTCTAAACATTATTTAGTGTCTACCTAAGCCTTCAGATAAATTTTTAGAGTTCAATAACTATTTTTAATAGTTCGGTCCAATTTCATCAAACCCGATTACTATTTAAATCGAAAAGAACTATTTCTTATTTATGACTTTTGGCGACCTATTTGACCTCAAATTTACTTCAAATTTTACCCTCATACTAGTTGTAACTAATATTTTCCGATGGCCAAATAAAACATTTTTCGTCCACGGGTGTATTTCATACCCTGGGTACACTAACCAATACCGAAAAATACCATTTGTAGCTAACTAGGCATTTGGGCCATTACAAGACTGATGCCCCGAGACTTTTTTTTTAATTAATCAAATGGATAGTTTTCCTGGTGTCGGTCATGAATAATGGTATAAAAACTCCCCAATAATGCATTCTTGAAGAATACTTTAGGATTAAAGGCAAAATTGGATTGAGTATCTCACTATTATGAAATGACCGCTGTTAGAGAAAAATGCCACCAATAACTTAAGATTAAGGGACCAATGTCCCAATTCCCTTTAGATGGGTTGAAGGACCAATTCACTTAAACAATGGACTAATGTCCAATAACCATACATAAATGAAGCCCATTTTATAAAAGGTGTAATTTAAGATCAAAATAAAACAAAATAGGATCACTCGCTTGAATGTGATGTATGGCCACTCTTTACAACTTTTATGCATTTATGCTTTAAAAGGGAAATAATAAAAATGAAAACCATCGAAAATGAGAAGATATTAATTATAAGGCATAAATAAGACTGAGATTCCTGAACCCAGATCTCTTGGGTTTTAATCCCCGACCTAACCCACCAAGTGGCGGCTCCACTAAAACCGCCTCATAGAGGGGATGTTTCCACATGTGAAAAATGAGAGGCTTAACCTGTAAAAGCCTTCACTACAAAAAAACTGTCAATTAGCGACGGAAGTTTCCGTCGCTAATTGGCCTTTTTTAGTCGCTAATTAATTTTAGCGACGCGGCGACTAACTGTCGCTATTAGCGCCGTCGCAAAAAATTTGCGACTATTCCATAAATCAGTCGCTAAAAATAGCGACGAAAATTCCGTCGCTAAAAAGAACTAAATAACTCTAAAATTAGTCGCATAAACATTTATTAGTGACGGAAAATTTTGTCGCTATTCCGTCGCTAAAAATATTATATTTTTTAATATTATTTTTAATTTAATTTTTATTACAATTTTCTATTCAATTTTTTATTATTATTATTACATCCAAAATTTAATTTAATTTATGTAAATAATGATTATAAAATATTTTCAATATTACTATAAATTTTAAAAATATAATATCTAAAAATTAAATTAAACTATATAATACTTAAAAGATACTAGAAAAAAATACTAATTCAAACTAAATAGTGCTTTTTAGCAATATATACAAGTTCACAATAACTTTGTACAATAAATTCACAATAATTCAAATATAATAAAAGTATATTAAATTATACAATACTTAAATTAAAAGTACATATTATTGTTCTATTTAGCAGCATTTCATCCAATTGCAGTACCTACAAGATACCAATAAAATTTTCAAATTAATATATACCAAAATTAATGAATTAAAAATCAAAATACACATGCATACTCAAACCTCATCACTTAATACATCAAAATTTCATAATAATATGCACAATTATAGACGACACACATTTCTGTATTTTATTTATAAAATTTGTCAAGGCATATTGAAGATATTATTCATTAACAAAAGTACATCTAATATAATCTTAATGATAATTTAACTACATAAATAATAACTTCAAACATCCACCCATTATTTAAAACATACACTAACCAAACTCTAACATAATTACATCACATAACTTCAACCAAGAGAACAAGAGAAAGCAAAAATCAAATATTCAAATCTTGTAGAACAACAACAGCAGTAGGCATTAAAGAGTGCTGCTCATATATTAAGCTCCATAAGTATTCTTGGAACAATTAGACAACACAAATGTACTCACATAGTTTAAAGCATTCATCAAAATTTGGATGTGTGCTAATAGTTTCTTCTGCTGTGAAAAGGCCAATCCTCTTAAGTTGGAGTTCTAACATTTTTCGACCAATCATGCTCTGTAGCCAAAAAGAAAGATTCACATAGGCCATCAAAGTGAAAAAGAATAAAGATCAAGTAAAATCATAAGAAATAATTTTCTGGTATAACACTGTAGAGAAGTTAAAAGGAAATAAACTTAAAGAAAGTTATAGGTTTTGGCAGGTAAATGAATTATGTAAGATACAAAAATGAAAACACTTTTATCAATGACAATATTCTTAATTTCAGGCTACAATTAGCATGCACTTCCTGTGGAACTATCTTCCTTTGGTGTACAAGAGATGTCATCATAAAAAATTAGTTGAGGAACAAAATCAAACATATGGCAGAAAACAGAAGCAGGCACTTCCAATGGAATGATAATCTTTCACTCATAAGCATTAACGCACCAATTTAATGGGTATTCATATGATAGGTACAACCATATATATAGAAAGTATGGTAAATTTAACCCAACATTCTAGAATACCCAGGAAATCCAACTTCTAATTTTCAAAACTTTTGCTACTTATCTTGGTTAGCTGTAATTAAATTAACAAGGGCTGCATTATCAGCAAAAAAAACCTACCTGAGTGACATTTGTGCAGTCTAAGCAATCAATACAATTTGTCCTTACAACCCCACATTGCTCTTTCATTTTCTCACCCTTTTCATTCAACAAAAGGTACCTAGAAATAAAGAAAGAAATTATCAAAATATTGAAGCTAAACTAACATCAATATCTCAACATAAATTGGAAAAACCTCTCTATTCATTATAAGTAAATGCAACAAAAATATATCCAAGTGAAAATCAACTATAAGATTTTCAAATATCTTAACAAAACCATACCCGCTTTTCTCAAGGAAATCAACAATTTGATCATAAAGGAGAGACAGGCGCTCAAAGTGAATATGCCCACAGATGTTATGGAAATCGAAGTGCAGATATCTGCAACATTCAGTAACTCTTGAGCGTTTAATGAGACAATATATTGAAAACAAAAGTGAGAAATTGTAACTGGGAGAAAGCTCTACCTTACATCGTCACTAGCAATATGCTGCAACTTACAAATTTTCTCTCATTTGATCCTATTCGACGGTCACCGGAACTCGTCGGAGCTCCACCGGAGACGACACCACTACCGGAATGAAGCTCACGGTGTCGCGACTCCATTTCTGGTGGTCTCGTGCCAGTACACCCCGCCGTTTAACCGGAATCACCATCAAAAGCTTCGGTCCACCCAAATGTCGATCTCCTCATCGCCGGCGAGTAGGAGGCAAGAGCTGCACCGGAAGACTCATCTCATCGCCAGGAGTCGTTCGCCGCTTTGCGTGTCGCCATTAGTCGCCGGAGGTGGCTTGAGCAAGCCGAAGAAGGTTCAGCCTTCTCCCTCCAAATCGGGTCGTTCATCGCGAACAGGAGACCCAATCGGTTTGGCTGGCCGGCGTTGCAAAGACCTACGGTCCGATCGCCATCGTGGTCGTCGCCGGTAGTCCCTACGCCGTGAGCTCTTCCTCTCTCTCTCTCTCTCGGTTCTGTTCTCCTCTCCCCGTCTCCCTCTAGTTCCCCCTATTCCCTTTGTTTTTCTATTCTTATTTATTTATTTCTATGAAATTTCATACACTTAATTTATTTGTATATTTTTCTTTGAGTAAAAATAATTATTCATATATTTTTATCAATTTAGTCTAGTTATTTACTGTGAATAAACTTGAAACATTAATTCAAAGGTCCTAAAATAATAACACATCTTTCCTTAATAAATTCCTTTATTAATATTAATTTCGGTTTAAAAGTTACGAATTTACCCGACTCAAAATTTGAAATGTTACAGTATGTATGTATTATTATTTTTTTTGTCTAATTATATATCTATATATTTATTTATCTATTTTAATTTATTTGTTTAAATAATCCATTAAATTTGAAGTATTAACTTAAAGACCATAAAATAATAGCACATCTTTTTTTAATAAATTCTTTATGTATAGCAAAAATATTAAAAATAATCAATTACCATAAATTTATAGGTTAAGATAAATCCTAAAAATAAATAAAATTGAAAATTAAAATAATTCCTAAATAAAATTTTAGAAGGCCCGAAACTATTACAAACGTTGGAATAAATTTTTACGGGTAAATCCAGTAATCTACTCCGAATCAATAAATTTTTTTATAAATATTAATTTCAGTTCACCCATCTAATATTTTTTAAAAATTTTTAAATAATTAAATAATAAAAAATTTATTTTAGACAAATTAAAATTCATGTGTAAAGCAAAAATATTTAAATTAATTAATAACTATAAGTATATAGGCATATTTTTATTAATATTAGGATAAATTTTACCGACGAATTATTCCGTTGCTAAATTTTTGAAAATTAGTTTCATATCTAAAATATTTGAAAATTTTTTAGCGACGGAAACTTTCTGTCGCTAAATCCGTCGCAATTACAATCGCTTAAATAACCTCTAAATTTAGCGACTGAATTAGCCGTCGCTATTTTAGCGACTAATTATTTAGTCACTAAATTAGTTGCAAAAATTTGTGACTGACTTTTTAGTCGCTAAATTAGTCGCAAAAAAGGCGCAATAAATTGCCGCCAAATTTTAGCGACGGTTTCTTTTTTCAGTCGCCAAACAGTCGCTAAATTAGTCGTAAAAAATGAAAAATAGATTTTAGCGACTAATTCTTAAAACAGTCGCTAATTAGCGACGAAAAAAATACAGTCGCTAATTTTAGTCGCTAATTATAATCATATATATAAATGAAGTATTATTAGATTATGTTCCCATGAGGTAAGTGTGACACCCGTTACCCGTACTCAGGCGATCCTATCCCATGAGGAGTAAGATGCCGTACGAGTTAGGGTGCAACCAAACAAAGCAAAGAACAAAGCGTAGATAAACATACACAAAAGCGAGGTAATTAAAAACTTTTGCGAAATAAAAGAAGCGAAAGCTGATCATGCATTAATATAACGGAGGCATTACATTACTGTTCTGATCAACTAAGAGATACAATAGTTAATTACAAATCCCAAATTATATAAACAAAAGCGGAAGCTATTACAAAACCAATATAAGAGAGTTCTATACAAAAAGAATCTCAAAATACAAAACTCAGTCCTGTTCTAAACCCTGTTGCGTTGGCTTAAACTACAGCGACTCTCCCAAAGCAACTCCTTCCGCACCTGCACGGGTAAACACACCGTGCTAAGCGATAAACGCTTAGTGGGGAACCACACATATATCAAAGGACGACCATTCACAACGGTGGTTAAAGCAAAACACAAGCGTACATCGTAATATACCATACACATAGCATATCAATTGCCTAAGCATGCATATACTAAGCCATACATTCAGAAGTTCATAACAATATTCATATTCCCAAAATAGATTATACTTTTCATTTATGAGTTTACACGTGTATCACATACATTTTCTCATAACACAAATCATACTAGGTACCTGCTGACTCAAGGGAGTGGATAACGAGTATACGGACAGTACTTTACGGGTACGAGCCGATCACAAATAGTACCTTACGGGTACAAATCGAAAAACCAAGATACTTTTAACTTTCACAAAATATTTTCAAAAGGGATCTTAAACAAGATCCAAGCACATAGGGGTTCGCGAGAAATCAAGCGGGGACCTGATCGGGGTCCAAACGAAACTGAGGGCTGCAGCTATAAGACTCTATTAGGCATGCCTAACTATCCACTTTCTAGACTCTAGCAGGTCATGCATAAACCATTCAATCCATTTCATAACATTCCAAAATCATCATCATACTTGTACATAGTCGTATCATGGATCCGCATTCATATAATTCATAAGACATCAAGCATAAATCTCATAGACATTAAAGGAAACTGGAGTTCAAAAATCGCACACAACAAAAGAAAACTCATTCAGCATACATGGAGCTGTCGCGCTCGCGACAGAGACCGAAATCTCTTCGCTGCGCGTACGCGACGGATTTCGGGATCGCGAGGAGGACGGAGGGGCCAGGCTCTGTCGCGCTCACGACATATATCGCGATCGCGATAGAGAACAAATATTACTGTCGCGGGCTTGCGACGAATCGCGTGCTCGCGATAGCACTTAGCCAGCATCGCTCTCTGTCGCGATCGCGACGAATGTCGCACTCGCGACAGAGGGTGCTCAACACTTCGGCTATCGCGGGCTCGCGAAGGATGTCGCGTGCTCGCGATAGCGAAGCTCTAAAATGCCGATCTCTGTCGCGCTCGCGACATCGTCGCGATCGTGATAGCGTCGGGTTTTCCAAATCTGCAGAATTCTGCAGATTTTCATCCTCCCACAATCAACCACAAACACACACAAAACTCATCCAAGAACCTCTTACCTCAAACCCAGCCATTCATTAGGGTCAACAACCATAATATAACATTAATCAACAAGAAATTTCACACAATTCATTAATTTAAACCTCCAATTCTAAGAATCAACCAAAACCCCTAATTTATGCACAAAATCACATTAACTCCAACATTATCACAATTAACTCATACTCTTGCAAGATCCACATTTTAAAACAAAAACCCATAGCATATACATCAAAATAAGGAACATATAACAACCTAATTCTAAGAAACCATCGAATCTCATACATAAACATATATATATGGAAACCAAGAAATTCCTAAACCTCAAAATCCTTTGCTCCTATTGCTTGGATCCACTAGTTCCAGCCTTCTCTTTGCCCTTTGGCTCGCGAGGAGGCTTAACTAAGCACAAATAAGCCCCCAAACACCAAAAACACAAACCCTAACTTAGATCCAACCCAAGAAGAAGAAGAAAATGCATGAATAACACAAGGAAAAAGTAAGAACTTACCAAGGAAGTTGTAAGGGAGTAATTAATTCCACCACTTGAGCTTGAATCTAAGTAAAACACCTAAGAGAGTGCAAAGGAGGAAGAAGAAGAAGAAGGAGAAGAGAAATCGGGAAATGGGTTTCAAAATCTGCTTTTTCTCCTTTTTCATTTTCTCTTTCCCATCTTTCTTTCCACTTTACACATGTCAACCATCTAGTGGAGGAGATTACTTACTCACACCCTAACTAAATGTATCACATGCACACAATGAAACACTCTAATAATGCACCCTACATATGTATGAGCAATACACACAATGCTCCCTCGAGGACACACCTTTCAAATGTATAAATGCATACATACCACAATAACCCACTAGTGCATGTCCTACTATGGTGCACTCACACACACACAAATCTGTCCCAACTAATTCACACCATGGTGCAATACATGCACACACGCCCAGAAAAACCCCAAATCATACAATATTACCAAAATGCCCTTATTATACTAGACTCATGCAAATGGACGCACATACATATATGGCTCATTCAACTAGGGGGCAAACGGGGTGTGACAGTA
Source organism: Excoecaria cochinchinensis (assembly GCA_947683425.1). Lineage (NCBI taxonomy): Eukaryota > Viridiplantae > Streptophyta > Magnoliopsida > Malpighiales > Euphorbiaceae > Excoecaria > Excoecaria cochinchinensis. Next base: position 10,276,497 of record CANTUQ010000013.1, read on the forward strand.
AGTCATATTAACTTGTTAAAATTTCATATATCAATAGCATGCTTATACTTATTCCATTAGCAAAATATATAGCCATAATTACAATCCACAAATTCATTCTTTATAAATTGAGCACAATAGAATCACTACACACATCATTAGTATCATTATCAACTAGAATGCTCACTTAATTCTTAAACCAATCTTGAGACTTTAGAGACACATTAATATGTGTATGGCTATTCATGAATCAATTTTTAATGTATTTTACACAACAATATTTCATTACTTGATATCGAATTAATACTTTGGTTTGTATATCACACTCATAGAATAATACCATTACTTAATATTAAGTCATACACATAGAGTACATAATTTCATGTTAACATGCAAGATATAAGTTATACAATTGCTAAATAGTCATTCATGTATATCAAATTACTTCAAAATTTATCACCAAATGCAATTAAATTTACACATATGAATATATATATACATATATATTCCTTATTACTCAATTAGTTTTTCTTTCTTTTAATTGTTACCTGCATATCCAAGGTAGTGGATAATGGGAAATGAAATGCATAGGTACCCTGGGTACGAGTTTCATATTAATGACACATACACATAGGGATCAAAAACACATAGGGACCCAAACGGGATTCAAGAACGTATAGGGATCCAAACGGGATCTAAACACATAGGCCGCAGCGACAGAGGTCCCTGTAGGCATGCCTATCTATCCATGACTCGATTAATGCAGGCTAATACTCATATCAATATCAAAATTCTCATATTCACAAATAATTATTATGATCACTAAAAGGTACCTAATTAATGTATTATTTACTATGTGTTTTGTGCGAATTTAAGTAAGTTAAGTTTGCAAATGTGTTTATATTTCATGTATTTGTGTTAGTTTATGTGTTTTTGTTCTTGTAGGCTGAGTTAAGTGTAAAAGTGAGAAAAGAAGCATAAATGGTGAAGAAAATGCATGACTGAAAAGAAGAGGAGCATGAGTCAAATAGAGAAGAAAGGAAGAAGAGCACGAGTCGGATGAATGGACACGACTCGTGCAGTTTGGCCAGAAAGAAAGAAGAAAGAAAAGAAGAAGAAGAAAAGAGGGAAGAGGCTGAGACGTACAGCATGAGCACGACTAGGAGGAACGAACACGACTCGTGCATGAAGAGCACGAGTCGTGCAAATATAGAGAGAGGCAGAAAGGGAAAAGGACAAAAGGAAGAAGAGAAGAAGCGTTCCATGTTCTGTCGCGAGCGCGACAGTGGTCTCAAGCACGACAGAACTGACCGTTGGAGCAGTTTTCCTTCAAAAGTCATTTGAAAAGGCACAATTTCCACCAAGCTTTTCAACTATCTGAAGGGACATTTCCAAGGGACACAATCGTTAGAATTTTATAAATATCAATGATAACTGTAATTTAAGAGAAAAATGTAATTTAGGGAGAATTTTCATGAAGTAATTTTCTCTAGTTTTAGTAAAACAATTTTCTGTAGTTAGATTTACTTAGTTCGTTTTCAAGTTTTCAAGAAGAAGAATAAGGAGAAGAAGAATTTTTACAAGGGTTTGAGAAAAGGGTTGAAAGATTTCTTTCTCATTATTCTCATCTATTACTTCTTCTCTATAAATTAAATGAATATTATTTGAGAACTTGAATATTATTGTTATTTTCCATTTCCATTTAAATTAGTAGTCTTTTAATGTAGAATTTTCTATTAGTATTTTTATGCATAATCTTTATTTGCCATTTATACATTTTATGCTTCATATTTATAAGTAAGTGTTTAATTGAAAGATAAATTCTTACTTACATCTAATGGAAGTTCATCATTGAAGTAATATTTGAGAGATCATAATATTAAAATGGTTGTTATAGGTTGGTGATTATTCCTGAAATTTACATGTATAACCCTCTAATTCATTAATGAAAATTGTGAGTTATAATTTTAAATGTACGTTTTAGGCATTCTAATTTATGTTGAGAGAGTAAATTGGAACTTTATTCCAACTTGGCTTGCTTAAGAGATTAAAATTATTATTATATGATGGAATCAAGTTTTATAATTATTAATTCTTCATTAAATGTTTTGTCTTCTTTAATTAACATGAACTAGTGTGACGCGCGCCGGACCCAGGGGGCGCCCATTGACCGCCTGCCTTTGGGTGATCGGGCATTTGAGTGCGTCTATTTTGGGCAACAAGGAGCTTTCATGGAGTCGCCACCCAATAAAACATTGGGAAAGTTCGTCTCGCCTCAGTGAGCCTAAGACGGCGCATATTTCCATTTTGGGCAAACCAAAGGGATCTTGGAGGCAATCACCCTAATAGAACATTGGGAATGACCCTCTAACCTTATGGAGCCTAGGATTATTAATTAAGCCTTTTGATGGGACACAAGAGGTGACTTGGAGGTTCCAATGAGTGATCGGATAGACCTCTAGCCTCATTGAGCCCAAAGAACAGAGCTGGGTTCGGGACTTCTCATCTATTTCTACCTTGATTTAACATTACATTTAAGTTTTGAATTTATTAGTTTGCTTTCTCTCCACACGATGCAAATTTTAATTAAAAACACAAATATTCACATTAAAAGCGGTAAATAAAATAAATAAAAGAAATAAATGTTCGAAATTAAATTACAATAAAACTAGGAGCGGAATACAACTCCCATTTTAAAAGGTAATATATATATACATACAAAAAGACGGGAAATTCATTTATTTTGAGGGCTTTGACCCTCACATGCATTTATTATGAAAAACTAATTTTTATGTGATTTTTTATGGGCTAAAACAGGACATTGGGTCCTTTAATTTTATGAAATAATCCCAATTTTAATTAATATAAACAAGTATCCATTTTTAACTTATGCGAAATAAAATAAAACAAATAACAAAATACATAAACAGAATAAGGAAAAAGGAAAACAAATAAGTAAATAAAAAGGAATAGGAAAACTAAACCAAAGATAGGCTTTCCATGATGGCATGATGGTTCTTCTCCACAGCTCAATCCATCTAGGAAAAGGAAAATACAATACTCACAAAATAAAAGAAATATTAATATTTACAAATTAAAGCGATACACATATAAATAGAGAGTAAAATAAAATTGTTAGAAAAAACATTGTGAAAACAAAACAAGAATTAAATAGAGGAAGAAATAATAAAAGAAAAAAATGGAAAAAATGGGAAACAAAGACGAGGGACGGGCTTAGTAGCCGATCGACGGCCATCCCTCACGTGACCGACGGACAATGGGCCTCACACGCCGTCGCTCGAGCTACAGACGGGTATATTGACCGTCGCTCGAACGACAGGCGGGCATCGGTGAGCTACATCCCATCGGTCGCCTCTGGTTTCCAAATGAAAAGCAAAAAAAAAAACTTCTTTTTCTCTTTTCTTTTCATATAAACAACTTTCAAACAAAATAAAGACAAATAAAAGCTAAATAAAAGGTAAATAAATGCAATAAATGTGGAAATTAATGTAATAGATTAATAAAAACAAGTGTCCAGAATATTTACCCTCAGATTGTACCTTTTTGGAGTGAAACTTTGGTTGACTTGGACCTTGTGCATTTCACGAGAAGAAAGCAAAAACCAAGAAAGAAAAATGTCTATATTTTTCCTTGATTTTTACCAAATTTTTGAAATATTTGAATCCACAAAATGGATGAAAACTAATGAATTCAGCTTTCTCCAAGTAAAATAGATTCACTTAAAAGTGAAATAAAATGAGAGAAAAAGTAGGAAAATATGGGAATTTTAAACAAATAAAGAAAAGAAAACTTGAGAATAAGAAAATTTGTCCCTTTTAGCTTGTTTAAGTGAATTTTCCTAAGAAAATTCCAACCCTCTTCAAAAGAAAAGATTTACTATTTATAGGCATGATCGACGGGCAGGCCTTGACTCACCGACGGGCAGGCCCTGAGCCACCAATAGGACACGTGTCCGTCTCAAGGACCGACGGGACACGTGTTCCCGAGAACAAAACGGTGGCCGCCTCAACGACCGACGGGCATATGAGTCACCGATGGGTTGTGCATCCCTGAGAGAGGCAGTGACCACCACGACGACCGATGGGATGCCAACCACAGACGAGCAGGCCGTCTGTGGAGCAAAAACTCAAATTTCAAGTTAAAATTCCCAATTTTCAAATTCTTCTTTCTATAAAATAAAACCCTTGACTTCTCGTGAGCCCAGAGGATCAAAATTTCCGAGCTCCATCCACTTATTTGGGACCAGGCATCGGTTTTCTTCATTGGGTAATCTCCGATCTGGACCGCCCCGAGACATGGTGCTTACAGTTGCCCCCAATTTTGGGAAAGCTAGTGCACAAGTGCCTAGGTGAGCCAAAATTCAGAGAGAGAAAGGAAGAAAAGCGTACCTGGGCGATCCTTTCCTTTCGCGCTATTTGCTGGGTAGACCTCATCTCAGTTCACTTAGCGGTGGATGTATTCAATGCATATGTCCCTACTGGTTTTGCTTTGACTAGTAAGGCGTTAGTGCAATTCCCTGCTAATCCCTATACGATCTGCAAGGCGGAGAGCAGTGTTATCTAACTACAACCCCGGCTGTGAAGAGTTCCTTGCCAATCCCTATACGATCTGCAAGGTGGAGAGCAGTGTTATCTAACTGCAACCCCAGCTGTGAAGAGTCCCTTGCCAACCCCTATACGATCTGCAAGGTGGAGAGCAGTGTTATCTAACTGCAACCCTGGTTGTGAAGAGTTCCTTGCCAATCCCCATATGATCTGCAAGGTGGAGAGCAGTGTTATCTAACTGCAACCCCAGTTGTGAAGAGTGCCTTGCCAACCTCTATACGATTTGCAAGGTGGAGAGCAGTGTTATCTAACTGCAACCCCGGCTGTGAAGAGTTCCTTGCCAATCCCCATACGATCTGCAAGGTGGAGAGCAGTGTTATCTAACTGCAACCCTAGCTATGAAGAGTCCCTTGCCAATCCCCATATGATTTGCAAGGTGGAGAGCAGTGTTATCTAACTACAACCCCAGCTGTGAAGAGTCCCTTGCCCACCCCTATACGATATATAAGGTGGAGAGCAGTGTTATCTAACTGCAACCTCGGCTGTGAAGAGTTCCTTGCCAATCCCCATATGATCTGCAAGGTGGAGAGCAGTGTTATCTAACTGCAACCCCAGCTGTGAAGAGTCCCTTGCCAACCCTTATACGATCTGCAAGGTAGAGAGCAGTGTTATCTAACTGCAACCCCGGCTGTGAAGAGTTCCTTGCCAATCCCTATACGATCTGCAAGGTGGAGAGCAGTGTTATCTAACTGCAACCCCAGTTGTGAAGAGTCCCTTGCCAGCCCCTATTCGATCTGCAAGGTGCGTAATTCTCTCTGACTACAGTATGAACTGTGAGATGTAGCACTCTCTGACTACAGTCTCGATTGCTGAAACTTCCTTGTTAACCCCTCTACGATTCACAAGGTAAACATCCTTGATACGATTCTTCTGATATGATTGATATCCATATTTGGACTAAGAGTAAGCAGATGTTCCTATATATCATAGAACTTCTTATTACTCTTATATGAATTGCTCTCGTTTACAAGGTTCATAAATAAGTTGTACCATTATTCATAGTTTTGTTATTATCTTCTTGATTTTTTAGGTGTAAATAAAGGTGCACACTGAATCGTCATTAATGTAAGCATAGCATGCAAAGATAAGGAAAAATAAATATACGTATGATTTTTTTCACTATAAAGTAATTTTGTACAAGATATATACAAAAATAAGAAAATACAATAAAAACTAAATAGACAAACATAACAAAATGTCATCCACACTCCCTGAATAGCTAGAAAGGTGGATAATCTCCAATCTCCTCATCAGGGTCCTCATCGTCAGATATGTGGACGAGCTGAGGTGGTGACCGAGGCAGAGGCTGAGGCTGCGGTTGGGTCGGTGGTCAAGGCCAAGACTGAGGCCTGGGTGTAGAAGGTCCAGCTCTTGAGGTGGACGGACCTGCTGCCCCTGGGCGCTGAGATGCCCATATGTCCACCATCGGCTCAAGCCTGGGAGGAATCGCCACTGGCACAGATGATGGCTGCGGTCTCCCTGGACCCTGCTGCTGGAATTGCACCTGGGCGTATCCATCAAAGAGGGGCTGGGCACATTCCGTCATGAAGCGTAAGGTGTCAGTGATCATCCCTCCTATCTCTCTGAAGGCCCTGCTCAGCTGGCGAGTCTGATTTACAGAAGCAGTACTCATACCTCCCAACCTCTGCTCAGTCTGCTCGCGAAAATCCCGGACATATCGAGTCATAGGGTGGACAGCCCCATCTATCGCCTGCACTGTCGAGCGGAGAGCATCCATCGACTTCTGTAGCATCTGGAGGGTCATGTTCAACCCCTGAGCTACCTCGTCCTGGGAGGTCCTCACCTCCGATCTCAGCTGGCCTACCATCCCCTCCTGCTGCTCTGCCACCTGCCTAAGGAGTCCAGCATGCTCCTGCCTCAACTGATCAATGACCCTAGCCTGCTCCTGGATCAGTCCCTGCTGCTGCTCCAGCCTCTCTGTCAGAACCCTATCTCTCTCCTCAACCCGAGCAAGGAGGCTCCTATCCCTCTCCTCCTGTCTGCGCACGAAAGCTGCAAGCGTGGAGACTATAAGCTCAGAGATGTCCGGCTGCGGCACTGCTGGAGGTGGAACCGGCTCTGATGACTGCCCCGGAGGTAGGGCTGTGGAGGTGGATGCCCCCGGATCTCCTCTGGCATAGGGGTGAAATCTGGGTGAAGGCCGGAGAGAAGTCCTCTGAATCCTCGAAGCCGAAGAAGGAGTGAGACTCTGTGCCCCCGACGTCGGCTGTGCCCCTGATGTCGGAGAAGCACCGAACAACTCCTCCATGGTGAACTCCATCCCCATATCGGAAGGAGTCCGAAGCTGCTACTCATACTGCTGCGGGTGAGGAAGCTGGACCTCTTGAGAAATCCCATACTGGGGAGGCTGGACCTCCTGATGCTGTGGCTGTGGAGGCTAGCCCTCCTGATACTGCTCAAACTGAAGAGGCTGGCCCTCCTGATGTTGTGGCTGTTGAGGCTGGCCCTCCTAATACTGCTCAAACTGAGGAGGCTGGCCCTCCTGATGCTGTGGCTATTGAGGCTGGCCCTCCTAATACTGCTCCAACTGAGGAGGCTGGCCCTCCTAATGCTGTGGCTGTGGAGGCTGGCCCTCCTGATACTACTCAAACTGAGGAGGCTGGCCCTCCTGATGATGTGGCTGTGGTGGTATTGGCACCTCCCCCTCAGGTTGCTCCTGAGCCGGGGCTAAGGATGGAAGATCGAAGGCCCGCCGCGTCTAATGTATAGTAAGGAGCCTGAAAGCCTCGGCCTGTCCTGGGATCTGTAGCACCATCTGCATCTGTACTGCAGCAGGGGCGTCCACATAGATGCTCTCGTCCAAAGTGCCCCGAAGCCTATCCGGAGCCACTCCTAATCCTAGCAACAGGCGAGTGATGACCCCTCCAACCATCACTGATGGGGCTGTCCCCGTGGAGACTCTGGCCATGTTGGCCAGTATCTCATGGCTAATGTTGAGGTGCCGACCCATCATCATAGTCCAAAGGCTCCAAATCTCGGCCGCGTTAAGCGACCCCGGGTTGCCAGCCCATCCAAGATACGAACTGGAAAGTACCCTGTGCAGATACTGAAGCGCCTATGATATCAAGACTGTGCTCTTCGCCGTATCATGGTCATACGGCACTCCGGGTAGAGCGATAGCAGCCCAATGGTCCCGTCTGACTATCCTCAGAGGTACCATAACATCCTGACCGTACGGCAAACTCATGGCCTGCGCGAACCTTTGACGCGTGATGCTGAAATGATGACCATCGAACCATAACTGGACCACTCCGGGCTCTATATCAGATCTCTGGAACCCCCCATAGTGGAAAGTGGCCAACACCTGTCGCACTGCCTGGGGATATGTGGGGAATGCTGACGCCCTAAACTCGGTCCAACCCGCTCCTGCAACCAAAATATCCACCTCATCTACCATCCCCAGAGCCTCCAGGAATGGTCTGGAAATGAAACGGCTGGCCCGAAACTCTACCCGAGCCAATACTACATATCTCCGCCGAGCCTCCGGAGTCATCCACATGGGAGCCTGGGGCTCATCCTGTCCATGGGGGATGCGTCTGTGTGGCGGCATCCTATAAAGCTACAGACAATTTAGTAATAGTAAATGACAAAAAAAACTGACAACATCTCAGTAGAGACGCGTCTTAACCCTCTTGGGTAAGGAGACTAGAAGGAAAATACGGGATAAACTTTGCATCCCAAGAAACAAAAGAAATTATCGATAATTAAAAAACAAAATATAGTACAAATAAAAATTTGGGCAGCACCCCAGCAAGGGTGTGCCCCACTCCCTGCGCAAAACAACACAACAGGCATCAGGCCCTCAACCAGTACAGAAAATATTGACTAAGAAATAAAAAAAAACCTAAAATTTGGACAACATCCCGGCAAAGATGTGCCCCAACTCACGCGTAAAAACAAGAAATTTCTCACTACTAGGGACAGGCCTTAGGCCCCAACAACCAAGCATGCATAAACTGATAATATAGTGAAAAAAAAATAAAAGTAATAAAAAAATGAGCAGCACCCCGGCAAGGGTGTGCCCCACTTCCTGTGTAAAAGAACCATAAAAACAGGCTTCAGGCCCCAACAGTCACAATATTTATATCTTTGGAGTCACACACATGGGCAATAAATCTTACTCTAAATATGCAAAAATAATTACCCAAGGCACTATATCGGTCTAATCTAAAAAGGTAAAGGTTTTAATCAAACTAAATGAACTAAATATACTAAAAACAGGAAAGCTAAATATTCGTGCAAAAAATAAATATTTACTAGGCAAATGGTCAGCATTTCGGCACCAGCTTATACTAACATTACTAGGAAAAGATAAAAATAAAGAAAGAAAATAGAGAGAGCACTAAAATTTAACTTACTTAAAGAAAGAAAAATAAATTATTTACTAACCTGTGATTGTAGAAAATCGAAGAAGAGGACTGAAAATGTAGAAAAATAGGTCCCGGTTGATACACAACAATGCAAGAATCACAAAAATGCGCTAAAAATGCAAAAATATGAAGAAAAGGGGAAGAAAACGACAAAAAACCGTCAAAGGCGTCGGTTATGGGAAGAGGGAAAGAGAAAAAACTGTTGCCCCGTCGGCCACTAGCCATATATATAGATTTCGTGACCGACGGGCAGCCCGCCTCCAGGAGCGACCGACGGCTTATCCGTCTATCGTTCTGAATCCCGCTTTAAATGCAAAATTAAATACGCGTGATGACGTCATGATGACGTATGAAGATGCATGCATATTGACAAGTGGACAACGACCGACGGGCAGGCCGCCTATTCTGAGGCACGGGTAGGCCGTCGGTGGAGCTTTTCTACAAATTTCAAGATTTTTCTGAACTTTTTGACTTCTTCTGCTTCTCATCCATTGTTTTTAACTTCAGACTTGGCAAAATGTCTTCTCCTTCTATTCAAAAGATGTACCAAATTCTGGATGATTCCCACACTTGGGAAAATAATATGCTCAGCCCCCTGTCTAGCCTAAAATTTCTATGCCAGCTTAAAATAGACCATAACCTCCTGTTAGCTGCAACCCATTTCTAGAACCCTCGATTTCACGTTTTCAAATTCACCTACCAGGAACTTTACCCCTTGCCTGAAGAGCTGGCTGCCATTGCCGGAGCATGGTATCCTATCAATACTCACCCTTGCATTCCCTTTTACGACCTAGTCCAATCCCGAGACATCGCCCTCTCTTTGGGCTTACCTCCTTCTGAAGCTGCTCGATTAGTCCCCCAAGGCTCCACATTTTCTATGGAACCGCTGATCGAGGTGCTGGACAGATTCTCCGATGTCCCAACCTACCGAGTAAGCATTATTTTCTTATTTTGTACGGTGAGATTTCTGGTACTGAGCTTAGAGGATTTGGTTGGTGATCCCTGTTTATTTGGAACTCTGGATGGTTTTCACCATGGGCTGACCCCTTTCCCTTCATTCTGGCCGAGACTATCCTAGGCTTGGATTCGGTCCATTCTGGATCTTCTTCCACATTCGCAGGGAGCCCTCTCTTACTTCAGGTATGTCATTGTTTTAAAGGTAGTGCGTCCCTTGTGGATTTTTGCACTATCTATTCTTAGCGGGAAGTGCGCCCTTTCGGGTTTTCACACAACCCTTTGCCTAATTTTTGCCTGAAGTAAATCCTACTTACCCAAGCGGCTTTTTTTTTTAGATCTGGCTGCAAGAGAAGCTGAAAATGTTATCGGAGCCACCTCCCCGAGTCATCGCACAGTACTCGCCGAGGCACTTTCTCCTGCGCCAGCGACTTTATACACTTCCATCTCCTGATGAGGGCATCGCCAAATTTGGTGAAATATCAGATGATGACATTTGCTTTATGGCTGCCTGGCTTCCTCTGCCCCATGTAGTCCTGGACGGGTCTTCGGGGTGTGTTCCCCTCTGTGGGCTTCGTCAGGCCACCTTCTATATTACGGCCTGGTGCGCTCGTCAGCTTGGGATGACCCAAAACGTGGTGAGAGTCCCACTGTCTTTTTGGAGAGGAACATTTTCCATTGCCTTTGCCTCCCGCTACCATGAGCTGTGGAGTTGACTTCCTATGAAGATAGTTATACCCCGATTTGGAGCTCATTCAGCGGCTTCCACCAGCTAATACAAGCGATGGGTTATTAGTCCAGCTTCTGGTAATAGGATACGAGGGCTTAAACATCTGGCTGGCGAGAGTAGCGGTAGTGCTTAGCTTAGATTAAATATGTATATCTTTTAAATGTTATTTCTTTTCAAAACATAACTAAAGAATGATGAAAATGAAAAGAACAATCCTCATTTTATTTCACAGAATTGTGTACATTTCCATAAAATTTCTATATAAATGATCAGTATTTGCTATGAATTCAACTATGCACACTATATTAATACATGAAACCGAATTTTGCGAGCATTAGAACTCCTGTTACCAATCGGCCCTCTCGAGTTTTCTCGATTGGACATTTTCTCTTATGCCTCTAATTTTTGCACAGGATGTCTTTTTTTCGGTTTTCACCCTGTCGAGGCGCCCAATTTTAGCAAGGCCGCCTTTTTTCAGTTTTCGACCCGCAAGGCATTTTATTCTCTTCTTTTTCTCTTATTGTCTTTAGCCATGGAACCTTTTGAGTCTGTCTATGTTCACCGGTTCTTTGAATTCATTGCCATCGCTATCTGATAAAATTGCGGCTCCCTTTGACAGTAGCTTTTTGGGAATGAAAGGCCCTTCCCAGGTAGGTCTGAATTTTCCCCGGATGTCTGGTGCTCCCGGTCTCATCTGCTTAAACACCAAGTCCCCCTCCTTCAAAGGATATTTCTTAACTTTCTTTTCGAAGGTTCGAGCTAGCCTCTTCTGATAGATTTGGTTGTGGTAGTAGGCTCTTAATCTGTTCTCGTCCAGCAAGTTTAAATGTTTCAGCCTTTGTTGTGCCCATTCAGTCTCGGGGATCTGAGCTTCCATGATTACTCTTAACGATCTGAGCTCTACCTCAACCGGTAGAACTGCCTCTGTCCCGTACACCAGCGAGTATGGCGTGGCTCCTGTAGATGTTCTTACCGTTGTCCGATAGCCCCAGAGTGCGAATGGCAGCTTCTCCGCCCAATCTTTGTAGGTTTGGACCATTTTAGCCAATATTTTCTTAATGTTCTTATTAGCAGCCTCCACAGCTCCGTTGGCCTATGGGCGATATGGAGAAGACTTGTGGTGTTTAATCCTATATTTCTCCAATAGCTTCCTGGTTTCTCCCATAAACTGTACCCCATTATCTGATACCACATGGTGTGGAAGGCCATATCTACAGATCAAATTTTTCTCAATAAACTTGGCCATGTCTCTCGCGTCAATCTTCTTGAAAGACTCTGCCTCTACCCACTTAGTAAAGTAATCGATGGCAACTATGATATATCTATGTCCGTTGGAGGCTGTGGGTCGAATCTCCCCGATGATATCTATACCCCAAGCGGCAAACGGCCAAGGCGACGTTAGGCTATGCAGTTCTGATACAGGCAAGTGCCTCAAGTCTGCGTATTGTTGGAACAGCTGGCGTTGCTTTACATACTTCGAACAATCATTTTCCATTGTGAGCCAGTAAAACCCTTGTCTCATGATTTTCTTGGCCAGTGTCAAATAATTCATGTGAGCTCCGCACACACCTGCGTGAGTTTCCTCCATCACCCTCCGGGCTTCTTTCTCATTCAAACATCTCAATTGAATGCCATCAGCCTGCCTTTTATACAGCACCCCATCTATACATATAAACTGAGTGGATAGCTTGCGAATTAACCTCTGGTCCTTCTCCGTAGCTTCCTCTGGAAAAGCTGCATTCTCTAGATAGTTCATAATATCATGATACCATGGCCTCCCATCTGCTACATCGACTTTCGCTACTGACTGTGATTAGAAACTGGGCCTATCTGAGCTGAAAATCAATACAAGTTTCATAATCACTCCTTTCGGATTGTCCCACATTGACACCAAAGTAGCAAGGGCATCAGCTAATTGATTATCCTCTCTTGGAATGAAACGAAATGTACATACCTCAAATTGGCTACTTAGACCTTTCAAGTGTTGGATGTAGGGCATCCATCTTTCTTTTTTAACTGCCCATTCACCTCGAATTTGGTTGATTACTCTGGAAGAGTCCCTGAACACCTCAACAGTCTTCGCCTCCAAGGCTAATAAAGCTTCTAATCCAAAAATGCATGCTTCATATTCAGCCTCGTTGTTGGTAGCTTTAAACCTTAGTTTTCTGGCCAAAGGGAGCTTCTCATTTTCCGAGGTCGTCAAGATGACTCCTACTCCTGCCCCTTTGTTCTTCACGGCCCCATCAAAATGCAATTGCCATCCCTGAATTGCAATAGCCGCTATATCCTCGTCTGGGAAATTGAATTCGTAGGTATCTCCTTGAATCGGGTGCTCGGCCAGGAACTCAACCACTACTCGCCCCTTGATGGTTTTCCTAGTGACATATTCCACATCAAATTCTTGTAGCAACAATAACCATCTGCCCATCTTTCCTAGCAAGGATGGTGCTTCCTGTAAATATCTCAAAGGATTCTGCTTTGCTACCGCCTGCACCTTGTATGAGTGGAAGTAATGCCTTAACTTCTTTGAAGCCCAAATAACGGCAAGACAAATCTTTTCTACCTCGGCATACTTGATTTCATACTCCAAGAACTTCTTGCTGAGATAGTAAATGGCAAACTCTATCCCAAATTCATCCTCTTGGGCCATCATGGCTCCCACAGAGCTGTCTTCTATGGCCAAGTACAGAATCAGAGGCTTGCTTGGCTGCGGCTGCCTCAACACGTGTGGATGCAACAGGTATTCCCGGATGGCATCAAAAGCCTTTTGACAATCCCCATTCCACACCACTGGTTGATTCTTCCTTAGGAGCTTGAAAATCGGTTCACAGATTGAAGTCAGTTTGGCAATGAACCTGCTGACATATTGTAACTTGCCCAGGAAGCTTCTCACGTCCTTTTCCTTCTGAGGCACCGGCATCTCCCTGATAACTTTAACCTTATTCGGGTCAATTTTGATGCCTCGCTGACTGACCACATGCCCTAATAACTTCCCTGAGGTCACCTCGAAAATACATTTCTTCAGATTCAGCCGCAAGTCATACTTCTCTATTCTTGCGAAGAACTTCTCTAATGCTTCGAAATGACCCTCTCTGGTGGTAGACTTAATCATCATGTCGTCTACGTACACTTCCACCTCCTTATGGATCAAGTCAATCAGAATCTTTGTCGCCATTCTCTGGTATGTAGCCCCTGCATTCTTCAGACCAAAAGGCATCACTCGATAGGCATACGTTCCCCATTCAGTAATGAAAGCCGTCTTGATTCTGTCGATTATTTTGTTCAGAATCTGATTATATCTCGCATAGCCATCCACGAAGCTGTACATTGCACAGGCAGCAGCACTGTCTATTAGTACGTCTATATGCGGCAGCGGGAAATCATCCTTTGGACAGGCTTTAATCAAATCTCGGTAGTCAACGCATACCCTTACTTTCCCGTTCTTCTTGGCCACGGGGACTACATTAGCCAACCATGTGGGATATTGGACCTCTACCAAGAACTTGGCTTCAATCTGCTGCCGGATTTCTTCCTTTACCTTATCCGCCCACTCTGGTCTAAGTCTTCTCAGCTTCTGTTTCACAGGCTTGTAACCCGGATATGTAGGGATAGCATGCTCTGCGACGTTTCGATCGATGCCCGGCATATCTTCATAGGTCCAGGCAAAGACTTTTTCATGTTTTTTTAGTATTCTCTCAAATTTTTTCCTTTCCTCAGGAGTTATATCTGATGCTATCAAAATTTTTTTCGGATTGTCCGAGGTTCCAAGATTAAATGGAGTTGCATCAGAGGAATCAATATCAAATATGGATGGAGTGTGATCATGATCATGCATATGGAAATTATCAGAAACATCACACAAGTAAGCGAAATCATTCATATCATTAATGAAATTGTGATTGTCAGTTACATCATTAAATAGTTCAGGAACGAAAAGACATTCTAAGCTAGTCTCCTCCTCCGCTCCCGTTATCTTTGCTTCAGCATCTGTGGATGATTTCGCGTCATCTGGATTATTCAGGGGCTTTATCTCTTGAGCTACTTTCTCCAGTTTCTCCTTCCCCTTAATACGAGTGCTTACCATGGCTTCATTTACCACTTCCTCAGGCTCTTGTCCGTCCCAAACAATCCGGTTGGTTAAGACTTCTTCATCCCAAAAGTCTTTCACCGGCTTGACCATACCCAGCTCCCAGTCATATACATCGTTGAAAAGCTCAAAGCCCGGCACTATTCTACCTCCAGCCCATTGAGGCTCAGCTTCCCCAGCATAGGCACAAACTGATGATGCTGGCACAAAGCTCTCTCGGATGTGAGGGATTTTCTGCATCGGTTTCTTCTTACTATGCTCTCCTTTGTACCACAAGCCTTTTCGATCTTTCTGGCCTCGAGTGGTAATAGCAGACTGCAGCCCCTGTGAATTTTTACCCAGACCAGCCCCAGGAAGGTAATGCATTTTCCTCATCATGTTCACTACTGGAGACTATCCCCTAAACCCGATTCTTTTCCAATTACCGACAAATGGAAGCCACTAAACGGTTGATTAGCAATCCCTAGAGCTGACACTTGATTCTCCCTGGCCGCCTTAATGGTTATCACTTCCCCTTCGTGTGGGATCTTTATCATCTGGTGTAGCGTGGATGGTACCCCTCCTAGCTTATGGAACCAGGGCCTTCCGAGCAAAGCTGAGAAGTTGGCCGGAATAGGTAGGACCAAAAATTCTGCTTCCATTTCAATAGGTCCAGTTTTGACCAGGGCTTTAAATGTCCCCGAGGCTTGTCTTCTGGAATTATCATAAGCCATTATGGTTAAGTCCGACTTGCTAAGCATACTCTCATCTAGTCCTCAAGCTTGAAGCGCGATACATTTATAGATGACCCATCATCCACCATAACGCACGCAGTATGCTTACCATTGACTTGTGCCTTAATGTAGGGTGGTTGATTATGATTGCGGCCCTCAACAGGTAAGTCAGCATCAGAATATACTAACCTTTCCCCGGATCCTCCTTTTACAAGATCCAACAACTTTGACGGAGATATAGTAGTAGCCACAGTTGACTCAGTCAAGGCCTCTACTAGCTTTTGTCTGTGAGAAGGGGACTGCCTCAGTAGATCCCATATGGATATCTGAGCCGTGGTCTTTTTTAACTGTCTGACTATCTAATTATCTTCCGTTTCTTCTCTGTTAGCGCTTGCACTGGCTCTTGCGATTTTTCTACTTCGGGGACCACTCTTCCACTTCTCGTGACAGCCCCTACTTCTCTGCCTTCTTCATCTGACTCCCACAGATCCAAAGACGTTTGACCTTCTTCCTCACTTTCTTCGCTACTTTCACTAGTAGACCAGCAATCTACTGCCGCTACAGACATCTCTTTTTTACTAACCTCAGGGCGAGTGATAGCAACATATTCATTCCCGTACAAGTCCTGTAGCATGTACCATTCTGGTAAGTTTGACCCGGTCATAAAAACAGGTGGCGAAACCGCATTGTGGTTAGGCTTCTTCTTTCCTTCCCTTCGCTCAGGGTCAGTGATCTGTTTACTGTCAATCAAATCTTGGATCTTATGTCTCAGCGTTATACAATTATCCGTTAAATGCCCGGTATGCTGATGAAAAGCACAGTATTCATCTTCTTTGTGCTTCGGTTGACCCTGGCTCCTAGTGGGTCTGGGTGGCATTGGTTGGAGCTTCCCCTCCTTCATTAATATTTTCAACACCCACGACAACGGCCGGCCTAAATTCGAGAAACGCCTCTGACTCACCCCAGTCGTCGATACCTCTGCTGTCTTCCTGCTTCTATTACCGCTGCTGTAGCCTGCAAGCTTGCTTACCCCTGGGTTACTGTGGCCCTTCTTAACATAATTCTCATTGTTGGCCCTTTTTACGAGATATTCTCCCTCAGCTTCTATAGCAATGTCTTTTAAAGACTCCCAATCTCGTAAGCCTTTCATCTTCAGTCCCTCTCTCAGATAAGGGCTAGCATTTCGGATAAATAGTCGAATCTAGTCTGGGGTATCCGGCTTTCGCTTCATTTCCATTACTCTATTTCTCCAACGGGTGAGGTACTCATGAAAAGATTCTCCCGCCTTTTGCTGCAAAAGCTCCAAGTCCTTCAGAGTTACCTCCATTCTTGTACTGCAATCGTATTGTCTAAGAAATTCTTCGGTCAATAACTCCCAGTCTTCTTTTGTCCTTCGGTCTAAACAGTGGTACCAGTCCACTGCCAGGCCAGTTAAACTCAGGCAAAAGTACTCAATTTTCCGCCTCTTCGTCAGGGTAGTGCCTTTCATCACTAGGGAATATTGCTTTATATGAGCAGTGGGGTCTGAAGTGCCGTCAAACTTAGGAACGTCGGGCATCTTGAAGTTCTAGGGTACCAAGTCATCACTATCCAGCTCTCTATCCTCGGGATTCATTCCTCCCCCTATCTTTAGCATTGTTTTCATGGCTTCAAACCTTTCTTCCATCTTTTTCCATACCTCGTCTTCTACCCTAGGTGATTTTCCCTTGGCTACAGTTTGTTCTTCTGGCTCATCCCATGGGTCAACCTCGGATCTAGGGCCTTCTTTATGTTCAACCGGCGCTGGAGCTCTCGGCTCTATTACAGGTGGATCAACTGCTACTAAGGGCTTCGGTCTACTCTCCTCTTTTTCCTTCTGCACTCCAACTGAGGCACTAGGCTGTTGCCCTGCTCGTGGTGCCAAAGTGGCAGTAAGATTTCCCATCATGGCTATCATTCGGGCCTCGAATTCCTCGATTCTCTTTCCCACTTCCTCAACAATCATTGCCTTGGTGGTGTCAGCTCCTTTCGGTGAGTTCGACATCTTCAAAGTGGTGGGACTGGCTTCTGAACAAGATTCTAAAAAATTTCCCTCTTCTGATAGCTCAAACTCTGGGTTCCTGATTAGCCTACCCATCGGTCCTCTTGTCAACCTAGGTAGATCTATGATGGCTGCACAGACAAAAAGTCAGAATGATGCATGGATGTGATGGAATGCATGCTCATGATATGCAATATCCACAGAACACATACAAGCAAATAGGTCACCTCCACCCTTATCACTCCCACACACGTGGTCACAGTCTCTTTCCTAGGCGGGATTATCACATGGGTCAACCGGGGACCCAATGAGCGCGTATGATGCACGACCAAAATTTGGCAGCATATTACTCCTCCACTAATGCATAAGTGCATGAGTGATGATCATTACACATTTAGATAGTCCGAACATATCGACATGGCCCTACCGGGGCATGAAAGCCTTTGGCTAAGTAACCAACAAAATATTTGGACATTACCAATATGTAAGGATCCAAACAATAAACACGGAATTATGGTTCATATTACCTAGGGGAAGTATCTATGGCCACTACATGAGCTTTAGTCAAAGGTGATGTTACTTTAGGGCTACCCAAGCATGGTCCCTGCCAACAGGTCTAGCTCATCACGAGCATAACGACCGATTGGGTCACCATTTGATATACCATGATGGTACGAGGCTTGGGCTGGTGGTTATCCTTAACACTTCCCTACATTGAGTGAACGTAGGGTCGTGCTTCGGGAATGCACCGGGGTTTAAGAAGGGACCAAACTAACGTATTCTAAGGCTCTAATGGTATGTAAATGCAATTTTGAAAGAAAACAAATTTATAAACTAAAACTTTAAGTGTAAATATTAGTCAAGGTATTTTTAAATTGAAGTCTCGAACCAGACTGTCCCTAGCGGAGTCGCCACTGTAACGCGCGCTGGACCCCGGGGGCGCCCATTGACTGCTCGCCTTTGGGCGATCGGGCATTTAAAGGTCCGCTGGCAGCTTGTAAGGTATTTACAAGTGCGTCTATTTTGGGCAATAAGGAGGTTTCATGGAGTCGCCACCCAATAAAACATTAGGAAAGTTCGTCTCGTCTCAGTGAGCCTAAGACGGCGCATATTTCCATTTTAGGCAAACCAAAGGGATCTTGGAGGCAATCACCCCAATAGAACATTGGGAATGACCCTCTAACCTTATGGAGCCTAGGATTATTAATTAAGCCTTTTGATGGGACACAAGAGGTGTCTTGGAGGTTCCAATGAGTGATCGGATAGACCTCTCGCCTCGTTGAGCCCAAAGACCAGAGCTGGGTTCGAGACTTCTCATCTATTTCTACCTTGATTTAACTTTACATTTAAGTTTTGAATTTATTAGTTCGTTTTCTCTCCACACGATGCAAATTTCAATTAAAAGCACAAATATTCACATTAAAAGCGGTAAATAAAATAAATAAAATAAATAAATGTTCGAAATTAAATTACAATAAAACTAGGAGCGGAATACAACTCCCATTTTAAAAGGTACGATATATATACATACAAAAAGACGGGAAATTCATTTATTTTGAGGGCTTTGACCCTCACATGCATTTATTATGAAAAAATAATTTTTATGTGATTTTTTATGGGCTAAAACAGGACATTGGGTCCTTTAATTTTATGAAATAATCCCAATTTCAATTAATATAAACAAGTATCCATTTTTAACTTATGCGAAATAAAATAAAACAAATAACAAAATACATAAACAGAATAAGGAAAACAAATAAGTAAATAAAAAGGAATAGGAAAACTAAACCAAAGATAGGCTTTCCATGATGGCATGATGGTTCTTCTCCACAGCTCAATCCATCCAGGAAAAGGAAAATACAATACTCACAAAATAAAAGAAATATTAATATTTACAAATTAAAGCGATGCATATATAAATAGAGAGTAAAATAAAATAAGATAAAAAAAAATTGTTAAAAAAAACATTTTGAAAACAAAATAAGAATTAAATAGAGGAAGAAATAATAAAAGAAAAAAATGGAAAAAATGGGAAACAAAGACGAGGGACGGGCTTAGTAGCCGATCGACGGCCATCCCTCACGTGACCGACGGACAATGGGCCTCACACACCGTCGCTCGAGCTACAGACGGGTATATTGACGGTCGCTCGAGCGACAGACGGGCGTCGGTGAGCTACATCCCGTCGGTCGCCTCTGGTTTCCAAATAAAAAGCAAAAAAAAAACTTTTTTTTCTCTTTTCTTTTCAAATAAACAACTTTCAAACAAGATAAAGACAAATAAAAGCTAAATAAAAGGTAAATAAATGCAAATAAAAGGTAAATAAATGCAATAAATGTGGAAATGAATGTAATAGATTAATAAAAGCAAGTGTCCAGAATATTTACCCTCAGATTGTACCTTTTTGGAGTGAAACTTCGGTTGACTTGGACCTTGTACATTTCATGAGAAGAAAGCAAAAACAAAGAAAGAAAAATGTCTATATTTTTCCTTGATTTTTACCAAATGTTCGAAATATTTGAATCCACAAAATGGATGAAAACTAATGAATTCAGCTTTCTCCAAGTAAAATAGATTCACTTAAAAGTGAAATAAAACGAGAGAAAAAGTAGGAAAATATGGGAATTTTAAACAAATAAAGAAAAGAAAACCTGAGAAGAAGAAAATTTGCCCCTTTTAGCTTGTTTAAGTGATTTTTCCCAAGAAAATTCCAACCCTCTTCAAAAGAAAAGATTTACTATTTATAGGCATGACCGACGGGCAGGCCCTGACTCACCGACGGGCAGGCCCTGAGCCACCGACGGGACACGTGTCCGTCTCAAGGACCGACGGGACACATGTTCTCGAGAACAAAACAATGGCCGCCTCAACGACCGACGGGCATATGAGTCACCGACGGGTTGTCCATCCCTGAGAGAGGCGGTGACCGCCACGACGACGAACGGGATGCCAACCACAGACGGGCAGGCCATCTGTGGAGCAAAAACTCAAATTTCAAGTTAAAACTCCCAATTTTCAAATTATTCTTTCTATAAAATAAATCCCTTTACTTCTCGTGAGCCCAGAGGATCAAAATTTTCGAGTTCCATCCACTTATTCAGGATCAGGCATCGGTTTTCTTCATTGGGTAATCTCCGATCTGGACCGCCCCGGGACATGGTGCTTACAACTAGGTTTAATTAGTTTATATAATAAAGTTTACTAGATTTAACCAACAAATTTATTTGCATTGTAAACAAGATTAAAATTGTGTAGTAATAGTGTGTAATAATTAGCACATTCCTCGAGGGATCGACATCTTTTGTACTTTCGGTACACCGTATGCTTGCGGAATTTGCACATATAAAATAAGCCAACAAGTTTTTGGCGCCATTGTCGGGGACCAATTGTTGGTTAAATCCTTTATATATGTATATATATAAGCCAACAATCACATACACTTGTAAACCCATAATAGATTCTCATATAATATTCCATATAATTTCATATGACATATTTGTATAAACTCATTAAATATCATGTAACAATGTTACATGAATATCATAATTATTCCAAACATACTTAAATTCTTATTACAATGTTAGCGTCACAAGCCTATTTAACATTTAGACAATCACTTAAAATCATCACATATATTGTTATCATATACATAAAGATTTGTATTATTTTCTTATAGGCCAATGCGTTATTACACAAATTCCAAAACCATATATATATATATATACACACACACACACACACATGTATTCACCCCTTTGTATTGTTCAAAATATACTCATATATTTTTATCATATCTACATTCACTCACACATATATTTTAAATTCATGTCATGTTAACTTATAATCAATTACTTGAATATCAGTGTGTCGTCCAATTGCATTCATGTTACAACAACATGTATCACATTAATATAATATTGACGTACACTAATTCATGTTGTGCTTGGTATCATTAAACCAACTTACACAATAATTATATATATACTTCCAGTTTATACTTAATGTCATATAATAAATTCATACAATAATTATGTATATTGCAATATTGGTGCCATTAAATAAACTTATGCAATAACTATATATACCTCACAATTTATATTTATAATCAGTATACAATATTAACCACATAATAATATTAAACAAACACACCAATTATTCTAAACAATGTCCAATTTCATTTGACAAAGAAGTAAGATTCCACATCTAAACATTCACATAATATTCTTATTAATTCATCACATTCATTTATATAGTCACATGTCATAAGATTTAGCTCAATGTCATTATCAATTCACATATACTTAACTTATCATGAGAACCAATAATAGCATACTTATTATAATCATAATTATTTGACATAACATGCCAAGTAGTTTTGAACTACATTTAGAAATTCACAAGTAACTAAACCCTTGGAATTCCTTTATTATTAATCATAATCATATTTTACATTACATATAATATCAAATGGTAATCTCTCATAAACTTATTTCAAAGTCCTAAACAAGTGTGGAAAATGTTTCGGGAATTTTGGTGAAGTTCGGGTTTATTTTAAAAAGAAAAATGCATAAACAAGAGAGGGGTCACCGCTGACATGTTTAGGTGCCTGCCGTGACTCATGCCAAAATGAGATACTACTCAAATAGTAGCAAAGCTCATAGAAGCAACCAATAAGTGTCAATCGTGACCTATACTTAAATCCTACTCCTTCAAAAATAGATTTTTTTCTTCATTTTGTTCAATCAAGCTGAGCTTCCAAATGATAGAATTAGCAAAAGTATTCTTCTATACTTTTATTACTCTATGTCTTAACTTGCTACTGGTAAAAGTTTAGATCAATTTAAATTAAACCCTAGGAGTTATGGGTTTAGAGATACAAACTGTTTCATGAACCCGGCCAAAGAAGATACCTTATATTTTTTGCCAATTTTGGTCACTTAAAGCTAAAATTAGCTCATGGCTATTTCTAAGATATATTTAGGTAATCCAATTTGGAGCTCTATAACTTCATTTATACACAAAACAAGAACCAAAGGTCATGCTAAATTTTGGGCAGAGTTTCTCCATAAACTCAACATGTCCAAATTAGCCAATCCAACATCACAAACAAACTAACTCCAACTCAAATCAAACCAAATCAAACATACAAGCATCAAATACAGTAATTTATCATTTTTCACACAAAAACATATAAATTCCCAAACCTTAGTTTTGTACTCAAAATCACTTCTTCAAGTTTTACTAATTCAACTCTTCCTCCTTTGTTTTGTCTAATTTTCTCGACCATAAAACATCGTAAAATTTAAGTCAACCTTCTCATCAAGCATAATTTAACATCTTAATACAAAGAAGAGAGGAAAAGAGGAAGAATTAACTAAACTTTACCTTATTTGCTCACAACTCTTGCTTGATCTTCCAAAGCCCTTATTATGCCATCCGAAATGCATGAAATGAGGAGAGAAAGAGAGCAATGTTTGATGGAATTTATAGCCAAAGAATGGCATCCCTCTCTCCCTCATTCACACTATAAATACTCATATTTACTTGGTCACAAATTTTACACAACTCCTAATCCTATTGGTAAATTTTAGATTTTTGTGAAATATCCCCTTTGATCCTTATCTTCTCTTTTAATTAGATATTAGTATTATAATGCCCCAATTTATACCCTAGTCGTTCAGGACATTATTGGGATATATTGGTGGACAAATGAGAATAATTGAGTTAATAAGTTAAAGATATAATTGGAATTAATTTATTTGTTGGGAGTTAATTTGGTAATTTTGATAATTTGCATGTGAAGATTTAATTGCACAAGTATTTGGATTCAGCTGCATCAATTAAGTAGTTAGATTTGCCCATGAATAATTATATTTATTACTAGTCAAATGAATGAAATTAAGAAAGAAAAGGGATCAATTGGCAAAGAGGTAAAGTTAAGAGTGTAACACCGTATACTCGTAAATGGTACAGATATTGGATGTCACAACACTATACTGACAAACACTACAATGCACTTGATAACCGAGTAAAATTTTTTCTTTTACAACATTAATGTTCATACATAATCATAAATAAAACAGTTCACAAAACAATGTTAAAAATATACACTCACACATTTATAGAAAACATAAACCGTGTTACCCATCACGATCATATACATGCCATGCCTGTCTTCCCATCCCTGATTTCATTTTTCTTCTCGATTGTCACCAAAATTTCAGCCACTTTCAAACTTTCTATTTTCATAACCTGCGCGCAGTAACAACACTACGCGCTGAGCATTAAAATGCCCAGTTGTAGATACCTAGCCTAAATTTTCCATAAGCATAATCACATGCATGCATACACAAGTATATCTCTTTATTTATATTATACAAGCATTATTTCTTTAGACTTCCATTAAATTAGTACCTTTGTTTCATGTCTTATTAAATCTTATATTTTGGTCAATTATCACTATGTCTGTTATCGTTTCCGTAGGTATGGTACAGTTTCAGCTATCAATATCACTCGTGACTATACTCTTAACATTTACATTAATTATATTATGATTAATCTTTTAACTTTAAAATCGATCATATTAACAATCACTATTATCATTTCATTAACGTATTCGTTAATTTACTTTTGTTCTTTTATCATAACTTATATATATATATACACTTACTAATTATTAACTTACTCACTATTATTGTTATCATTATTGAAAATGTTCTTATTATTTCTGTTACCATTACTTGACGAAATATGGATTATTAACCACTTCATCATTAACTCTATCACCATTAACATCTCTATAACATTTTCAATTATTCATTAACATTATTATTTACACTTTTTATGTTCATTACTATAATTATTATTTACGTTATTTTCTATATTAACATTGTAGTATTACCACCATCATTTTTAACACTAACACTATATCACCAATCATGTGACTTTTACTATTATTTTTCTAAACTAATAAGAATAATCTTCTAAAAGTATTAATTTCCATATTTTACATTCATAAAGCTTAGCCTCACAATTTGGTTACGTGTATCAATTACATCACACTGTTTTTTATTCATTATTCTTTTATTTACTCTTTCATATTTATCATTTGTATCTCGATTATGCAATCTTGAATATCCAATTAAATACTCTTGACAGTTTATTTCTTTAATAAATATTGTCTTAGTTTCTTTCTAACTTAATCTAACTTTATTCGAATTCAACTTAATATTTTCAGTTTAATTACATGTGCATGGCCCTATTATTCATGTCTTCCTTGAACATTTTCAGTATTCCTGTAACATTACAATATCATTTCTCATTAATTCATTAACACTGTCATTATTTTTATTTTCTTTACGTTCAATACTATTATTAATAAATAATTAATATAAATTTCATTACTATTATTATCATTATTGTATTTGACATTAACGATAATATAAATATTGTTGCAAATATTGACATTAATAATAACATTAATATTGTTTTTGGTATTATTATTGTTAAATCATTAATTTCTCTATTACCAATCATTTATTCAATTAATATTTATATTACTTACCAATTACATTTCAGTTAATAAATTAACATTACTATCATCCATTTACAATTTAATCCCTAAACTTTCACTAAGTTACAATATCTTCCTCATTTTTCACTTATTTATAATAATGCCATTAAATAGCCTTATTATTAATATTAACTTTACCATTTCTTAACTAATATGTCACATTAATACTTATTATTATTTTTATCCAATTACATAATACAATTGTAACACCCTACACCCGTAAGTAGTACGGATGTCGGATGTCACAACACTGCACTGAAATACACTGTAATGCACTCAATAGGTTCAGTGGAATTTTTTTTTTTGCAATAATAACCTTGATGTACAAACAGCAATAACATTCACATACATTCATCGTTATAATAATTATACATATAAGATCCATAAACCTATCCTACTCGTTTTTGCTTCGATCCGAATCTATCGTATACATGCCGTGCTTATACCTTTATCTTAGTTGTCCAATATTTCTTTCGATCGTCAATAATCCTCGGCCACATCAATCCTTCTATCTCCTATGACTTACACGCAGTAATCAAACTACGTGCTGAGCATTGAAAATGCCCAGTGGTGGATACATATCCTAAATTTTCCATATCCATACCTACATGCATGCCCATGCAAGTGTATTACCTTAGTCACACTATTTGAATGTTAAGTTCTTTACTTTGATCACTTATCATTATATCCTTTGATTTCATTTTTGTAATTATACTTTATTACACCCATTTCTATAATCATTATCATGACTGATAATCTTAACTTTAGTGTCACTTTGTTTGATTTATCAATAAATAATCAATCACTTTAACAGTCCTTGTTATCACTTTATCTATATATATATATATTCTTTAATTTTCTTCATTTTGCTTATAATTTATTATTTATAGTCCATACTTGAACACATTATTACTTACTGAATCACTCGCCAAAACAGTCATTATAGTGGATATTAACGACACTTATTTAACACTATTACTTTCTTTATGTCCTTAACACTTCCTTTACTCTCCTTTAATTACACTAACTCTTGAATTATTAACACTAGTAGTCGATATACTGATCATTTGAATACTTATTATTTCTATCATTAATCTCTTATTTCTCTCTCAAACAATGCTATTACTATTATTAATATGACAAATCTCTTTTTAATTACATTCAATTATACAATTAACATTTTATTGTACCCATTTTTCTCTTCCTATTATCACTACCTTATAAATCACATTACAATTTTTTTTTACCTTTACATTTATTATTTCCCCTACGTTCAATTAAACACTTTTGTTATTTTCATTTTACATCTCACACAATTGATTTCTCTAGTCCTTGAAATTTCTTTCATTATCTATGCACTATAATATAATATTATTGAAGTCCTTCACACTTCTTCATATTTACGAATTTACCCTTCCATTTCACTTTATTAACATTATAATTATTATTCTCATTATTAGTTTTATTAATTTCTATTATCAATTCTTGATTTACAAACATATAACCAATTCAATGTTTTCATAATTTCACTTAATAGTTCATTTCCTTATCAATTTACATTTAGGTCTTAACATTAGCCTTATTATGGTCAATTACATTTAAGTCCCTCCTTTTTCACTTATTTAAAATAATACTGCTAATTTACATTTTTTTCCCTTCATTGTTACTTATTTACAATTACATCATTATCTTAAACTTAATT
This sequence comes from Excoecaria cochinchinensis, assembly GCA_947683425.1. Lineage (NCBI taxonomy): Eukaryota > Viridiplantae > Streptophyta > Magnoliopsida > Malpighiales > Euphorbiaceae > Excoecaria > Excoecaria cochinchinensis. Next base: position 10,303,271 of record CANTUQ010000013.1, read on the forward strand.
AAGTTACACACACACGTCCATAATCACACACACACACACACACACACATATATATATATATATATATATATATATATATATATATATATATATTAAATCAATTAAAATTAGTATACATTTAATAATTATTTATACAACAATTGTAATAGCCCAAATACCAGCCTAGCAGTAATTAGTTAATTCTGCAGAGTTTGTAGTGTGAAAACATCAGCTTTAGTACCTTTACTTGCAATAGAGATAAAAAGGCTAAACGTGCTCAAGCCAGGGAAACCCCCTGATAGGTGACCTCCCGGGAAGCCAAAAGAGCAAAATATTTTATTGGACTATCAGAATATATGAGTTAAAAGGAGACTAATGGTATAATTTGATGTAAAAATGAGGTCATATAGGCCTGTGAAAGTCAAATTGAAGTTAACCTCTAGTTCGATTCAAATAGTAACCAAATTTGACTAAACTTTGACTTAACTTTTAAAAATAGTAAATGAAATTTTAAAGAAGTTTTGTGGGGAATGAAATGATTTAAAATGATTTTTAGGAATTTTTGATAGTGAAAGATTAGTAAATTACGGCAGAACCGAAAATATCGAATCGGACCGGTTTAAGTGAATCGGACCCTAAACGGAATTTGATTGAGCTAAAATTTTGCAAGAACACTATTTTTCATATTATAAGAATGGTGGAATTTGTTGGGAGTTAAAATAATTTGAGTAAGTTATAGTTACCATGGAAAAGTGAAAAATGGCCGAGAAACCGAAAATTGACCCAAACCGGTTTGACCACTTTGGTTGGACTTGGTATGATTTAATTTTCCCAATATATAAGTATCTTTTCATCTAGAAATCTCCATTTTCAGCAGCCTCTCTTCTTCCTCCCTAGGCTGAATTGATATTTCTTCATTTTTCCTCTATTTTCTTCAATTTCCTCTTCATCTCTCCATAGATCTTAGCTTCCCAAGTAAATTATAGCTCCTCTATAATCTATTGGTTATCTTAGAAGTTCATTTGAAGGATTAAAAATTGGTAAAATCAAGACTTGAAAGTTTGGGTGTAAAATTGAGGTATGTGATTTAAGTGTTTTTAAATTGGTTGAAGGGTTGCTATGGGTACTTTAAGGTATGTAGATCATTTTTTATGGTTATATTACATAAAAGAAGCAAGGATTTGATGAGATCTGCATGTTTATATTCGGCATCCATTAGGTGTTCATGGTGAGGAAAGTTCCTCTAAAGCTAAAGGCAATGAAAAGGAGTATTAAGGAGTGATAAGCAAGGATCTAAAGTTTGTGATTGCAAATTCCATCTATTTCCATGTTAAAAGTATGGATTTAGGTTATGTTTATGAACAAAGTATGTGATTAATGCATGTTTAATTGAATCTAACCATATAAACATGCTTAAAAAGGCTAAAAATAATTATTTTGATTATTAAAATAAAAAGATAAAACTTGGGTGATGATGATATGATATGGCTGAATGGTATATGCATGTGTTCCCATGGTATGTTATGATAGTTATGTCATTTTAATTATGTATACATGATGTTTGACATGAGATCTAACTAATTAAATGTGTAAGAGAAAGAAAAATAATCATAATGGATGTTGATCGAATAGGCCAAATAGTATATGTATGTGAAAGATATGATTTTGATGTGTTTTGATGTGAATTAATGGTGTGGCTATGTTAATCATCATGTAATCTTGCTAAATGGATGATAAATGAAATAAAAAAATTATGGTCGATGTATGGTATGATGGCTGAATGTCATACATGTGTATATCATGGTGTACTATGATGACATGATGATTTTAATGACATACAATGGCATAAGAATGAAAATTAAATGTATCATGATTGATTCAGATGGTAAATGAATGGAATGGTATGATGAGATTCCATGGATTGTATATAATGAAAATTGAATAATTATAATGGTATAATTATTGCCCTATGTTATAGTTTGGTAGTCAAGTCTAGCTCAGGATATACTGGCTAGCCATAGGGACATCAACCGCGGATGTGAGCATGACTCTCACTTTTTTTAGGCCAATGATGGTCCTATTAAAATGATTGAAATGTAGGGGTGGTCCTTCGGGGTCCCTCTAAAATATTTTAAAATGTTGAAATGTCAAATGAAATGAATTGGAATGTAGGGGTGGTCCCACAGGGTCCTTCGAAACTGTAGTGATCCAATCGGGTTCATATCTCGATTTTACAGTTCATAAATTTCTGCCAGTTTTATACAAGGGGCAAAATGGTAAAAATAAGCTTAATATGGTTAATTTGTTATTAAAATGATATTTGTACGAAAAATGGACTTAATTGAAAGATATAAAAAGTTTAAGGGCAAAACGGTAATTTTGACCATAAATAAGTTCATAAAAATTAATAGGGGTATAAATGTAATTAATTAGTTAAATATGAAAATTTGTCACTTTTTAGAGATTAAAATGTAATTTAGTATGAAATTGGTAGTTTAGGGACTAAACGGTAATTTGCATGCTAAAGAATAGTTAAAATGGTAAATAAAATGAATTGATGGCATTTTTGTAATTATTGAAAAGTTTGAGGATCAAACTGTAATTTTGCCATCATAAGGGACTAAAACATAAATATGAATTTTAAGGTCATTATTTGCATATTTACCACTAATTGAGGGATTTAATTGAGATTGTGAATATTATTGCATGTATAGGAATAAAATGGAAATTTAATTGGTTTAATGGCAAAATAGTAATTTTGTAGATAATTATTGAATTAATGGTGTTAATTGAAAGAGTAATGGCAGTATAGTAAATAAATCGAAAGTTAATGGCATAACCATAATTTAATGCATTTTTGAAGGATTGAATGGAAATTTCCACTAAAGAACAATTGAAAAAACAAATTCAATTATTTTAATTAAGTATATTTTATATTATTATTATTTTATGCCTGTGAATTTAGTATATTGGAAATCTCTGCAATTGTAATCACCACTGGGCATATTTAATGCTCAATGTATAGTTTTATTTGACTGCGTGTAGGTACGCCTTAGGACGCAGAACGTGAAAGCATACATCGAATCTTGGAGCTAAATAGAAGAATGTTGAAAATATTACGTATGTCAAGTATATGGTATGTATATGAATTTAAACATTATGGTTTTGGGTATTGGCATGTATTAGACTTATTAAAATAGATAATGGTCTAGTGTGAGGTATAGTATATATATTTCAGACTGTTCATGATAATATTATACTATTATAATTGTTGATCGCGTGGTCAAGAATTATTGGGATTATAGAATTGATAGTTTAATTATATGATTGAATTGTCATTTAAAAGTTGACCAAATAAATAGTAACTTAGAACAGTTATAAATAAATCGGAAAAGTTATTACTAAGGTAAATTGGTAAGAAAAAAAAATACCTGAATTGGCACTGTTAACATAGTAAAGTAGTGACATTCGATATCCGTATCATATATGAGTATAGGGTGTTATAACTATATTCCATATTAATTGATTATTTGTGCACTAATTAATTATGCATTTACTATCTGTATCAATGATTAATTACACTTTAATCCTTTAATTAGCCTCACTATCGTAAAATTACAAGTAGGTCCCTAAACTTTCATCAAATTACGATTTTACCTTTAATTATCTCATATTTATAAAAAATACCACTAAATAATATCATTCTTACATTTATTTACCATTTGGCCTACAAATTACCATTTAGTTCTTACACTATCATTTTTAAACCAATTTACACTTTAATCCTTATATTTTCCTTAAAGTTCGATTTTGCCATTCAATTTCACTATAATTACAATTATGCCGCTATTTATTCTTAATTTCACTTTTAATTTATTTTTAACATACAAATTTACATTTTAATCCTTCCGATAACATTTTCATGCCAATTTACATTTTAATCCCTAATATGTGATCAAATTACATCACTAATCATTTAATTACACTTTTCTCTTTAATAACACTTATTATCTCAATTATACACTAAATTACAGTCTTACCCTTACGCTTTTTATTTATTTTAATTTGTCTCTTTTTCACTCTAATCTTCATATTAACTCCAATTTAATCATTTTAGTTCCAAATTTCTTCTTAAATACTCTTATAAACTTTTTCATTAACAAATTTACCATTTTACCTGAAAAATATTCTATTTCTTTTCACTTAAGTCCTTTTTCACTTTAATTTCCATATTAATTCCAATTTAATCGTTTATTTTCACTTTTACCAATTTGCCCCTAGTATCAATCCAGTAGAAATATCTGGACCGGATGCACGGGACGTGAATTCCACAGGTCCACTACACTATAGAGTGATCCCGAAAGACCATCTGAACACTGTCGCTGCATTTCACTGTACACTTTTTCATTGTATCACTATAGGAAACCATCATTGGCCTACAGATGCCAGTCGTCATGACTTGCTACCGCGGTAAAGGTGTCCCTAAGGCTAGCCAACTATATCCTAAGCAAGATTCACTACCAAAACACTAAGGGCAATATACATTCATCACGTAATTAATTTTTTCACTTGACAATAATTAAATAAGTTCCACAATAATAGTCATTATGACACTTGTTAGTTCATACACATATTTCTCATTTTAATAATACATTACACTACATATTTACTTTTAATTCATTCATTTATCATTTATAACACCAATTATGCCATTAAATTCATTTAAACATATCATAACCATTTTCACTTCACTCTTTTTCCATCAATTCCATTTTAAAACAGTTATTATTCAATTTTAATATTAATTATGTTACTTCTTTACTTTAACCTATCATAACCCATAATATCCATTTTAGACATTATGAATATTCAACATATAAAATATTCAATTAAGCTCTAAAAATTCTAAATAAATTATTTTACACTCTATTTCATTTATACATTCATTTTTAAGCATTTTCATTACTATCTTTACAAAATTTAATATAAGATTACCAATGCACCCATTCGGCCATAAACTTAGTTTTTCACCTTTAAATTATTTTTCTCTCATTTATCACTCATTTGGCTAAACTACTTGTTAATTAACCTAGATATACCTTTGAATGACATTATATCACAAAGTATTCATATATACTCTTAAGTTTACCATTCGGCCAAGACATCCATCATACATTAAGTTCATGTTTCTTTTCTTTATTCATCAAATTAGCTAGATCTCATGTCAAACATTACATGTATACCATTTATATGCAATAAATAAAAAAATTAAAACACCATAGTAAACCTTAGGTATTCCATTCATCCTAACCACACATCCACCACCAAAGTTTTATCTTTTCATTTAAAACATTCAAATCATCATTTCTAGCCTTCCTAAGAAAGACTATAAAGTTTAGTTCAATTAACCATGCATATTTCACACACTTTATACTTAAACATAACATAAAATCATATTTTAACAATGGAAAAAGAGGGATATTGTATCCACTAACTTTAAATTCATGATCTCTACACTTAGATCTTTAATTGCTTCATCTTTCACCATTAAAGCATTTTCTTTTCCTTTATTTCTCCATGTGGCCGAATATAAACACCAAAGAAGCCACTATAAATTTACTTCCTTTTTGCAATATAATTATATAAAAATCATCTGCATATCATAAAATACCTATTGGAACCTTTGAATCAAATTATAGAACCCTAAATCACTTACCTCATTTTTGGCACATAACCTTTATCACTTTCTTTCTTCCACTTCTTCCACTTCAAATGAAGTCTAGAGGATGCTACCATCTAATAGAGGGATGAAATTTGATTAGGAAGCTTGGATTTAGGGAGAGATGTAGAGATAAATAAAGAAATTTGGTGGAGAATCGAAGGAGAAGAATTCGGCCTAGGAGAAGATGGAGAAGGCTGCCGGATTTCTAGAGATATCTGTAGAGAAATCTGGCTTTTGAGGGGTTTAAATAGGGGCCTTGATTGGCTGGGCTTGGTCCATTTGAGTGGGGCCAACTTATTCCAAGCCCAATTAGGTTTTTAAGCCCATTTTTCAATCGAAAAATAATTTTATCACTTCCCAATATTATTTTCTCCCAAAATAAGTTTCATAATTCTTAAAATATACAAATTAGCCTCCATGTAAAATTTTAGCTGAATCGGAGTCTATTTTTCAATCCGATAATTTCTTACCAGTCCGATAACTCAATTTTCTGTCTTAACGTAAAATTTATTTTTCACTACTATATGATTCTCCATAAAATTTATAGCAAATCCACACCTTTAAATTATTTTTCTGAGATCCCTAGCTCCATTTAGAGTCCGGTCAAACCTTGGTCAAATTGGTTCGATCGGTTCGATTTACTGGTTGAACCGGTCCGGTTCACTTTTCATCCTTAACAACATTTTTGCTCTTAATATCTCATTAGACTCTAGTTCCATCTCAATCAGGGTCCATTTTCAATCCGGTTCAATTGAACCGGTCCGATTCACTAATTTTTCTATATCACCCTAAAATTACTTTTTCACTACCAAACTGTTCTACATACTATTCTAAGCCTATATATACCTTCAGATAGATTTTCATGAGTCATTTACTATTTCTAAAGTCTCGATCAAACTAGTCACTATTTGAATCGAACTAGAGACTTTTCTTATTTTTGACTTTTAGAGACATATTTGACCTCATTTTCAATCCAAATCACGTCACCAGACTCCTTATAACTTATACTTTCCAATGGTTCAATAAAATATTTTTTACTTCCGAGTTCCCGGGAGGTTACCCATCCTTGGGCTTCCTTTGCCTGCGCACATTTAACCTTTCTTCTCTACTGTCTTTTAAGGCACAATCACTGATATTTTCACAAGAAATTCACATTATAAACTCTACAGATTTCATTGATCGCTACTAACCCAGTATTTGGGCCATTACAATTCTTCCCAACTAATAAAAATTTCGTCCTTGAAATTCCATTATGTAGCATAATCATAATCACAACTATACTTATATCCCCTCATATACCTTCATCACTTCTGCTATCAATACCTATTCATAGCATGTATATGTGTCACATTATCCTTATTACACTATATCCGATCTTAGAACCACCTAAACCAGGCTCTGATACAAATAAAATTGTAACACCCTACACCCATAAATAGTACGGATGTCGGATGTCACAACACTACACTGAAATATACTATAATGCACTCAATAGATTCAGTGAATGTTTTTTTTCAATAATAACCTTAATGTACAAACAGCAATAACATTCACATACATTCAATAGCAATAACATTCACATACATTCATCATTATAATAATTATACATATAAGATCCATAAACCTGTCCTACTCATTTTCACTTCCATCCGAATCGATTGTTTTGCTAATTCCGCAAGCACATGGCTTACTGATTAGTACTTAAGATATCATTCCCACGAGGAACGTATGTTGATTATTACTCACTATTACTACTTGATTTTACCTTGTTTACAATGTTTAATATCTTGTAAGGTTAATTTTATACTACTCGTGTAATGCAAATTAATTAAACCTAATTAATGATGATCAAAGAAGACAATTTAGAAGATGAAGAAATAATGATTATGAAACTTGATTCCATCATTAAAATATAAATATAATCTTATAAGCAAGCCAAATTGGAATAACATTCTAATCCACTCTCTCAACATGAACTAGAGTGTCTAAAACATGCAATTACAATACTAATTCTTAATTCTCATTAATGAAATAGTTAATTCCAATTACATATTCTAAGATTAATTACCAATTTATAGCAATTATCTTAACATACTGATCTCTCAAGCAATGTTTTAATAATGAACTTCTATTAGTTATAAGATAAAGTGAATCTCTCAACTCTCCTTTAACTTATAATGATTATGCAATAATACCAATAGACAATTCAACTTTAAAAGATTATTAACATTAATGGAAATAGAAAATAACATTAATATTATTCAAGTTCCTAAATATACTTCAGTTAATTACAAAGAAGAAGTAAAAGATTAGAAATAAGAAGAAGGATATCTCTCAACCCTTTTTCCTTTCACAAAGAATGATCTTCTTCCTTGCAATTTTCTTCTCTTCAAAACATAAAATCTAACTTAGGAACTTCAACTGTATAAAATTGTTCTTCAAACTTACAGAGAAATACTTGGTTAAAAATTCCTCCTCCATAAAATTTACAACTGAAATTAATATATAATACTCTAAAGTTCATAACTCTTTAAATGACTCTTCAAAGGGTTACAAAAGTTGGTAAGAAGACTTGACTCTTCACAAAGCTTTTCAAAATAACTGCCCCAAACGGCTCTCTCTGTCGCGCTCGCGAAAGGACACATACTCTTCTTCATTTTATTTTCCTCAGCTGCATTGACTATTTGACTTTCCTTGTAACACCCCGTTCCCACCCTAGTAGTTTGAGCCTTGGATGTGTGATTTTGTAGGTAAAATTTTGCATGTGTTATTTTGAATATGTGTTATAGTAAGGTATTATTATGTGTGTGTTATGAGGTTGTGCTTGGGTGTGAGTGAGTGTATGGAGCTAGGATGTATTTTAATGAGGATGGTTTAGGGTGTATGAGAGAAGAGGTTAGTTGGGTGTGTTATAGGGAAGTTCTCCTATAGGGTCTTGGCATGTGGCAGGGGTAGGTGATAATTATGGTAGTAAGAGAGAGAGTGAGGGACAACTATTTTTCCTTATTTTTTTCTTCCTTTTTCTTTTTACCTCAGCCCATTCTTCATCTTCTTTTTTCTTTTTCTTTATTTTCTTGTGATCCTTTCCCTTGTGCTGGAATTTTTGGTGAGTTTTGGGTAGCCCTAAGCTAATTTGGTAAGTTGTAGCTAATTCTTCTTCATCCTCTTCTTTCTTTTTGTATTTGGGTATTATATGCTTTGGGTTAGGGTTTTGAATTTTGTATCTTTGTTGGGTGTTTTTGCTCAGAAATCCCTCCTAGAGAGCCTAAAGGCAAGGACATAGCAAGTGGAAGTGGAGCCCTTAATTTGGAGCATAGGAATTCGAGGTTTGGGAATTTATGTGTTTTGATGCATATTTGTATGTTTTGCTTTGAGTTGTGTGTTCTGGAAATTTGATGAATTTTGTTGTCATTTCCTGGGTTGTTACTGTTAGAATCTTGACGGCTCCTTGGTATGTCACGGTGACAACCATGTTGGTTGTGACCATGAGGTATCAAGGTTTGCATTCTATTTTGGATTGTTTGGTATGTCACGGTGACAACCGTTTTGGTTGTGACAGTGAGATACCCTTAAGTTGCATTCTGTTTTGCCATTTTTGGTATCTCACGGTGACAACCATTATGTTTATGACCGTGAGGTACCCTGGGAATGTCTTCTCTCAACTCGTGAGGCCTAGTACAACTCGGTGTGGGAGTGTGAGTGGGAGCGTGAGGCATTCACGAATCGTGAAAACTTTCACGAGTCGTGAATGACTATCACGACTCGTGCTCTGTGGGAGAGCCCCATCACGAGTCGTACGATGGGTCACGACTCATGACAGGGTGCTTGACACGAGTCGTGATCCTCCTCTTTCTCCCCCTTTATGCTTTGTGACAGTGACCTCCCTCCATTGTTTACCTATTTTCTAAAAATGAATTCCATGTCTCTCTTTTTTTATGGGTTTTCAATAATGTATGATGAATAACTCTATTTATGCATGTATAATATTACGATTTCTTTATCATAAGATATATGTTATACTCTGAATATATGTGCATTATGCATGACCTGCTAGAGTCGATTTAGTGGATAGTTAGGCATGCCTAATAGAGTTTCAGTAGCTGTAGCACCATTATGATTTGGACCCTGATCAGGTCCCCGTTCGGATCCTCGCGATCCTTCAATCTTGGATCCTGCTTAAGATCCCATGCGAAAATATTTTTGGAGCAACCAGAAAAGAATGATTTTGATACCTTCGATATCCATACGTTATGAACAAGTTGTTGATGCCCTCGGGTATCTATGCGTTTGATCGTTATCCACTATCTTGTATGAGCGGGTTTATCATTGTTAATGTGTAACTTGTAAATAACACTTATAGTTATGGTTTGATTTAAAAGATATGAATATATGAGTTCGGTGTTGCAATGTATCTACAGTTTTGAACTGATTATTAAGAGCTTATTATTTTGCTTGCGCCATGAGCTTGTGTTTTCCTGTTAAGGCCACTGTGAGTGGTCGTCGTGCATTTGTGTTTTCCCCACTAAGCGTTATCGCTTAACACGGGTGTTTTATCCGTGCAGGTGTGGAAGATGTCTGGGTTTGCGAGCGAGTCGATCCGCATTCGCCAGGGCCAACACACTGGAATTGGAGATTATCTTTTTTTATTTAGATACTCTGATGTAATCATTTTGGTCATTTATATGACTTAAAATTTAGTATTTCAGACATGTATATTATCTTTTATGCCGAGGCACTCTTGTACTTTTGGGCATGTAAAAACAGTTATGATATATTAATGAAATTCAGTATTTTCTGTCAGCAGCTTGTTCTTTATTGGATTTAAAATTTTTATATTATTCTATTTTTGCGAATGTTTGAGATTATATTTGTTTTGTTTGAGCGTTTGTGTGACAACCCTCATCTATTGGGGTCCTTCCTCCTCTGTGAGGGATGAAGTTCCCTACGTATAGGTAAGGGGTGTTACATTCCTTGCTCCTTCACGCTCGCGATGTCTTCACGTTTGTGACAGGATGCACTCTTCTCTCCTTTGCTCTTTCTTCTTTGTTCTTAGGCGTCCTCTGTCATGCTCACGATAGTGCATCCTTTCCTTGCTCATATCTGCTCCTTTCTCCACATTTTCTCTCTTTTCTCCTACAAACACAAAACTTAACACAAAAACATAAAACATACCTGATTCTAACACAATTAACCATAACTAAACATAATTTTAATCACAAAACAATAGGTAAATATGAGCTATTTAATCTCATATCAAATCCCGACACTTAAACATTTGCTTGTCCTCAAGCAAAAGTTAAAATGCAAAAACACAAAACACACACAATACCTAACACATTCACACAATTTTGGAGCTTGCATTCATATTTGACAAATATTTGGAAATAACATGAATAAATCTTCATCTTTTAATGCATTATCCTAAATATACAAATTCTCAAACAATATCATTATACATTAAACTTCAACAACTATGTACATTTGGAAAATCATGAAGTTTCAAAACACAAGAATATTTGCCCTTAAGAAATTGAATATCTTAACACACGTACAAATTATTTCGTACAAAACATTGCCTAAAGTAACTCTCACTCAAACATTTTATCTTATTTCACTCAATTTCTTTAGGGTAGTGTTTCACTCTTTCCTTTAATATGCCATTGCATACCATAAGCTTGTAATAAGTAAACATCTCCACTACTAGCACAAGTTAGTACATAAAATCAAAGGGTTTTATTCAAGGTTATAGCTTGCCTTAGGTAAAGGTAAGACAATTTGGTTAAGTAGCCCATAATGTATAAAGAAAAAGTAATCACTATATCATAAGAGACTTAAAAATCTAAGCATAACATGAACTCATGAAATCTTACCTTGCCATTCTAATTCCCTTATTACTGTCCATTTTTTTCACTAGTTCCCATTTCCGCAACTTCTTGTTTTTTTTTCTTTCTTTAATTTATTCTTTTCTCTTTTTCCTCTTTTCTTTTTCTTTTTTTTTACTATTGACTTTCTTTCCTTTTATAGGAACTAGCTTTTCTAGTATTGGACTCTTGAAAAATAGGGAATTCAAGTAACATCATGCTTATACTAAACAAAAATTGTCTCCAATGACATAGCAATCCTAATCCTTTACACAAAAGGGTAACAAAAGAAACAATTTATTATTCAAGAAGGATTAAGGCTAATTAAGTGCCGTTAGAACAAAAATCGGTTAAAGGCTCAAAATTGGCTACCTAAAGTCAAAAAAGGTTAGTTATTTAAGCAGCTAAAAGTAGATGTTCTAAATGCCCTTATCATGTTTCATGCACAACTCATACTAAATGTAATCTTGAAATTTACCTAAAACAAGTTTTAGAGGATATGGCATACCAAGGCTCTCATATAAAGAAAAATTTCAATGTAAAAGGCTTCAAAAGCTCACTTTAGCTATATGTCAAATTACCCTAACAATGATTTACCAAAATAATCATTTTTACACGTGAAAAGATAAACAAACTTAAAAAGAACCTATACTAAAGTGCTTTGCCAAGTCATAACTCTCACTATGCACATTAGAATTGTCAAAATAAAATAAACCATGATATTCCTTAAGAATTTGGCTAATTAAACCAATTATTTAAAAACTCAAGCTAATCATGTACATGCTTCCAAATATGTGTCAAATACAAAAGCTCCAAAATTAAGTAAACTCACAAACAACCTAAACATATAAACCTAAAACACAAATTCACTAACAATATATATACATAACACAAATAAATACCTAATACTAACATATCATGCATATCCACAAGCTACACTATGCACATAAACAAAATACATAAACATAACATACATTCCCCACACTTAAAGGACACAATGTCCTCATTGTGTAAGAAAATCAATCACAACCTAACACAAACTAGAAAAATAATTAAAACACAAAACACAAAATGACAAAAATAAACATAAAAAGTACAAGGAGAAAAGGAACTGCCCTCAAATCCCACTACAGGAATCGGGTGGAGATGGTGTAAACTCCACATTTTGTTTTCGAAAAAAGGAAAGAAATTTGCGACTGAGGCTCTTATGACTTTTGTGCATCTCTTGCACTGATGCCTCAACAGAATCCATCCTTGTAGCCAAACTCTAGTTTGCAGCCTCCATCCCATCTAAATGATTTAAAACTTGTCAGCACCCAGCTGCATTATTATCTTCCCATGCACTGAATCTGACTCCCTCGCTTCACCAGCTTCTTCATCATCAGATTCTTCTTCATTTGCGGTAGCTGTAGAGGTTGAAGGACCTTTACCCTTATCTAAACCTTGGCTTTCACCCTGTAATGATGATTAACAAACTTGGGAGGCCAACCACCTCTTATCAAAATATTAGAATTTAATATTTGGCATCCATCATGGCTACATGCTCATGTTCATCACAAAACTATTTAAGTCCACCAAATAACCTAATATAATCCCAGTCACCATATGGCCCATACCAACAGTTTTAGTCTTTGCAATAGAAACATAATATAGACCATCAACAATAAAATCAATTGAACAAGGGGTTTTATTGGATTGCAAAAGATTTAAAACAAATAGGTCCTTAGCCTGCACTTTATTAGTCTCTACATGACCAAACAAAGCATGGCAAATAAACTTATGAAAGAGCAATAAAACATCATCTTTAAACTGTCTATTTGTGGAATTTTTAGGATTAAAATGATCTAGCCCTGTCAATTTTTTTCCACACATCAGAGGGACTAAACAAATGAGGCTTAAATATTTTACCATTTAGAGGAAACCCAAACCACTCATGCATTTCATCAAAGCCAAATGTAAATTCTTGACCTTGATAGCGAAATTTAAAATTGATTTTTTTCTTATCAACATATTCAACAGTCACCAAAAATTCTATGGCCCAATCTTTTCTAACAGGTAAATTCATATGCATAAATTTCCCCCATTTTATATGCTTCAAATATTTTTCAAATTCTTGGGTAAGGTCCAAATCATTCAATAAGGAAAAATCTACATGCCACATCCCTAAATACGTTTTCTTAGCAAAATAAAGAAATTTCTCGTCATAATAAATTGGAAAGGGACAATCATACTTTAATTTTAGAGAAAGCAAATCTGGGGCTGGGAACTAGATTCTCTAGTGGCCTTCTTCCCTTTGTTTGCCAATGATTTAGTACGCACCATCTTGAAAAACCCAGCAGTACCAACAGCAAAACAACCAAAACAGATAGACAAGAAGAAATAAAAATAGAAACAAAAAGCTAGAAAAATGAATGAAAAATCAAAGAGAAAGAAAAATAGAGAGAGAAAACTGAAAATAAGATTGGGCATGGGAAGTTAGGGTTTATAAAGTATTTATAGGGGAAGGAAAATAGGGTACCAACGGTTAGAAATCCCAAAATTTTTTTGAAATCCCGCATGCTGTCACGCTCGCGATAGAATGCCTTCTCAATCATGACCCACCTATTGTCATGCTTGCAATAGAGAGCAAAATGTTTCTTCCAGCGCGCTCACGACTCTTGCAAACTCGCGACACTAACCAACTTATGCGACAGAGAGAAAAACTCAACAAAATTTTTCTCTTTGAAAAAGACACTCAAAATTTAACCTATACTAATATACTTACTTACTAATGTACCCTGTAAAACAAAAAATAAACTATGTTAGTATATAAAAAAAATTATAAAAAATTAAATAAATACAAAATAAAAAGAAATGTGCAAATATCCTTCAACCCAATTGTAAAGAGATACTTGAGACCTCTATACCATGAAAAGTTCCATCTAAATATATTTTACATCTTTGACCATTGGCTTTAAATAACTCTTTTTTTTTATCATTTTTACATTCCAAATAACCATGGTCAAAAACTTGTGTTACCTCGAAAGGTCCACTCCACCTAGACCTCAATTTTCCAGGAAATAATTTCAATCTATAATTAAATAAAAAAACTTTATCTCCTACCTTAAAACTTTTGTATCTAATGTGTGCATCATGCCATTTCTTTGATCTTTCCTTGTAGATTCTTGCATTTTCATAGGATATAAGATGTAATTCATCTAGCCCATTCATATGTAAACATCTCTTCATACTAGCATCTTTAATATCATAATTCAATGCCCTAATGGCCAATAAGCTCTATGCTCTGACTCAACAGGCAAATGACATACTTTACCATAAACTAACCTATATGGTGACATCCCAATAGGTGTTTTAAAAGCAGTATGATATACCCAAAGTGCATCATCTAATTTATGTGCCCAATCTTTACTAGAGCTAGAAACATTTTTTTCAAGTATCCATTTAAGCGCTCTATTTGAAACGTCTACTTGACCACTAGTTTGTGGGTGATAAGGAGTAGCAACCCTATGATAAACACCATATTTGTGCAATAATGAAGCTAAAGATCGATTAATAAAATGCGTACCTCCATCACTTATGATAGCCTATGGCTTGAAAAGAGTTTCTTCAAAAACTTCACAACTACCTTTGAGTCATTGGTTGGCGTTGCTTTAGTTTCAACCCATTTTGAGACATAATCTACCCCAACTAAAATATAGCCTTGTCCAAAAGACGTGAGAAAAGGACCCATGAAGTCTACTCCCCACACATCAAATATTTTAACCTCTAAAATGCTATTCAAAGGCATCTCATTTTTTTCCCTATATTGCCAACTCTTTGACATATATCATATTGAGATACGAAACTCCTTGCATCATGAAATAATGTATGCCAATAAAAACTACACTCAAGCACACGAGATGCACTTTTTGTACTACCATTATGACCTTAATATAAAGATGAATGGCAATGATGGAAGATGTTCACATACTCATCCTTACTCACACATCTTCTAATTACACTATCCCCTCCTATTTTAAACAAATAAGGCTCCTCCCAAAGGTATTTCTTTACATCACTAAAGAACTTTTTCTTTTGTTGCCATGTCAAACTATGAGGTACAATCCCTGTAGCAAGATAATTAGCAAAATCTGCAAACCATGGTACATGCATTTGTTCAATGGACATTGAAGATTCATCCGAAAAGGATTCATTTATTTCATTGCTATCCCCTATAGGTCCTTCATCATTTTTTAATCTTGACAAATGGTCAGCCACTAGATTTTTCGAACTTTTCTTATCTCTAATCTCAATGTCAAATTCTTGCAATAAAAGAACCCAACATATTAGACGAGGCTTAGCATCTTTTTTAGCAAATAAATACCTAAGAGCAGCATGATCCATGTAGATTATAACTTTAGATCCCAACAAGTAAAATCTAAACTTATCACATGCAAAAATGACAGACAACATTACTTTTTCAGTTGTGGTATAATTTAATTGAGGTGCCGATAATGTATGACTAGCAAAATAAATGACATGCAAATTATTACCTTGGCGTTGACCTAGCACACAACCTTTAGCAAGGTAACTTGCATCACACATGATTTCAAAAGGTAAATTCCAATTAGGTGATGTGATTATAGGTGCACTTACTAGAGCTTTCTTTAATTGCTCAAAAGCAACCATGCATGCACTAGAAAAATGAAAAGGAACATTTTTAACTAATAAGTTAGTTAAAGGCTTAGCAATCAAAGAAAAATCCTTTATAAACCTCCTATAGAATCCTGCATGACCCAAGAATGATCTAACACCCTTAAGTGTAGTAGGTGGAGGCAACTTCTCAATTAATTCAGCTTTAGCTCTATCCACCTCAATAACTCTACTTGAAATCTTATAGCCTAAAACTATCCCTTCTTTAACCAAGAAATGACATTTTTCCCAATTAAGTACTAGGTTGGTCTCCTCACATCTAGCCAAGACTCTATCTAGCTTACTCAAGCACAACTCAAATGAATCTCCATAGACTGAAAAATCATCCATGAAAACTTCCATTATCTCTTCTATTAAATCCCCAAAAACTAAAGTCATGCACCTTTGAAAAGTGGCTGGTACATTACAAAGCCCAAAAGCTTGCCGATTGACATAAAACTGTTTTATTTACTATTCATTTGGTTAAAATCCGGCAGCATAACGGCTAAAACTCAGCTACTAAAAAACTGCAATCAAGCAATTACATAGCCTAACTCAAGGGCACAATGATTATAACTTAATATCCATTCAAAATCCTAATCCATTCCCATCCAATCAGTATAAACTAATCCAAAACAATAATATCCATCATTAATATCTAACTATTCCAATAATATAAAGTATTCATATACATGCCATTATAAGACTAAAATCCAAAAATATACATGTACAAGATTCTGAAATCCTACCAAAACATGTCTATTCAAACAAAAAATCTTCATTCAGCTTGCTTCCAAAAGTGAGGCGTACTTACTCGAACACATCGCTTATAAACCTACATGTAGTGTAACATCCCAAAAATGGCCTAGTCCTAAATTCCATGTTAATTGGATTTATTAAGGGTAAATTGGTATTTATACAAGTGAATTGGAAATGAATTAAGGACTAGATTGAATGGGATTTGAAGTATTTAATGAAAGAATTGTTGTTAGTGAGTGATATGTATTTTGCCAAGGATTTATAAGGGGAAAAGCCAAGGACAAAAAGGTAAAGTCAAGGTAGTAGAAATAGAGGTCCAATAAGAGATGGACATGTGGCTTGGTAGATGAGTGCATTAATGGAGATTTAAAAGGGTGAAGAGAGAGGGAGAGCAGAAAAGAGTTGCTTCCCATGGAAGCCACCAGCTCCTCCTCTTTCTTGCTTTTCCCGTTCTATCATTTCCTCATCTCTCTCATTTTTCTGCTTTATACTCTTTCCTATATTTTTCTTTACGTTTGAGCTAGGGTTTGTGATCAAGAGTGGTTTTTCCAAGAGGTAATTGGCTGGGTATACTGATTTGCTTCTTCATCTTCATCCTTTTGGGTTGATATGGGTTGTATGGTTTGTTCATTGGTTAACCGAGCTATTGTTTTGGTTGGATTATATGCAAGAATCTGAAGAGAGAAGAAAGAGCAAAGGAAAAGGGAAAGTGGTATCTTCAAGATAGCAGATTGAGCTCCATTTCTAGGTTTGGGAGCTTTGTGTTTGGCTGTGTACGTTTGAGAATGTTTGTCCATTTCTCTCTTCGGATCATGGTATGATATGTGAATATCTATCATTTTTGTGTTTTGGTACATGTAAATGTTTAGCTATGATAGATTGGTGTATATGATCTAAAATGTTAGAGTTATAATGCTTTGCATGTCAATTTTAAAGAGTAGGTACATGAACATGAGATGGATTTTCTGGGTTTTTGCAACCTCTGTATATGTTGTTAGATGTGTGTTAATATTTTGTAATTTGAGTTATTATGGTTATAAGCACGTTTTGAAGGCATTGGAGGTGAGATTTTACATGATTTTGCATGATATTTGGTTATGGGAAAAGATTGGGTTTTGGTTTTCAAGCTCTGTTTTTCTAGCATTTTACGGAGGAAAGGAAAACACGCTCCTGTCGCGAGCACGATGCTTGTCGCGAGCGTGATAGAAGCGAGTCACCCTTTTTCTTGCGGTAATCCAATCGGCTTGCAATCCTTCACGACACGTGAAGTCCTTCACGAGTCGTGAAGAATGGCCCTCTCGGCAAGAGGTTCTTCACGACACGTGAACTCCTTCACGAGTCGTGAAGAAGAGACCACTCGGTATTGGCCCGCTCGGCATGGGAGTCTTCACGACACGTGAAGTTCTTCACGAGTCGTGAAGATAGCTCGTTCGGAATGAGAGCCACTCGGCGTGGGAGCCCGCTCGGTAGGAAGTGCCCCGCTCGGATGATCATGCACACCTCGGCTGATTGTGCACGACTCGGCAGATGGAGCATGACTCGTGCTTCCTTGGCTACTATGGCGAGCGCGACAGTGACCCCTCTGCCTGCCTACCCTATTTTCCAAAAATGCTTTTTAAGCTTCTTTTTACATGGGTTTTTACTACATGGTATATGATTTGTCTTATATATGTATTATTAAATGATAAGTGATATGTTCGTGATAAAATTTGTATATGACTTATATGTCTTCGAAATTGGTCAATATACATGCATACATGAAACTATATGATTATACTTGATTTTATTCTCTGTTATATGATAACAATACTAGAACATGATTGAGTTGTTATTTGAGCCTGATGGTCATAGTAGTGGATAGATAAGCGCTTATCAAGTGTTAGAGTGTTAGTGCAGCTGCTATATGTTACAAGTTATATGTTGACCCCGTTTGGGTTTATATGATTTGAGACTTCGGTCTTCGGTATACCTTCGGGTATACATGTTTACACATGATTCGAGACTCATGTCTCTATATACTTGGACACTGTGTCCTATCAGTATCATTAGTACCCGTATCCACTAGTTAGTGAGTAATCAAGCTATTACATGAGATTTATATATGAGGCCATTATATATATGACTATGATATGTGTTCCCACTGTAGACACCGGGTCCTGAGTCAGCTTAAATCGAAGTTACCCGATGATGATAATTGCCTTCATAGGCTAAAAAGGTTAAAAGTGATGATTTCCTCGTCAAATTTGCATTTTAGAGTGAAAATTTGAAAAATAATAAAAAAAAATTTTAAAAATTAGATTTAAAAAATGGGGCTTAGGAATTACAATATTTTTTGGAAAAAATAAAAATTTTAAATAAAATTAAATTCGTGAATGCCACCGCGCGGCAGCGCTCCTGTGGAGCGCACGAGCAACGCGCGAGGTGTCGCTCACGTGCAGGCGTGATGGGAGAGCCGTCGCTCGCCTACCAGTGCGCGGAGCGAGCGCTGGCGGCCTGTCGCTCTATAGCGACGGGCGTTCCTCCTTTCCTAGCCGTCGCTAAAGGGTCTGATGTGCATTTTTTCGATTTTTCACCCTTTTTTCCGATTTTTTCACCCAAAATCCGTTTTTATCCCATTTTTTTAAGGGTTTTTGAGTCCAAATTAAATTCTAAAATATTTTTCTTTGGTAATTAATTAATAAAACTTGATTCTATCCTTAAGAAAAGAGGAAATTAAATTTAAATGGAATTCCTTTCCCTAGTTGAATTAGGGCAACATTTTTGATACCTTATAAATATTTTAGGATGATAACCTAAAAGGGGAGCCTCCATAATTATTCTTTTCACCAGAATTTCAGAATTTCCTCTCTTCTTCTTTGATTTTTCTTCCAAAAATTTTAGATTTCTTCTTTCAATGAACATGGATTAATGGAGATTGAAAAATTGATTTTCAATTCTTGATTATTCCAAATTAATTTCTTTGTTTTCTCCATAAACATAAGAGATTAATTTTCACTTTCAAAATTAGTTTTTTTTTTATTCTTAAGCATTCAAGTTAATTCTTTTGTTTTCTCTATAAACAAAAGCAATTAATTTTGTTGCTAAATTATTTTTTTCAAGCGTATTTTTATTAGAATAAAACTCCAACATTTATCATATTCAACTCTAAATTTTTAAAAGTCACAAACAAAGGAAATCAAATCATCTTTTACCTTCATCGAATCGGACTCTGAGGGTAAATATTCTGGGCTTGATTTTTTATTTTCTTTTATTTTGTTTATATTTAATTTATTCATGTATATTTTATTGTTTTCATTAATTTACTTATTAATTCCATTTATTTGTTTATTCTATTATTGTTATGTTTGTTTTATTTAATATGTTTATATATGATTTTGTTTTTTTATTCATGTAAATTTTGATTTCCTATTAATTCCTAACATGTAAATAATTTATTTTATTTTGATTCATCATTTTTTTCAGCATGTAATTAATTAATTAATTTTGATTAATCTTTTTGCCATATAAATGGTTTATGTTAATTGTGATAATAGTAATTAATCATGTCATTGTTTTAATTATTTTTATTATTCTTTTATTCATTATCTTTTATCATTCTTTTATCATTGTTACATGTTATATTTATTGTTTATTCAATTTATTGTTTATTTTCATTATTTTTCATCATGTTCATAATTTTCATGTATTAATTCATTAACATGTTATATTTTATTCTAATCGCATCATTTATTTAATTTGTCATAAAAATGCATTTTTCACATTTATTTTAATTGTTAACATATTAATTCAATTGTCATTTTGATATCATGCTATTTTATCTTATTTTATTCCATTATATATTTTATTATTGATTTAATTACTAACATTATTTTGTTTATGTTTTATTTTTATGTCAAAACTCATTTTTTGCTTGGACATTTTTTGCGAGCACACGAGGGATCCAGAATGGCTCGTTTGGATTATATGTTTATTTTCTTTATTTGTAATATTTTATTTATTTGGTTTTTTTTATTTTTGTCATATAATTTTCTTGTAAAATTGTTTATTTAGATCTGCTAGAAAGAAAATCACAAATGTTTTTTATTAATTAAATTGGTATTTTTCCTAAATAAAAATGGGACCAATGTCTCAATTTTCTCCATCCAAAATCATCACATAAAAATTGTTTTATAATAAATATACATGCAAGGACCAATGTCCTCATTATTAATGAATATCCCGATTTATGTATGGTTTGTACTTTATTTATAATGGGGGTTGTATTCCGCGCCTAGTTTTGTTGTATTTTATTTTCACGTACTTTTTTTTATTTACACTTTTTTTTATCGCTTTCCCTGAATGTTCAAACTTGCGCCCCAATTATTGCATCGAAATGTATGAGAAAAGGGATGAAAACTTAAATTCAAAACTTAATTATAAAATAACCAAGGTATGAAACAATGAGAAGTGCCGAACCATCTCTGCTCTTTGGGCTCAACGAGGTGAGAGGACCATTTCGATGCTTCATTCGAATGGGATCTCCAAGACACCTCTTGTGTCCCACCAAAAGACTCAATTTAGAGGGTCATTCTACTGTTCTATTGGGGTGAATGCCTCCACGATCCCTTTGGCTTGCCCAAAGGGAATATTATGCGCCGTCTTAGGCTCACTGAGGTGAGATGAACTATCCCAATGTTTTATTTTGTGGTGACTCCAAGAAACCTCCTTGTTGCCCAAAATAGACGTACTTGTAAATACCTTACAAGTTTTCATGAACCTCTCTCGAAAGCCCTAAGAGCCGGCCTTCGGGGCATCCTACGGGGTTCGGCGTGCCTCACACCCACTGATACGAAAATGGATATATGTTACATGTATATGTACTTGCGATATGACAAGATATGATGCGATACTTGTAGTTAGATATGAAGAATGGCTAAATGTTTATTTTGTGAAGATGCATATAAAGAATGACTACTTGGATATGAATGGTTATTTAGTCTATTTTGTGAATATGCATATGATGAATATGCAATGGTTGTATTCCTATATACTCGTGTGTGATGAATACTATCACACCCCAACCTATACCATGGATACTTCTACTGAATTAGAGGGAGAAGGATCCAAGATAGATAGGAGTGTCACATCCCACTAGTGCAAACACGCTAACATCACATACAGAAAGACATCTCAGGAATAAATTAAAACTTTGAAATAAAGAAGAGTGATACAGAACAAAATGAATACTTTCATTGATATACAAAAGAAAGTCTTTACATCTTACATCCGTTTACAAAAAGAGCAAATATACAAAAGTCCAAAATACACTGTTCTGAAGGGCTAACAAAACATTATATATCTGATACAAAAGAAAGGAAAGCCTAGACTATAAAACTTCGATCTCTAGTTGCGTTGGCCTTCCCGATGCGACATGCCCAGACCATGTGTACCAAAACCTTCCACACCTGCACGGATAAACACCCGTGCTAAGCGAAATCGCTTAGTGGGGAAATACAAATGCATACCCGCCACTCACAGTGACGATAACAGAAAGCACATGATAAAGATATAATTATAGATATAGAATCATATATAGTTAATTCAAATATTTATATTATCATCCAAATTTTTTGTACAAGGACACACTAACACCTACTTAATCATAATGAGTGGATAACGAGTACACATAGATGCTTGAGAGTATCGGTATCGTATTATAAACACATAGATACCCGAAGGTATCAAAACATTCTATTTATTTTTGTTCCAAATTATTTTCACATAGAATCTTAAGAAAGATTCAAACAAAAGGATCGCGAGGATCCGATCGGGGGACCTGATCAGGGTCCAAAATCGTACACATAGCTGCAGCAACACATAACTCTATTAGGCATGCCTAACTATCCACTTATCCGACATTAGCAGGTATACGAAATCTTCTCAAATTAACATACATATTATTCATTTAAATAGGTATTCAAGGCTTTAAATAAAAGAGTGCATGCAAAAGAAATCAAGTCATTAAGTAAACAGGAGAAGAAATCAAGTTTGGAAGTTACGCCTGTCGCGCTCGCGACAGAAGCCAAAATACACTTCCCCGCCTCATCTCGCGATCGCGAGTGACCTCGTGGTCGCGAGAGGGCGTGGGTGCTGCTCTCTGTCGCGCTCGCGATAGAGAGCTCCTTCGAGTTCCTTGGCGCAACACCTCTCGCGCCGGCGCGAGGGCTGAAACCTCCGCGCTCTGTCGTGCTCGCGACAGTGTCGCGATCGCGACAGATACGGGTTTGTCAGCTCTTACGCCCAAAATCTGCAGAAATTTCATACCAAACACATTCAAACTTCCAAAATTGATTCTAAACCTTAAAATTAAGCAACACAAGCATCAACAACTCATCATATAATTAAAAACCCAGCTTTATCACCATTTATTTCAATTAAATCAAGCCAAACACATGCTCAATTCCAAGAAATCGCAAAACAGCAATTTTAACAATAATTGCAACTATTCACATGATTTCTTGCAAATCCCTCAACAATATTCATTCTCAAGCATCACATATCAAACTAATTTCAATTTAAGCTATACATATTCAATTCATAACTCTAATCGAAGTTAAAAGTGCCAAAACCCAACTTAAATCACAAATACACATATGAAACAAATGTTCCCAAACCTTATCTCCTTTGCTCCTACTCGTGAGCTCTGCTCCCGCTAGCGATTTCTTTCCCTTTTTCCGGTCTAGGAGACTCCTCTGAACCACAAACCCATAACAACTATAGTTAATTCTATAACAACCCACATATACATATATAATTATATCAAACCTAGAGAAGAGGAAGAAGAAGAATCTAAAACATCAATAACCCCTACTCACCTATGAGCTTCAAAATCACAATCTAAACAACTCTAATTACTCAAATAAAGAAGAGGGAGCAAGATCGGGCCAAGAAAAGGAAGAACGAAGAAGAAGAAAAAGAAAAGAAAAGAGAGTGGCGTGAGGAGGGAGAAGAAGAACGGGAAACAAGGAGGAAAATGGCTGTTCTCTCTCTCTCTCACCAAACCCATTAATGCTAACTTATCCCATATGCCACATGTCACTCTCTCCATAGGACACATGCCCCCTAACACACCCTACTCCCATACTCTATCACACACACAAAGTTATTCACTTACTCACATCTTACTCCCATACATTAAATCATATACTAACCTATCTCCTCTTCTCAAACTAATACATATACAAACACATAACTAAAATAAATAATTAAAACAAATAATTCACACATGCAACATATAAAGTACACACATACAGACACAGGCTCAAACTACTGGGGTGGTTTTGGGGTGTTACAATACTCCCCACTTAACAGAATTTCGTCCTCGAAATTCTTACCTGCTTTAAACAACTGAGGGTATTGCAATCTCATAGCTTCCTCTGGTTCCCATGTGGCTTCTTCAATACCATGATGTTGCCATAAGTCCTTAACCAAAGGTATCTGCTTATTCCGGAGCTGTCTGATTTCCTTATCCAAAATCCTTTTCGGTTCTTCATCATAAGAAAAGTTTGGCTGAATTCGGACATCTTGCACTGGTAACACATGCGAAGGATCAGACCGATATCTCCGAAGCATAGATACATGGAAAACGTCATGTAGTCTAGCTAACTCCATAGGCAAAGCTAACTGATATGCTACTGGACCTACTTTTCTTAGGATCTCATACGGTCCAATAAAGCGTGGACTTAACTTGCCTTTCTTTCCAAAACGAAGAATCTTTCGCCACGGTGACACTTTTAAGAAAACCTTATCACCTACTTCATACTGAATATTTCTGCGCTTTAGATTAGCGTAAGAACGTTGTCGGTCCTTGGCTGCTTTCAAGTTCTGTTGCACAACCCTCACTTTCTCTTCGGTATCCCGCACTATATCTGGACCTATCATAGCCTTTTCTGACAGTTCCATCCAACATATTGGCGTTCTACACTTCCGTCCATACAATGCTTCATAAGGGGCCATGCCAATACTCACTTGGTAGCTGTTATTATACGCGAATTCCATCAAAGACACGTAC
Organism: Excoecaria cochinchinensis; assembly: GCA_947683425.1. Taxonomy (NCBI): domain Eukaryota; kingdom Viridiplantae; phylum Streptophyta; class Magnoliopsida; order Malpighiales; family Euphorbiaceae; genus Excoecaria; species Excoecaria cochinchinensis. The sequence goes on from CANTUQ010000013.1 coordinate 10,328,313, forward strand.
TGATCCCAGCTTCCTGAGAACTCCAAAGCACAACTCCGGAGCATATCTTCCAAAACCTGAATAACCCTCTCTGATTGACCATCGGTCTGCGGATGGAAAGCAGTACTGAAATTTAACCGAGTTCCCAAAGCCACCTGAAGCTCTTTCCAAAACTTGGATGTAAAACGAGGATCTCTATCTGATACAATGGATAACGGAATTCCATGCAATCGGACTATCTCATTCACATAAAGTTCCGCCAACTTGTCAATCGAATAATCCACCCGTACCGGCAGAAAATGTGCAGACTTCGACAATCGATCTACTATAACCCATACTGAATCATGCTTACGTTGGGTCATAGGTAAGCCTGATACAAAATCCATCGTGATGTCATCCCACTTCCATTGAGGAATGGGTAAGGGATGAAGCAATCCCGATGGCACTTGATGCTCGGTTTTCACTTGCTGACAGGTAAGACATCTTGCAACAAATTATGTTATATCTCTTTTCATACCTGGCCACCAGTAAAACTGCTTTAGATCTTGGTACATCTTGTCCCCTCCAGGATGCATAGTAAAGACTGATGAGTGAGCTTCTTGCAACAATTTCCTTCTTAACTCACCCACATTAGGTATGCATAACCGATTACCATGCCTAAGCACTCCTTCACCATTAATCAAGTACTCAGTCCGCTTGCCCTCTTTCACTGCTTGATAAACACGCTGTAGCACATGGTCATCTAACTGGGCCTTTGTAATTTCCGATCTCAAACTTGGCTTAACTTTAAGTTGACCAATCAAAGCACCTTCAGAATCAAACCTCCATCTGCCTCGGCTAACCAGCAACGTAGATATAGACTTCCTACTGAGAGCATCAGCCACTACATTAGCCTTACCCGGATGGTAATCAATAATACAATCATAATCCTTGAATAGTTCTAACCATCTCCGCTGCCTCAAATTCAACTCCTTCTGAGTTAACAAATACTTGAGACTCTTATGATCGGTAAAAATTCTGCATGTCTCCCCATATAAGTAGTGCCGCCATACTTTAAGTGCAAACACTACCGCTACCAACTCCAAATCGTGAGTCAGGTAGTTCCGCTCATGAGGCTTCAGCTGTCTCGATGCATAAGCTATAACTTTGTTCCCTTGCATCAGAACACAACCTAAGCCAATTCCCGAAGCATCACTGTACATAGTGTACTCTTTACCTGAAACCGGCTGTGTGAGCACAGGAGCTTTAACCAATAACTCTTTTAAACGATCAAAACTGGCTTGACACTTTTCAGTCCATACAAACTTGACATCCTTGCGAAGTAGCTTGGTCAAAGGAGAGGATAACACTGAAAACCCCTGAACAAACCGTCGATAATACCCTGCTAAACCCAGAAAACTTCTCACTTCTGGCACACTCTTCGGAGGCATCCAATTAACAATTGCTTCAATCTTACTTGGATCAACACGTACACCCTCTACTGACACCACATGTCCAAGGAAGGCCACTTCCTTCAACCAAAACTCACACTTACTGAGTTTCGCATACAGTTGATGATCTCTTAACATCTGCAACATCAGCCTAAGATGTTCCTTATGTTCCTTTCGATCTCTGGAGTATACCAAAATGTCATCAATAAATACCACAATGAACTTGTCCAGATACGGTCGAAAAACTCGATTCATCAGATCCATAAAGGCTGCAGGCGCGTTGGTCAAACCAAAAGGCATCACTAGAAATTCGTAATGACCATAACGTGTCCGAAAAGCCGTCTTCACCACATCTGCTTCTTTAACCCCCAACTGGTAATAGCCTGATCTCAAGTCTATCTTAGAGAATACCCCAGCTCCTCTCAACTGATCAAAAAGGTCTTCAATCCTCGGTAATGGATACTTATTCTTGATAGTCACTTTATTAAGCTGTCGATAATCAATACACATCCGTAGGGTTCCATCCTTCTTCTTAACAAATAGCACTGGAGCACCCCACGGTGACACACTAGGCCGGATAAACCCTTTGTCCAACAACTCTTGTAACTGACTCTTCAATTCCTTTAATTCCACTGGGGCCATTCGGTAAGGAGCCTTAGAAATTGGAGCTGTCCCTGGAATAACCTCTACTGACAGTTCAACTTCTCTCTCGGGAGGTAATCCCGGTAATTCTTCCGGAAAGACATCTACAAAATCTCTTACAATAGGAATGTCTTGAATTTTAACTTGTCCTCTCCGAGAATCCAAAACTAAAGCCAAAAACGCTTCACATCCTTTCCTGATAAATCTTCTGACTTTCATAGCTGATACCACGTTATGCAGAGAACTGCTTCCAATTCCCTTCACAATAACAGGTACTTGATCTTTATCCTTAAAAACCATTACCTTCCTATGACAATCCACTACCGCCCGGTGCTTATCCAACCAATCCATCCCCAGAATAATGTCAAACTCATGGAACGGCAAGCAGATCAAATCCACGACAAACTCTGTACCCTGAATTTTTAAGGGACACTTCCGACACACCCGATTAACCAAAACACTCCGACCTAACGGACTGGATACACAAATCTCATATTCCATCTTCTCTTCACTTCCCAAACTATCCCATAACTTACCAGAACACACATAGGAATGGGTAGAGCCCGGGTCAATCAAAGCATAAACTTCAGAATCAAACAAAGAGAACTTACCGGCAATCACTTCGGGAGCATTCTGTTCCTCTCGGGCCTTCATAGCATAAGCCCTGCCAGCTGATGGTACAGGGCGATCTACTGTTTCTGAGGATTCTCGATCTCGAGGCTGTCCACCTCGACCTCTTCCTCTACCCCGATTACGGCTTCCTTGGGGTACATTAGATCCAGCTCGGCTCCCTTCCTGCTATCCCAAAGGATCTCCATATCGACTCGGACAATTCGCAAGCAAATGGTCCGTAGAACCACATCTGAAACAACCTCCCGTTAACCAACGACACTCACCCCAATGTTGTTTGTTACAATGCGTACATCGGGGAGTGCTATCTCCTCTACCTGTGCCCGCTCCCCTGGAAGAACCCTATCTTCTCCCTCTAGGGGCCGGACTAGCTACAGACTCATCAGCAAAGTTTCCTTGTGATTCCCTTGGCCTCTTGCCTGAAGAAGAGCCACCTCTTACAGATTTCCTTCTTTGAGCTTTCTCTCTCAGAATATTCTCAGAACGCTCCGCCCTTAAGGCTGCTTGAACCAACTGATAATACTTCACATTCGGAGCCAACATCAAAGAGATTAACATCACCTTCAAAGACTCATTCAAACCTGATTCAAAATGCTGACATCTGAACTCATCTGTGAGAACCCTGGACGGTGCATACTTACTAAGCTTATTAAACTCATTTTCATATTCGGCCACAGACATTGTTCTTTGCTTGAGAGTTAGAAACTGCGCCCACTTGGCATCCTTATATGCTTTAGTTACATACCGGTGGAACTCACTCTCGAAAAATTCCCATGTGATCGGTTCAGGAACCTGCGGTTGACTAGCCACTAGTCTCCACCAATCATAAGCAGAGCCTTGCAACAAAGACAATTCACACTCCACTTCCTGCTCTGGTGGACATCTTATCTCCCTAAGTACTCTGGATGTCTTCTCTATCCACATCTCTGCCTTATCAGATTCATCCATGCCAGTACCAAAGAAATCCTCTGCACCATGCTTTCTTAACTTCTCAATAGGGGCACTGGGTGCTGTTACCCTTTCAAGTACCCTCGTCATACTCTGAAGCATTGCCTCCAACGGTCCCATAGGCACCTCAGGTCATCCCCTAGGAGATTGAGCCGGACCAGAAACTGAGGGATCTTGCTCTTGGGGATTCGCACTTTCTGCTGACCCTTCAAGTGATCCACGAACGGACTCCATAACTACAAAACATAAACGCAGTGCGCATCAGGCCAACACAACTCCAACAAACCAACTAACACACTGAAACCCAGTAACATCTAACTCAATAGCTCTGATACCACCTAATGTCACACCCCAACCTATACCATGGATACTTCTACTGAATTAGAGGGAGAAGGATCCAAGATAGATAGGAGTGTCACATCCCACTAGTGCAAACACGCTAACATCACATACAGAAAGACATCTCAGGAATAAATTAAAACTTTGAAATAAAGAAGAGTGATACAGAACAAAATGAATACTTTCATTAATATACAAAAGAAAGTCTTTACATCTTACATCCGTTTACAAAAAGAGCAAATATACAAAAGTCCAAAATACACTGTTCTGAAGGGCTAAAAAACATTATATATCTGATACAAAAGAAAGGAAAGCCTAGACTATAAAACTTCGATCTCTAGTTGCGTTGGCCTTCCCGATGCGACACGCCCAGACCATGCGTACCAAAACCTTCCACACCTGCACGGATAAACACCCGTGCTAAGCGAAATCGCTTAGTGGGGAAATACAAATGCATACCCGCCACTCACAGTGACGACAACAAAAAGCACATGATAAAGATATAATTACAGATATATAATCATATATAGTTAATTCAAATATTTATATTATCATCCAAAATTCTTGTACAAGGACACACTAACACCTGCTTAATCATAATGAGTGGATAACGAGTACACATAGATACTTGAGAGTATCAGTATCGTATTATAAACACATAGATACCCGAAGGTATCAAAACATTCTATTTATTTTTGTTCCAAATTGTTTTCACATAGAATCTTAAGAAAGATTCAAACAGAAGGATCGCGAGGATCCGATCGGGGGACCTGATCAGGGTCCAAAATCGTACACATAGCTGCAGCAACACATAACTCTATTAGGCATGCCTAACTATCCACTTATCCGACATTAGCAGGTATATGAAATCTTGTCAAATTAACATACATATTATTCATTTAAATAGGTATTCAAGGCTTTAAATAAAAGAGTGCATGCAAAAGAAATCAAGTCATTAAGTAAACAGGAGAAGAAATCAAGTTTGGAAGTTACGCCTGTCGCGGTCGCGACAGAAGCCAAAATACACTTCCCCGCCTCATATCGCGATCGCGAGTGACCTCATGGTCGCGAGACGGCGTGGGTGTTGCTCTCTGTCATGCTCGCGAGGGTTGTCGCGCTCACGACAGAATAGAGCCTATCACATGCTCGGAGATCGAACACTCTGTCGTGCTCGCGACAGAGAGCTCCTTCGAGTTCCTTGGCGCGACACCTCTCATGCCAAGGCGAGGGCTGAAACCTCCGCGCTCTGTCATGCTCTCGACAGTGTCGCGATCGCGATAGATATGCGTTTTTCAGCTCTTACGCCCAAAATCTGCAGAAATTTCATACCAAACACATTCAAACTTCCAAAATTGATTCTAAACCTTAAAATTAAGCAACACAAGCATCAACAACTCATCATATAATTAAAAACCCAGCTTTATCACCATTTATTTCAATTAAATCAAGCCAAACACATGCTCTATTCCAAGAAATCGCAAAACAGCAATTTTAACAATAATTGCAACTATTCACATGATTTCTTGCAAATCCCTCAACAATATTCATTCTCAAGCATCACATATCAAACTAATTTCAATTTAAGCTATACATATTCAATTCATAACTCTAATCAAAGTTAAAAGTGCCAAAACCAACTTAAATCACAAATACACATATGAAACAAATGTTCCCAAACCTTATCTCCTTTGCTCCTACTCGTGAGCTCTGCTCCCACTAGCGATTTCTTTCCCTTTTTCCGATCTAGGAAACTCCTCTGAACCACAAACCCATAACAACTATAGTTAATTCTATAACAACCCACATATACATATATAATTATATCAAACCTAGAGAAGAGGAAGAAGAAGAATCTAAAACATCAATAACCCCTACTCACCTATGAGCTTCAAAATCACAATCTAAACAACTCTAATTACTCAAATAAAGAAGAGGGAGCAAGATCGAGCCAAGGAAAGGAAGAACGAAGAAGAAGAAAAAGAAAAGAAAAGAGAGTGGCGTGAGGAAGGAGAAGAAGAACGGGAAACAAGGAGGAAAATGGCTGTTCTCTCTCTCTCTCACCAAACCCATTAATGCTAACTTATCCCATATGCCACATGTCACTCTCTCCATAGGACACATGCCCCCTAACACACCCTACTCCCATACTCTATCACACACACAAAGTTATTCACTTACTCACATCTTACTCCCATACATTAAATCATATACTAACCTATCTCCTCTTCTCAAACTAATACATATACAAACACATAACTAAAATAAATAATTAAAACAAATAATTCACACATACAACATATAAAGTACACACATACAGACACGGACAGGCTCAAAATACTGGGGTGGTTTTGGGGTGTTACAAATACCTGTTATAAGTGTGAGTAGTATACGTTGATATGCTTTGGTTCTTGTTAAGCATATACATTGTTATTGCAAGTATATGTATATGCATGTTTTGTTCCTCCCCACTAAGCATTATCGCTTAGCACGGGTTATTTTCCCATGTAGGTAGCAGGTTCATTTTGGAGTCGGACATCTGCAGGTCGGCGACTAGATGTCTATAGTTGGAGTTCTTTTTGTCCTCCATATATTTTGTATATGGAGTTTGATTTTGGAAATGTAATTTTGTAAAGGAATGATTTTGTATATGTATATGTTAAAGGTATACAAGTCCCTTTTGTAAAACAATATGGTTATGTATTTATATATGGTTTTGGCATCTTTTCGATTAAATGTATTGGCTTTTCATATGTTTGAGTATATGTATACGTATTTATGCGCGTAGCACTCCGGTATCCTTCCAAGGGGGATATCGGGGTGTTATAGTTTTGGTATCAGAGCGCCGATTTATTCGATTTTGGTCTTTGTTATGCTTGAGTATAGAGTACTTGTATGAGAGTCTGTCTAGACTAGACCTGCATTTGAGCATGCCCCAGCAGAAGGTTCGGGTTTTTGGTTTGAGAATCCGGCATTGGTACAAGGGCTATTGCAATTAGTGGATAGACTAACTGCTCCCAAGGCTCCTTTTGAGCTTTTGAGGAAAAGGGGAGCGGAAGAGTTCCATGGAACCTCTTTGGACCAATCAGATGTGGCAAAATTCTGTTTAGAGAAGATTGATCGTATTCTACTAGAGATAGCTTGCCCTCAGCATCAACAAGTTATTTATGCCGTATCGCTTTTGCAAGGGTCGGCATATGATTGGTGGAAGCTTGTGCTTCTCAATCTACAGAGACCGGCTGAATTGTCATGGGAGTTTTTTGTGCAAGAATTTGAGCAAAAATATATTACCAAGGCCTATAGAGAGGCAAAGTGGAAGGAATTTATAAGTCTGAAGCAAAGGAACATGTCGGTCAGCAACTATGAGAAAGAGTTCAGTTGCTTGAGTAAGTATGTGCCTACTGCATTATTGACTGAGTACTTTAAGTGTCAGCATTTTCAAGATGGGTTAAGGGAAGTGATTAGAGGTCCGTTATCGGCTATGGCGGTTATGCAACCAATTGGGTATTATCAGTTAGTGGTAGCGGCAATTAAGTTAAAAAAATATGAGATGATGAAGCAGAGAATAGAACAAAAGAGGAGAGCTCCGAATAGTGGCGTTGTAGGTAATAAGAAGGCCAAAGGTGCTTCGATCGGACAAGTGACTAGAGGGACTGCTCAAGTGCCTTTGAAAGTGGGAAGTGTGGCACTGCTTGCTAGTAGGGGAAGTCGAGCCCCGGAGTGTGAACATTGTCAAAGACAGCATTGGGGTACATGCTATAAGATCACAGGAGCGTGCTTCAAGTGCGGAAGCATAGAGCATTGGTTTGCTAATTGTCCCGATCGGAGGGAGAATAAGAGCCAATAAGAGAGAAAGCTAGTACAGGTAAATCTAATGCAATAAGAAGCAATCGGGACAGAAGTAGAGCTCCTCAGGTGCCATCGAAAACTGTGCATCAAATCTCTACCGAGGGAGAGTATGTTCAGCCACGGGTCTACGCGATGGTCAGAGAGGACACTCCCGAGCCTGCAGGTCCTTCTTGTAAGTGTTAATTTGTTAAGTTTTCATATGAGTTCAGTTTTGGTGATTGGGATGTAAATGGTTAGCGGGGAAATTTTGAGGATGAAATTTCTTAAGGAGGAGAGAATTGTAACATCCCAAAAATGGCCTAGTCGTAAATTGCATGTTAACTGGATTTATTAAGGGTAAATTGCTATTTATACAAGTGAATTGGAAATGAATTAAGGACTAGATTGAATGGGATTTGAAGTATTTAATGAAAAAACTGTTATTAGTGAGTGATATGTATTTTGCCAAGGATTTATAAGAGGAAAAGCCAAGGATAAAAAGGTAAAGTCAAGGTAGTAGAAATAAAGGTCCAATAAGAGATGGACATGTGACTTGGTAGGTGAGTGCATGAATGGAGATTTGAAAGGGTGAAGAGAGAGGGAGAGCAGCAAAGAGTTGCTTCCCGTGGAAGCCACCAGCTCCTCCTCTTTCTTGCTTTTCCCGTTCTCTCATTCCCTCATCTCTCTCATTTTTCTGCTCTCTACTCTTTCCTACATTGTTCTTCACATTTGAGCTAGGGTTTGTGATCAAGAGTGGTTTTTCCAAGAGGTAAGTGGATGGGTATACTAATTTGCTTCTTCATTTTCATCCTTTTAGGTTGATATGGATTATATGGATTGTTCATGGGTTAATTGAGCTATTGTTTTGGTTGGATTATATGCAAGAATCTGAAGAGAGAAGAAAGAGCAAAGGAAAAAAGAAAGTGGTATCTTGAAGATAGTCGATTGAGCTCCATTTTCAGGTTTGGGAGCTTTGTGTTTGGCTGTGTACGTTTGAGAATGTTTGTCCATGTCTCTCTTTGGATTATAGTGTGATATGTGAATATCTGTCATTTGTGTGTCTTGGTACATGTAAATGCTTAGGTATGATAGATTGGTGCATATGATCTGAAATGTTAGAGTTATAATGCTTTGCATGTCAATTTTGAAGAGTAGGTACATGAACATGAGATGGATTTTCTGGGTTATTGCAACCTCTGTATATGTTATTAGATGGGTGTTAATATTGTGTAATTTGAGTGGTTATGGTTATAAGCAAGTTTTGAAGGCACTAGAGGTGAGATTTTACATGATTTTGCATGATATTTAGTTATGGGGAAAGATTGGGTTTTGGTTTTCAAGCTCTATTTTTCCAGTGTTTTGCTGAGGAAAGGAAAACACACTCTTGTCGTGAGCGTGACAGAAGCCTGTCACCCTTTCTCTCGAGATAATCCGATCGGCTTGCAATCCTTCACGATACGTAAAGTCCTTCACAGTCGTGAAGAATGGCCCGCTCGGCAAGAGGTTCTTCACGACACGTGAAGTCCTTCACGAGTCGTGAAGAAGAGATCACTCGATATTGGCCCGCTCGGCATAAGCCCCGTTTGGCATGGGAGTCTTCATGATACGTGAAGTTCTTCATGAGTTGTAAAGATAGCCCGTTAGGAATGAGAATCGCTCGGCATGGGAGCCTGCTCGACAGGAAGTGCCCCACTCGGCTGATCGTGCATGTCTAGGCTGATTGTGCACGACTTGGCAGATGGAACACGACTTGTGCTTCCTTGGCTACTTTTGCGACAGCGATAGTGACCCCTCTGCCTGCCTACCCTATTTTTCGAAAATGGTTTTCAAGCTTCTTTTTACATGGGTTTTTACTACATGGTATATGATTTGTCTTATATATGGATTATTAAATGATAAGTGATATGTTCATGATAAAATTTGTATATGACTTATATGTCTTCGAAATTGGTCAATATACATGTATACATGAAACTATATGATTATACTTGATTTTATTCTTTGTTATATGATAATAATACTAGAACATGATTGAGTTGTTATTTGAGCCTGAAGGTCATAATAGTGGATAAATAAGCGATTATCAAGGGTTAGAGTGTGAGTGCAGCTGTTATATGTTAAAAGTTATATATTGACTCCGTTTGAGTTTATATGATTTGAGACTTCGGTCTCCGGTATACCTTCGGGTATACATGTTTACACATGATTCGAGACTCATGTCTCTATATGCTTGGATATTGTGTCCTATCAGTATCATTAGTACCCGTATCCACTAGTTAGTGAGTAATTAGGCTATTACATGAGATTTATAAATGAGGCCATTATATATATGACTATGATATGTGTTCCCACTGATACGAAAATGGATATATGTTACATGTATATGTATATGCGATATGACAAGATATAATGCGATACTTGTAGTTGGGTATGAAGAATGGCTAAATGTTTATTTTGTGAAGAATCATATGAAGAATGACTACTTGGATATGAATGGTCATTTACTCTATTTTGTGAATACGCATATGATGAATAAGCAATGGTTGCATTCCTATATACTCGTGTGTGATGAATACCTGTTTATTGCTCCCCACTAAGCGTTATTGCTTAGCACGGGTTGTTTTCCTGTGTAGGTGGCAGGTTCATTTTGGAGTCAGACATCTGTAGGTCGGCCACTAGAAGTCTATAGTTGGATTTATTTTTGTCCTCCGCATATTTTGTATATGGAGTTTGATTTTGGAAAGGTAATTTTGTAAACGAATGATTTTGTATATGTATATGTTAAAGGTTTACAAATCCCTTTTGTAAAACAATATGGTTATTTATTTATATATGGTTTTGGCATCTTTTCGATTAAATGTATTGGCTTTTCGCATGTTTGAGTATATGTATATGTACTTGTGCGCATAGCGCTCCGGTATCCTTCCAAGGGGGATATCGGGGTGTTATATGTAGTCATAAAACACTACATGCTGAGCTTAAATACGCTCAGTGGTGGTTACAATTCTAAAGATTTCCATTAAACAATTTATGGATACAACAAGTAAAATGTGCATATAAAACATAATAACATATATTACAATATAATATCTCATTTAAACATTTAAACATAAGGTCTAATATAAGTCATACCATAAATTAATCTACAATGTAACCCATCAAAAATCCTTATTAGAGGCAAATTATAGTTTAGTCCCTAAGTTACACTTATTTCCATTTTGTCATTCAAATGCATGTATTTACAAAAATGCTACTAATAAGCATCATAGCACCTGAATTCATTACTTAGCATGCAATTACAATTTTGTCCTCCTAAAGGACATATAATACTAAAATACTATTTAATCCATAAGTCACTACCAAATAACATATTAAACCAAACATTAACTATCAATCACTTTTGTCACTTTTATTAAATTATGCATAAAAACATAGTAATATAAATATTTACAATATTCTGGCTCATTATAAACATTTGATCATTATGTTTCATATATCAACTTATATTACTTATAAACTAAATCATAAGTCAAATTACAACATAATCGATCAATAAATCTCTCTCGAGGTAAATTGCAATATAGTCAATCAATTAATTATAGTAGAGACATATTACCATAAAAACCCTAAAATTTCATTTAATTACAAATTTACCATAACTATTCATTATTAACCATTTTAAGCTCCTTTTTACCATATTGCCCCTGTATAAAACTGGCAGACATCTATGATCGGGATAATCGAGATGTAAACCCCTAAGGCTCACAAACATATCAGAGAGACCCCGAAAGACCACCCGTGTCTTTACCAGAGGGACCCCGAAGGACCACCCCTGTCTTTAAATACAGACAATAGAAATATAGATTGGTACTGTATTAAGACAGAATAATATACAGAATAGGACCGTTGTTGGCCTATAAAAAGTGAGACACCATGCTCACACCTGCGGTGTTATGTCCCTATGGCTAGCCAACATATCCTGAACTAGATTTGACTACCAGATTACTACATAAGGCATCGTTATTTCATTTTCCATATTTTTAAATTACCAATCAAACTTTTCATGGAATTTCATCATACTATTCCATTATTTTCCATCCAAATCATGGATTATACATTCCATTTCCAATCATTTGCCATTTCATACCATAAAATCCATTAAATCATCGTAATACACATGGATACATACATGTAACCCATTCGGCCATGACATCAATTTTCCATCATTAATTCTTTTCATCACCTTTAACATTTATTTAGGTGATTTACATGTCACATAACATAGCCATGCTATTATTTCATATCAAAACACATCAAAATCATGTCTTTCACATACATATACCATTCGGCCACATCATATCATCATTACCCATGTTTTATCTTTTCATTTTAATTCAAATAAAATCTACAATTCCCATAATAGCATAATTCACCATAAATTATTCAATTTAATTCAATTAAATTTTCATTTAACTAATTATCCAATTTTTATTATCAAATATACTAAAATCTCACCTTAACACCAATTATGTCAAAATGTACATAATACATTATTTCATTATAAAATTCTTAAATAAATTCAAACAAAACCAATTAAATTAAATTACACTTAAAATCATATCTATAAACATATAATGGCTTATAACTCACAAATAACCACATTATTTATTAAGGCAATTACAAAATAAATTTCAGCCATTTACAAAAATTTTCATCAAAATTTAGTTTGCAATATTTAAACATCTATTAAATTAGATTATCACTTAATTAGCAATTATACGCATTCAATTATAAGTAAAACACCAATTGAGGTTCAGGTTTGATTAGGGAAGAAAATGCACATTTTAGTCAAAATAGGGTTTAGGCAAAATAGACCCTTAAGCTTAAATTGCATCACTGAAACTAATATGAAAACACCATTTTTAGACAAAGTTATCTCTTAAAAATTTATCCTTAAGATCATAAATTTCTACTGGAAAAATTTCAGGCCATTTGGAAATGGAACCAAGGAGTTATGGCCTAAGAAGCACCTACTGCTTCATTGACCCACCTAAAGAAAAAGGCTACTATTTTGGGTGTTTTTTAGGACTTTAAAGGAAGAATTATATTATGGATATTTCTATAACATTTATAGGCTCATAAGTTCCGGTTCTAACCCAACTAAAATCATTCAATTTGGAGTTCCAAAACTAGAATTATGATCAAAATAGTCCACGGAGGTCAATCTGAACTTCTGGGCAGAATTGTTATTTTTAAATTTAATTATTCAAATCCTCAATTTAAACACCCCTTAAGAGGGTTCATACCATCAATTTCACTTATTCATGACAATAAATTAAAAACCCCAAATTTCATTTCCCTAAATCCAAAAAACATCAATGAGAATCTAAAGAATTTGTAACCACATACCTTAATTTTCTTTCTCCTTCACTAAAGCTCCTTTTCTTTCTCTTTTGACTTAGATGAATCACCTTCTTGACCTTAAAACCATCATGGCAACAACACCCACATGGAAAACCCAATAAAACCTCACTTCAACAACTCAATTAAACCATTAAAATAACTAAATACAACCTAATAGAACTATAAAAACTAACTAGAAACCATTAATTTCACTTACCTTCAAAATGCCTAAAAACCTAACTTTTTGATTTCCCACTTATCCTTCAGCAAAATCAAAAATTAATGGCTGAATTCATCTTCTTATGGAGCTAAAAACATTAACTAAACTTGGGTTGAAGGAGGATGGAAGAATTAGGAAGAATCAAAGGGAAAAAGAAAGAAGAAAGTCACGTTTTTGAGAGGGAAGAGAGAGGAACGTGAGGCTACTGAATTCTATTTTCAAGAACAGAATCTTGGGCTTTTATACTAAGGTTTTGGGTTGGTTTAAGGTCCAACCAAGTTGGGCCAACCAATCTAAAACTCAAACCACTTTTATGGCTCAATTTGTACTCTTAATTTAATTTTCTCTTTTCCCAAGCTCCAATTCTCCCAAAATTAATTTCATAATTCATAATAAATATAAATTAGGCTACATTTAAAATTTCAGCCAAAACGGAGTCCGTTTATGGTTATTCTTTAACTGCTCGGCAGCTCAATTTTCGGTGTACTGTAAAAATTCCTTTTTACTTCCAATAAATTCTATACATTATTTAGAGTCTATCCATGCCCTTAGATAAATTTTTAGACATCAATAGCTATTCTTAATAGTCCGATCAAAGTTTGGTCAAACCCGATTGCTATTTAAATCGAAAAGGACTATTTCTCATTTTTAGCATTTGGAGACCTATTTGACCTCAAATTCACTTCAAATTCCACCTTCGAACTACTTATAACTAATATTTTCTAATGATCAAATAAAATATTTTTCGTCCACGGGTGTATTTAATACCCCGGGTATGCTAATTAACACCGAAAAATACTATTTACATCTAACCCGGTATTTGGGCCATTATAATTCTCCCCCACTTAAGAAATTTCGTCCTCAAAATTTTACTTGAGTTGAAAAACTTTGAATCCCCATCACTGCAAAATCTCATGATGGTCCAAAATCATGGACTTAACTAGCTTTTTTTACCAAATCTCGAGACCTTCTAAAGGTCCATTGCCTCTTTCGATCTATCTTTGATTACCCGAACCTTTTCTTCAATTTTCTAACTAAATTTGACCCTATAGGCTTCTTCTCACTCAATTATGTCCAACATAAAGGAGTTTTACGCTTCCTTCCAAAATTGAAAAGTAAATTCATGCGATTTCAGCAAGTGTACTGAATCGGCAAGTAATACAGTGGGGTAAAATTAAGACCCCGAGTTATCGTACCCAAGGGATTGTGTGTGTAAGTGAAGAAAATCAAATGTATGCTAAAGAATTCCCAAAAGTTTGAATTGATTTAGTAATCTATTGATTAAACACAAAAGAATTAAACAACTAAAAAGCAAGTGAAAAGTAAACAAATAAAGCTAATAGCAAAAACTGATAACAAAAACTGATAACAGAATAAAACATGCAGAAAATTCAAGAATGAAAAGAACGTTGCTCAGGTTCACTCATCCACCCCATACCTAAATGTGAATAAAATTAATCTAAGAATCCTATATGAAAGAAATCGGGATAACCCTCTTAACCCAAGCGTCCCATTCCGGAGTAAGCTATTCTGATTGCATGACGTCCCATTCCGGATCAAGCCATACAACTAACCTAAGCACGGGTCTAAAATCCTAAGTTTGGTTTGCTTTCCCATTCCGGAGCCAAACAACCCAAAACCTAATTATTTCACTCCTCACTCTAATGTTAAACCATGAAAACCTGCACATCTAGATTCCCATTCCGGAGCAGTCCAAATGATACAGCAAACATGACAGAAAATCTGAAGATAATTGATCATGACATTCAATCCATACAACTCAATAACCAATAAAGATACATAAATCAAGTCATTCATCAAAACTGGAAATTAACTTGAAAATATACATCTCATGATTTGACAATAAGAACCAGTGAAATAAACCTTTCTTTAATATATTGAATATCAAAGCATGTTCAGAATTCACATCAAGGGTAGGGGATTCAGAGATGCCCTAAACAACTAAAAGACTACTCACGATCCATTACAAAACCAAAAGAATAAAGGAAAGAATAAATCCATAAATTCATTGAGGCGGAAATCCCGGTTGAATCCCACGTTCTTCAATCTTCTTCTTTGGATCTTCAATGGAGAATTAAATTCAAATTCTAGAAACCCAAAAATAAAACTCTTTTGAAAATAAATTATGTGTATCTGATGAAATATTCTTGATTTCTAATTCAAAACTAAAGACAAAAATTGGAAACCTAAAATTCAGAATAGAAGAAAAGCTCAGAAAATTGTCAATCTCAAAACTAATGTGAAAACTAAACTAAAAAATTTGGAACCCTAGCCAAACAGAAAAATACGTTTATATAGTGTCAGAGTGGTCACGGTAGCAATGAAATCTGTTGCCACCGTGAGGTGTCGAGAACGTTAATTTGCCTTTGCGCACAGGAAAGGGGTCACGGTGGCAATGAAATCTATTGCCGCCGTGAGGTCTTCAATTTTAGCTTCTGTCCAGGAAAAATTTGGCAATGAAATTTGTTACCACCGTGAGGTACCTTCTCAACTGATTCTGCCTTGGTGATTTTTATGTCACGGTGACAACCAAATAGGTTGCCACCATGAGGTGCTTCATACTTGCATTCTGTCCGATGGATCTCTATGTCACGGTCACAATGAGTTTTGTTGTGACCGTGACCCATGTAAGTCAGCTCCTGTTTTCAATTCCTTTTTATGTCACGATCACAACCAATTTGGTTGTGACCGTGAGGTACCTAGAACCACACCTGCAAAGACAAATCAAACTCCATGAAAAAGCTACCTATAATGCATCAAAATTCCAATTTGACTAAGATTAGCAAAATTAACCTAAAGGAAACATAGCATGACAAAAAAACACAACTAAACACCCAAAAATCATACGAAAACACTATCAAAACTAAGTACTATATTGAAGTTATCAAAATACCCCACACTTAGACTTTGCTCGTCCTCGAGTAAATGAATTATCCACATTCCTGAAATTTCAAGCTCTAACTCGGAATATGAAAACTTAACAACAGTCATAGCACCAAGCAAAAGGGTCTTAGTTACAAATTCTCAAATCAATTTATATCAAGTAATTTCACGTGTGTGCGTGCTAGGCTCAAACAAATTTTCTCTTTTCAAAACAAAACAACCAATGCATTCCAGTAATTGAGCAAAGAAAATGAATATGCAAGTAAATTTGCATGCAGGTTTCGCACTTAAAACTCAGGATAACCATAAGCCTTTCCTTTGGCACCGGAACCACAAGGGTCATCTCCACTAAACAACTCAAATGAAGAACAAGATCAAAAGGACTTATTCCAAGGTTGAAATGTTGGGTTAGGTAATTGGCTAACAAGAATAGTAAGGGAAATCAAAGGAAGAATTAGCCACTCTACCTATAATTCCACTACCCAAACTGAATAAAAATTTTCCATGACCTACCTTCAATTTACTCATAGTTGCCAAAGGTCGTTTAAACTTCCCCCAAACATGAAATACATAAAACCTCAAGAAAACAAAGTGATGAACTTCCTTAATGAATTTATCTTTCAAACCCAAATAACCATGAATATGAATACGTCTTCTTCTAATTAAGGGTACCCCACACTCGAATTTTTCTATAATCAACTAACTCCAAGATTAACAATAATCAACAACTCAACTTCTTTTTCTTTTCTTTTCTCTTTTTTTTTTCTCTTTTTCTCTTTTTTTATTTTTTATTTTTTATTATTTTTTTTTTGAAATTTTATTTTATTTTTATTTTATTTTTATTTTTATGATGAGATACCCAAAACCTCTATTTTCCTACCACAAATTTGACTCCATTAAAGGGAACTTAGATGATATACTAGACAACACCCCAAAGTTTCATAATTCTTCTCACTCCCACATTATTTTCACAATAAATACCCTAATTCAACTTTCAATGTTATCCCAACCCAATCCTAGAGTGGCCAATTCTTAGAAAGGATAGTCAAAGGCATTTAGGTTAAATGGTAAAATAATAGTGTAACAAAGAAAAATGCATAGTATGCTTTTAGCATACTAAATCAGCTCAATGGGGCTAGCAATGGAAATGAAGTAAACAGGTAGATCAAAAGCTATTTAAAATGGTTACCAAAGAAAGAAATTACCTGGATCATGTCCTAAACTTGCTTGAGTTGTTATGATGTTTCGAAGGGTGATGAGAAAGGTTCTAACTATCCTAAAATTCCTTCACTCAAAAACTTTTACGCACTGGATTTTTCAAATTTTCACAAACAAGCCTATAGTGCAGAAAAGATTAGAAAATTACAAGATATATCACTAATTTAGATTAATTTGCTTCTAAAACTTCCAACTACTCATTTGCTATGATCAATTTTTAAGATAAACCATTCTCAAATTAAAGTTCAAAACATTCACAACAGGAATAACTAAGGGCCAACCAAGCTAAGATAGGGATAATCAAGCAACAATAATTGAGTATACAAAAAAAAAACTAAACAACAAAAATAAACATGCAAAAATAAACATACATCATAAGCTGTTAGTTACATATTTAAGAATTTAGAGTTACTCCGCTACCCCACACACAATAACTTGCTGTCCCCAGCAAGTCACAATATTACAAAACAAAATAAAAAATAAAAACAAAACAAAAGATAGTATTTCTCCCTGGTCAGTCCTTTGGGTGTGGTGGTGGTGGGAATGGACATCAAACCGTGCCATCAAAGACGAAAGTCTCAAAAGCAACTGATCCATATGCTCCATAAGAGCACTGTACTGTTGCGAAGAGAACTGCTCAGGCTCTAGCGCTGGAGGCACTGGTACTGCAGGATCCTTCGCATTCTCATGTGGCAAGCCACCCAGACCTCGCTCTACGCCCTGCAGATATTCTTCATGAGTGGACAATCGATATCCATCCGCTGTGGTCGCATCCTTTACTATGACCTTCATATTTCGGAGCATCTTCTTGTCAATTGTAGCAATGGAAGGCAAGGATTTATACTTCTTCAAGGGATGACGGACACGCTTAGCTATGGCAGTGACAAATCCACCAAGTGCGATTTTTTTCACCTTTTTTAGTTGCCATTACATCTCCTCCAATTTGTGCCAGAAATGTGTGGCGCCATTAATTCGGACACCCTACAGCATGCATGCGAGAAACAGGGCTTCAGGTAAGTTGACTTGGCCCGCAGAATCCGCATGGCTTAATGGAGATAGTGAGAAAAAACGATGGAGGATGTGCAGAATGTGGCTGTTTAAATGATGCGACTTAGTTTTGCCCGAGATATATTGTGTGGAAGTCATAGTGTCTCGAATTATCGCCCAAGCATCATCTTTATCGTAATCATCATAACAGTCCACTGTGAGGTGTGGAAAACCCATGTACTCTGAAAATTCATGAAAAGTGAGATTATATTCTATTGTGTCCAACATGAATAAAACAGAACCTGGATCGTTGATAAGGTCTCGGCCTGGTCGACAGGTGATGGTCGACACAAAATCGCGAGTCAATTGAGGATAAACTTTCTCAGAATGCGAGAAAACCCTCTCCCAGCCAATGTTGGAAATAAACCTCTGGACTTCACTCTTTATCCCCAGTTTTTCCAACAAGGCAAAATATAGATAGCTTATCGGAATGTATGAACATTCGGACAAGTGAGCATAAGCCTCCTTTTTGGGACCCGGAACCCAGCCTGGTACTTTAGAAATATCCACTGTTTTTTGGCTCGAAGGCGGGCCTGTAGAACTCGATGCGAGGGCACTGCTTTTTCATTTTGGATCCACTGCACAAAAACAATCAGCTAATTTCAGTAACGATATAAGTTTAAACAAACAATGGCTACAAATTTACTCATTAATAAATAATCCATTCTCCCCAAACATATTCATCCTCCAAATGACCTTGATTTTAACAAAGTGATATCAACTCATAAAGAGGTTAAGAGTGTGCAATGACAACCTTAAAGCACAATTAAGTATCAGGGCAAATAAAACTCTGCATTTCAAAATGTTAAAAATTGCAAAATCTGGAAAATTAGTTCATAGAGACATTGTATCAAGCACTTGGTATGCAGCACTTAAACGCACTGGAATTGGAAACCAAGGGCATTAACAACCTCCCAAATTGGCAATTAGCAACAATACAATGCATAACAAATAGTTTAAGATCGATAAAAGTCAAGTCCAATCCAAAATTTGAGTAAAATCATCAACCCAAGTTGTGCACAAATTACGCCCTAAACTCCTACTTCCCAATCATTGACGTTCAGAATTAAGGCTAAAAATTAAGAAGGAAAGTAAGAATTAAGAGGACTCACATCAAGATTTCAAAGCAATACCAGAGGACAAAATGAAGTATTCGTACAAAGCAAACAAGGAAAGCATAACGATGGAGAACGAACGAGAGGAGGAGAAAAACAAAAATAAAATTAAAGTAAAAGAAAGAGAAAATTACTTACTTGTTGTAGAATCTCAAAGATTATAGCCGAGAAAGGAAATGAGAAACACAAATAGAGAAGAGAAAAACGAGATGTGCAATTAGAGAGAGTGAGTGTTGTGTGGGAGAGTGAGAAAAGCGCAAAGAAAACTGGGATTTTAAAAGATTTTTGCGCGGGGGTCACGGTGGTAACCAAATGGTTGCCACCATGACATACCTAACATTTGTACTCCAGAATTGGACCGCCAAGAGGTCACGATGGCAATGAAATCAGTTGCCACCGTGACATACAACTCTCTCAAAACAGAATCGAAAGTTCAACATGTCACGGTCATAATGAATTTCATTGCCACAGTGACATATCCAACCTTGAAAACAGAATGTCATCCACAGCTGGTCACGGTGACAACGAAAACCATTACCACCGTGTCATATGCACTCATCACAATCAGAATATAACTTACCCGATGGTCACGGTCACAACTAAAATCATTGTCACCGTGACATACCATTTCTACCAATTCAGAATGCTCTCCTCATCTGGTCACGGTGACAACCAGATACCTTGCCACCATGACATGTGCACCAAACAAAATCCAAAATGCAACTTCCTTTGGTCACGGTGGTAACCAAATCCCTTGCCACCGTGACAACCTGCACACTTGCAAAAAATTTCATCAACCTCTCTAAACTTCTAGCTACAATTACTTTGAAAACTCTCCAACAAAAACATAGTTTCACTAATAAATACAAATTTGACAAAACTAAACAAAACTAACTACCTATAGGAAATAGCAATAAACAAAAAAAATAACAAAGTTAAGAAGAAGTTCTGCATTTAAAAAGTCCGCAGCTGGACTTTTAAATACCGTCAAGGATCTGCAAGAGTGACAATCGCGGAAGCACTATCAAATGTAGACTCAAAATAAGGCTTCACACGATGTCCATTCACCATGAATTCATTCTCAAACCTCGGGTGCTTCAATGTCACCACTCCAAACTTATCAACTGCCACAACCTCATAGGGCCCCTTCCATCGCGATTTTAACTTTCCGGGAAATAACTGCAACCTGCTATCATAAAGGAGTACTCTCATTCCAGGTACAAGTTCCTTCCTTACCAGCTTTCGATCATGCCACTTCCTGGTGTTGTCTTTGTATTTCATGGCATGATCATATGCCCAAAATCGGTGCTCCTCTAACTCATTCAGCTGCAAGGCCCTGCACTTTCGTGCATTCTCAGGGTCAAAATTCAAAAATTTGGTAGCCCAATAAGACTTATGCTCTAATTTCACTGGGAGGTGACAGGACTTCCCATAAACCAACCTAAAAGGGGACATCCCTATCGGTGTCTTAAATGTTGTCCTATAAGCCATAGAGCGTCATCCAACTTAAGGTACCAATCTTTTCTAGATGCATTGACTGTCTTTTCGAAAATGTTTAACTCTCGGTTTGACACTTCAACCTGACCATTAGCTTGAGAATGATAAGGGGTCGTGACCTTATGCCTAACTCCAAATTTTTTCAATAAAGCCTTAAATTGGTGGTTAACGAAATGCTTACCACCATCGCTAATAATGGCTCTAGGGGCTCCATACCGAGTGAATATATTTTTTCTCAAAAATTCTAAAACAACCTTTGCATCACAAGTTCTAGTGGCTATAGCTTCTACCCATTTACTCACATAATCAACAGCCACTAGAATATATTCAAACCCGTATGAAACCGGAAAAGGTCCAATAAAGTCTATTCCCCACACATCGAACAGTTCTACCTCAAGCATATTAGCCAAGGGCATCTCATCTCTCTTAGAAATATTTCCTACCCTTTGGAATCTATCACAAGTTTTCACAAAAAATTGGACATCCTTAAACATAGTAGGCCAATAAAAACCAGAAGATAAAATTTTTGATACCGTTCTATTTGGCCTATGGTGTCCACCAGCCTCCCCACTGTGACAAGCTGTGATAATCTCACCCTTCTCCTCATCTGAGATGCACCTCCTTAGAACTTGATCAGCACACAAGCGAAATAGGTACGGGTCATCCTAAATGTAATGTTTGGCATCAACTCGTAGCTTCTTCCTTTGCTGCCATGTAAAGTCCTTCGGCATAAAGCCTCCTGCAAGAAAATTTGCTACATTAGCAAACCAAGGAACAGAGTTGTCACATGCAAATAAAGCATAAATATGTTCATCAGGGAAAAAATCAAAAATTTCCCCTTTTTCAATGTGAGCATTCTCTAATCGTGACAAATGATCCGCCACAAAATTTTCCACTCCCTTCTTGTCCTTGATTTCCAAGTCGAATTCTTGCAATAGAAGCACCCATCTAATCAACCGCAGCTTGGATTCCTTCTTGGCAAACAAATGCCTCAAGGTTGCATGGTCCGACCACACCACAATTTTTGCACCCAGCAAATACGGCTTGAACTTCTCAAACGCATACACAATTGCAAGAAGCTCTTTCTCGGTGGTGGTGTAAATAACTTGTGCCCCTGTCAACGTATGACTGGCATAATAAACTGCACAAAATATCTTATCCCGCTGTTGTCCAAGCACTGTTCCAACTGCATAATCACTAGCATCACACATTAATTCAAACGGCAGATTCCAATCTGGAGATATAATCACCGGGGCTGAAATGAGCCGTTGCTTCAAAGTTTCAAAAGCTAGCATACATTCACTATCAAAATTAAAAGCAGCATCTTTCGTGAATAAATTAGACAAGGGCTTAGCAATTTTTGAAAATTTTTTGATAAAGTGACGGTAAAACGCTGCATGTCCTAAAAAACTCCTAATACCCTTAACACTCGTCGGAGGTGGTAACTTTTCTATCACTTCAACTTTGGCCTTATCAACCTCTATCCCTTTCTTCGAAATTTTGTGCCCAAGCACAATACCCTCTCTCACCATAAAATGGCATTTTTCCCAATTCAAAACTAGGTTGGTCTTTTCACACCTCCCTAGTACTAAATCGAGATGCTCTAAACAGCTCTTAAAATCAGCCTCATATATAGTGAAGTCATCCATAAATACTTCCATAAAGTTTTCTATGAAGTCATGGAAAATAGCTATCATACACCGCTGAAACGTAGCCGGTGCATTACATAACCCAAAGGGCATTCTCCTATATGCAAATGTGCCATACGGGCAGGTAAAGGTTATTTTCTCTTGATCTTCAGGAGCTATAGGGATTTGCAAATATCCCGAGTACCCATATAAAAAACAGTAAAACCTATTACCTGCTAGCCTCTCTAGCATTTGGTCAATAAAAGGCAAAGGGAAATGGTCTTTTCTAGTGGCATTATTCAACCTTCTAAAATCAATACAGGCTCTCCACCCCGTAACTGTACGAGTTGGAATCAATTCATTCAGCTCATTCCTTACCACTGTCATCCCCCCCTTCTTAGGCACACACTGCACTAGGCTAACCCATTTACTATCAGAGATAGGGTAGATAATACCTGAGTCTAGGAGTTTAAGTACCTCCTTCTTTACCACCTCTTGCATGGCCGGATTGAGTCTCCTTTGAGGCTGAGCTACCGGCTTGCATTCCTCCTCCATCAGAATTCGGTGTGTGCAGTAACTAGGGTCCATCCTCCAATGAATGTATCAAACTCACATTCACTGGATCTGCTCCCCACACTTTTTCCTGCACCTCCTCTACACACTCATCTATTTCATCAACAAAATACACAGACTCCTCCATATCATCAGATGGATACTTTTGAGCCTTGTTCATGTCCACCACCAACTCCTCATCATTGAACCTTAGGGTTACCGTTTGACCATGTACATCTATCAATGCCTTGGCTGTATTTAAAAATGGCCTACCAACAATGAGTGGTACCTTGCGGTCCTCTTCCATCTCCATCACTACAAAATCCACTGGGAAAATAAATTTCCCCACCTTCACTAACAGATCCTCAATCACTCCTTTGGGTCTCCTCACTGACCTATCTACAAGTTGGAGTCTCATTCCCATCTCCTTGAGCTCTCCAAGATTAAGCTTCTTGCAAATAGAATAAGGCATCAAATTTATGCTAGCACCCAAATCACACAAAGCATTTCCATAAAAATCCTCACCAATTTCACAGGGTAAAGTAAAGCTACCTGGATCTTCCAATTTTTCAGGGATCTTGTTCATAATTATGGCGCTGTAATTTTTTGTGAGCTGTACAGTTCCATGCCCTTCTAATTTCTTTTTATTAGAAAATAATTCTTTCATAAATTTTGCATAATTAGGCATGTGAGCTAAGGCTTCAGCAAATGGTAAATTTATGTGCAGTTTCTTAAACATCTCTAGAAACCTAGCCCTTTGCTCATTTTTCTTTTCCTATCTAGCCACAGTAGGAAATGGTAGTCTATTAATATCAAGATCCTCTACTTTAGGATTCACGAGACCCTTACCCTTATCATTTGTAGGAGCTTTGTCATTAACCTCTACTCTAGAGTTAGAGTTACTTACCGTCCGTGTCGACTCCTCCTTTTCTGATGATTATGAAGAATGTTTACCTTGGTCCTCTCTCGGTACCACTTCCTTGCCACTTCTCAGTGTGATCGCTTTAGCTTCTTCCTTTGGATTTCGGTCCACATTCGAGGGAAACGGTCCCAGTTTCCTTTAAGACATAGAATTTGCAAGCTGTCCCACCTGAGTTTCTAAATTCCTCATGGAAGCATCTTGGTTCCGGTTCCATTGCTTTTGAGATTTCCACCTTGTTTCTTGATTAGCCATAAACTGTTGCTGGCTATTCACAAACTGCTGTTGACCGTTCATGAAAGTCGCCAACATATCTTCAAGGTTTGGCTTCTTTTCTTGCACAGGTGGCCTCGGTTGATATCCTGGTGGGTGGTATGATTGACCCTGTGATTGAGTAAAACCTTGACCTTGGTTTTGATGGGATGGATATGGTTGTTGGTATTGAGTGTTTTGGTTGAAGGGAGCTCTTGCTTGTGAATAGGATGATGAAGCATTCTGATTTCCATCCTTCCAAGAGAAGTTGGGATGATTTCTCCATCCCGGATTATATATGTTACTGTAAGGGTCATTCCTTCGGTAATCTCCTACAGCATTTACATCTCCCATTGCTCCACTCTCTTGACTAGATTGGCCACTTTCGTACCATCCACTCTCTTGAGACACAGAGGCTACAGTTTGCACTTTCAATCCACTCATCTCTTTTTTCATTGACTCAATCTGTGCCTTCAACATAGACATCTCATCCACATTATGTATTCCTTGTCTCTTCGAAACTAATCTAGGATTAGCCCATTGAGCATCATTCGCTGCCATTTCATCCAACAGATGGAAAGCTTCCTCCGGCATCCTATTCATGAATGAACCTCTTGATGATGCATCCAAAAGGGATCTTGTCTGTAGTGTAACTCCTTTATAGAATTGCGTCATCAGATGGTAGATTGCTATCTCATGGTGTGGACAGCTTCTCAATAATCTTTTAAACCTTTCCCATGCCTCATGAAAAGGTTCCTCACTCATTTGGCTAAAACCCAAAATGCTGTTGCAGATGTTTGCAGTCTTTGTAAGAGGGAAGAATCGCACCAAAAACCTCTCTTGTAACTGGTCCCATGATCTGATTGACTGTCTCGGTAACATTTGCAGCCATTCTCCTGCTTTTCCGATCAAAGTAAATGGAAATAATTTTAATCTTACCGAGTCAGATGTTACTCCTGGAGTCTAGACCGTATCACTAACCTCCAAAAATATGTCCAAGTGCTGCGCAGGATCTTCTACTTCTGAACCCAAAAACTGGTTCCTCTGTACCATATTGATGGTTGCTGGCTTAAGTTAAAACTGTACTCCCCGTGGCAGCACATTGTCCGATGATCCTCATTCCATCTCGGTACAGCATAGTCCCTTATCATTCTCTGCCTAGGGGCCTTTTCTCTGTATATTCCCGGATTCTCTTGCTGTGCCCTCGGCACTTGTTCATTCTCGGGAGGAAATTCATCAATAAGAGGAGGATTGTTTTCCATGTTATTGTCTCTGTTAGCTCTCCTTCGTTGATGCAAAGTCCTCTCGATTTCAGGGTCGTAGGGTGTTATTTGTTCTTATCTCAATCTGCTCATGCACCACAACTACCTGAAAAGCATAAGAAAACAAATAAAAATTTAAATAAGAAAACTAAAAACACATACAAATAAAAATCAATACTCACAAATAACGCCAATCCCCGGCAACGGCGCCAAACACTTGACGCAATTTCAGCAAGTGTACTGAATCGGCAAGTAATACAGTGGGGTAAAATTAAGACCCCGAGTTATCATACCCAAGGGATTGTGTGTGTAAGTGAAGAAAATCAAATGTATGCTAAAGAATTCCCAAAAGTTTGAATTGATTTAGTAATCTATTGATTAAAAACAAAAGAATTGAACAGCTAAAAAGCAAGTGAAAAGTAAACAAATAAAGCTAACAGCAAAAACTGATAACAGAATAAAACAAGCGAAAAATTCAAGAATAAAAAGAACGTTGCTCAGGTTCACTCATCCACCCCATACCCAAATGTGAATAAAAAAAATCTAAGAATCCTATATGAAAGAAATCGGGATAACCCTCTTAACCCAAACGTCCCATTCCGGAGCAAACTATTCTGATTGCATGACGTCCCATTCCGGAGCAAGCCATACAACTGGCCTAAGCACGAGTCTAAAATCCTAAGTTTGGTTTGCTTTCCCATTCCGGAGCCAAACAACCCAAAACCTAATTATTTCACTCCTCACTCCAATCTTAAACCGTGAAAACCTGCACATCTAGATTCCCATTCTGGAGCAATCCAAATGATACAGCAAACATGACAGAAAATCTGAAGATAATTGATCATGACATTCAATCCATACAACTCAATAACCAATAAAGATACATGAATTAAGTCATTCATCAAAACTGGAAATTAACTTGAAAATATACATCTCATGATTTGACAATAAGAACCAGTGAAATAAACCTTTCTTTCATATATTGAATATCAAAGCATGTTCAGAATTCACATCAAGGGTAGGGGATTCAGAGATCCCCTAAACAACTAAAAGACTACTCATGATCCATTACCAAATCAAAAGAATAAAGGAAAGAATAAACCCAGAAATTCATTGAGGCGAAAATCCCGGTTGAATCCCACATTCTTCAATCTTCTTCTTTGGATCTTCAATGGAGAATTAAATTCAAATTCTAGAAACCCAAAAATAAAACTCTCTTAAAAATAAATTATGTGTATCTGATGAAATATTCTTGATTTCTAATTCAAAACTAAAGACAAAAATTGGAAACCTAAAATTCAGAATAGAAGAAAAGCGCAGAAAATTGTCAATCTCAAAACTAATGTGAAAACTAAACTAAAAAATTTGGAACCCTAGCCAAACAGAAAAATACGTTTATATAGTGTCAGAGTGGTCACGGTGGCAATGAAATCTGTTGCCACCGTGAGGTCTTCAATTTTAGCTTCTGTCCAGGAAAAATTTATGTCACGGTGGCAATGAAATTTGTTGCCACCGCGAGGTACCTTCTCAACTGATTCTGCCTTGGTGATTTTTATGTCACGGTGACAACCAAATAGGTTGCCACTGTGAGGTGCTTTATACTTGCATTCTGTCCGATGGATCTCTATGTCACGGTCACAATGAGTTTTGTTGTGACCATGACCCATGTAAGTCAGCTCCTGTTTTCAATTCCTTTTTATGTCACGGTCACAACCAATTTGGTTGTGACAGTGAGGTACCTAGAACCGCACCTGCAAAGACAAATCAAACTCCATAAAAAAGCTACCTATAATGCATCAAAATTCCAATTTGACTAAGATTAGCAAAATTAACCTAAAGGAAACATAACATGACAAAAAAACACAACTAAACACCCAAAAATCATACGAAAACACTATCAAAACTAAGTACTATATTGAAGTTATCATAAATCTCGAATCTCTGTCAGAAATAATGGAAGATGGTATTCCATAAAATCTAACTATTTAATTAATGTAAATCTTTGCCAATCTAATCAAAGGATAGTCCATCCTCACAGGCAAGAAGTGAGCTAACTTGGTGAGTCTGTCAATCACTAACTAGATAGTATCATGCTTCCTTCTGGTAAGTGAAATTCCCATCACAAAATCCATAATAACCTAATCACATTTCCACTTTGATATCGAGATAAGTTGCTGCAAAACCCGATGGAACCTGATGCTCCGCTTTCACTTACTGACACATCAAGTACTTACAAACTCAGTTACATCATGCTATAGACTTGACCACCAATAGTGCTCTTACAAGTCCTAGTACATCCTGATATCACCAGGATACATCGCAGAACTGCTATGATGGGCTTTTGTGAGAACATTCTTTTTCAATTCTACTTGGTCAAACACACATAACCTTTTCTTATAATAAAGGTTACCATCTGAGCCTAAAGAAAATTAAGCTTCACTTACATTTCATCTATAATTGCCCCATCTTGTGCCATGACCAAACTGACGTTCATTGGCCGAAGGGCTGTCATAAACTTTCTACTAAGGGTATCAGCAACAACATTTGCATTTCCTAGGTGATAGTTTAGGAAACAATCATAATCTTTAATCAACTCCAACCAGTGACTCAGTCTCAAATTGAGTTCATTTTGATTAAGCAAATATTTCAAACTCTTACGCTTCTCAAAGCTTTCTTGACACTTATATGTCCACTCAAACTTAACCTACTTATATAACAGTCAAGTGATTGGCATTGCTATAAGGGAGAAACCCTTTACATTTTCTTCTGTAGTATCCTGCCAAACCCAGGAAACTCCTGATTTTTGTCACACTTTTAGGTGTCCACTGCCAGATTACTTCAATCTTCTTGGAATCCAATTTAATACCTTTAATTGACACCACATGGCCCAAGAAAGATACTTCATTCAATCACAAATCATTGCTAAACTTTGCATAAAGTTGCTTTTCACTCAATGTCTAAAGAACAATCTGAAGATGCTTGTCATGTTCTTCTAGAGTCTTAGAATACACTAGATTTTCATCAATGGTAAGATCAACTTCCCTGTTAGATGGTAAGTCTGGAAGTTCTTTAGGGAACACATCAATAAATTCAAACACTATAGGCACATTTGTCACCTTAAGCTCTTCTTTCTTAGTTTTCAGTGAATCACGTATATATACAATACATCCTTTCCTTATAAGCCTCTTAGCAGCAGTAGCAGAGATAACATAAGAAAGAAAATTTATTCTCTCACCAAAAATAATGATTTCCTGAACATCAAAAGCTTTAAGAGTAACTCTCTTCCATTTACAATGAATAGTCACTTGGTGGGCGAATTGCGAGTCCATCCCCAAAATAACATCAAACTCACGGAAAGGGAGTTCAAAAAGATTATTTGAGAAATCAAAACCCTTACCATTGATAGGACAATCTCTATATACTTTGTTCACCAATACACTATGACCTAATGGATTATTCACTAAGATATCCTGGTCTAACAATACATCATTCAAACATTTTTCCTCTATTGGCATGTATATGTACTCAATCCAATCAGTTAACCCCTTATTACCTCTAATTTAATACTATCTTTCTACAGGTACATCTACCTCACTTCCATGCACTTACTATATTCCATGCCAGTTTCCTTTAAATTGGGGCATATGTATAAAACTTGATATTTGTCATGAATGATCACATGATGCTGATACAATGAATCTATGATGTTTCATGTATGCAATATTATGTAAATATGCATGTCATTTAAGGACAATGCATATTAGCCCATCCCATGCATAAAATATTCAATGATTGCCCCTCTATCAAGGATAACTGACAGGTACCTAAAGTACCACAACCTTCTTCCTACGTTTATATACTTTAAACCTCATAACTTTTGAAAAGCTTAATTTCTTACCTCTAATTTTCTATTCAACTCCTTCCGAATCATCTATACTTAGAACAAAATAGAGATGTCCATATTAACCAGCACACATTCATTCCTTATAAACAATAGCACATATTTTCCAAATATCTTATTGGCCAGAACCGCCTAAACCTTTGCTCCGATACCACAAAATGTAACACCCTCTCTACACTTATACTATACATATGTATTACATACGAGCTAAACTCTAATAATGCAATAGTACATACTTATATCACAGCTCAAAGATGCGCGTAAATTTTTTTTTTAAAACTCATTTAGCCTAATGCATATGTAAATCCAAGCTTACATAGTTAAATATTACTTTATTTAACTAAAATAACCAATTAAAAATATTCTTTTATTTGTCAAGTTAAAAGCTTGCCGATTGACTTAAAGCTATCTTATTTACTATTAATTTGGTTAAAATCCGGCAGCATAATTGCTAAAACTTCGCTACCAAAAAACTACAATTAAGAAATTACATAGCCCAACTCAAGGGCACAACGATTATGACTTAATATCCATTCAAAATCCTAATCCATTCCCGTCCAATTAGTATAAACTAATCCAAAACAATAATATCCATCATTAATATCTAGCTATTCCAATAATATAAAGTATTCATATACATGCCATTATAAGACCAAAATCCAAAAATATACATGTACAGGATTCTAAAATCTTACCAAAACATGTCTATTCAAACGAAAAATCTTCATTTAGCTTGCTTCCAAAAGTGAGGCGTACCTATTCCAACACATCGCTTATCAACCTACATGTAGTCATAAAACACTACATGGTGAGCTTAAATACGCTCAGTGGTGGTTACAATTCTAAAGATTTCCATTAAACAATTTATGCATACAATAAGTAAAATGTGCATATAAAACATAATAACATATATTACAATATAATATCTCATTTAAATATTTAAACATAAAGTCTAATATAAGCCATACCATAAGTTAATCTACAATGTAACCCATCAAAAATCCTTATTAGAGACAAATTATAGTTTAGTCCCTCAGTTACACTTATTTCCATTTTGTCATTCAAATGCATGTATTTACAAAAATGCTACTAATAAGCATCATAGCACCTGAATTCATTGCTTAGCATGCAATTACAATTTTGTCCTCCTAAAGGACATATACTACTAAAATGCTATTTAATCCATAAGTCACTACCAAATAACATAATAAACAAAACATTAACTATAAATCCCTTTTGTCACTTTTATTCAATTATGCATAAAAACATAATAATATAAATATTTACAATATTCTTGCTCATTATAAACATTTGATCATTATGTTCCATATATCTACTCACATTAATTATAAACTAAATCATAAGTCAAATTACAACATAATCAATCAATAAATCTCTCTCGAGGCAAATTGCAGTATAGTCAATCAATTAATTATACTAGAGATATATTACCATAAAAACCCCAAAATTTCATTTAATTACAAATTTACCATTACTATTCATTATTAACCATTTTAGGCTCCTTTTTACCATATTGCCCCTGTATAAAACTGGCAGACATCTGTGATCGGGATAAACGAGATGTGAACCCCAAAGGCTTACAAACATACTAGAGAGACCCCGAAGGACCACCACTGTCTTTACCAAAGGGACCCCGAAGGACCACCCCTGTCTTTAAATACAGACAATAAAAATATAGATCGGTATTGTATTAAAACAGAATAATATACAGAATAGGACCGTCGTTGGCCTATAATAAGTGAGACGCTATGCTCACACCCGCGGTCTTATGTCCCTATGGCTAGCCAACATATCCTGAACCAGATTTGACTACTAGATACTAGATACGTTATTTCATTTTCCATATTTTTAAATTACCAATCATACTTTTCATGGAGTTTCATCATACTATTCCATTATTTTCCATCCAAATCATGGATACATTCCATTTCCAATCATTTGCCATTTCATGCCATAAAATCCATTAAATCATCGTAATACACATGGATACATACATGTAACCCATTCAGCCATGACATCAATTTTCCATCATTAATTGTTTTCATCACCTTTAACATTTACTTAGGTGATTTACATGTCACATAACATAGCCATGCCATTATTTCATATCAAAACACATCAAAATCATGTCTTTTACATACATATACCATTCGGCCACATCATATGATCATTACCCATGTTTTATCTTTTCATTTTAATTTCAATAAAATCTACAATTCCCATAAGAGCATAATTCACCATAAATTATTCAATTTAATTCAAATAGATTTTCATTTAACTAATTTTCCAATTTTTAGTATCAAATATACTAAAATCTCACCTTAACATCAATTATGTCAAAATGTACATAATACATTATTTCATTATAAAATTCTTAAATAAATTCAAACAAAACCAATTAAATTAAATTACAATTAAAATCATATCTATAAACATATAATGGCTTATAACTCACAAATAACCACATTATTTATTAAGAGAATTATAAATTCAATTTTAGCCATTTACAAAATGTTTCATCAAAATTTAGTTTCCAACATTTAAACATCTATTAAATTAGATTATAACTTAATTAGCAATTATACGCATTCAATTATAAGTAAAAAACCAATTGAGGTTCAGGTTTAATTAGGAAAGAAAATGCACATTTTAGTCAAAACAGGGTTTAGGCAAAACAGACCCTTAACCTTAAATTGCATCACTGAAACCAATATGCAAACACCATTTGTAGACAAAGTAATCTTCTTAAAACTTTATCCTCAAGATAGTAAATTTCTACTGTCAAAATTTCAACCCATTTGGAAATACAACCAAGGAGTTATGGCTTAAGAAGCACCTACTGCTCCAATGACCCGCCTAAAGAAAAAGGCTACTATTTTTGGTTTTTATGAGGACCTTAAAGGCAGAATTATATTATGGCTATTTCTATAATATTTATAGGCTCATAAGTTCCGGTTCTAACCAAATTAGAATCATTCAATTTGGAGTTCCAAAACTTGAATTATGATCGAAATAGTCCACAGAGGTCAATCTGAACTTCTGGCCAGAATTGTTCTTTTTAAATTTAATTATTCAAATCCTCAATTTAAACACCCCTAAGCAGGTTTCTACCATCAATTTCACTTATTCATGCACAGTTCATCAAAAACCCCAAATTTCATTACCCTAAATAAAAAAAAAATTCGATGAAAATCTAAAGAATTTGTAACAACATACCTTAATTCTCTTTCTCTTTCACTAAAGCTCCTTTTCTTTCTCTTTTGACTTAGATGAATCACCCTCTTCACCTTAAAATCATCGTGGCAGCAACACCAATAGGGAAAACCCAATAAAACCTCACTTCAACAACTGAATTAAACAATTAAAGTAACTAAATACAACCTAATAGAACTATGAAAACCAACTAGAAACCATTAATTTGACTTACCTTCAAAATTCCCAAAAACCTAACTTTTTGATTTCCCACTTATCCTTTAGCAAAATCAGAAATTAATGGCTGAAATCATCTTCTTAAGGAGTTGAAAACATTAACTAAACTTGGGTTGAAAGAGGATGGAAGAATTTAGAAGAATCAAAGGGAAAAAGAAAAAAAAAGTCACGTTTTTGAGAGAGAAGAGAGAGGAACAAGAGACTACTGAATTTTGGGTTCAAGAATAGAATCTTGGGCTTTTATACTAAGGTTTTAGGTTGATTTAAGGTCCAACCAAGCTGGGCCAACCAATCCAAAGCTCAAGCCACTTTGATGGCTCAATTTATACTCTTAATTTAATTTTCTCTTTTCCCAAGCTCTAATTCTCCCATAATTAATTTTATAATTCATAATAAATATAAATTAGGCTACATTTAAAATTTCAGCCAAAACGGAGTCCGTTTTCGGTTATTCTTTAACTATTCGGTAGCTCAATTTTCGGTGTACCGTAAAAATTCCTTTTTACCTCCAATAAGTTCTATACATTATTTAGAGTCTATCCATGCCTTTAGATAAATTTTTAGAGGTCAATAGCTATTTTTAATAGTCCGGTCAAAGTTTGGTCAAGCCCGGTTAATATTTAAACCGAAAAGGACTATTTCTCATTTTTAGCATTTGGAGACCTATTTGACCTCAAATTCACTTCAAATTCCACCCTCGGACTACTTATAACTAATATTTTCTAATGATCAAATAAAATAATTTTTGTCCACGGGTGTATTTAATAATCCGGGTACTCTAACCAACACCGAAAAATACTATTTACATCTAACCCGGTATTTGGGCCATTACAAATGTGGTCTTCTCTTGGTCATTAGGGTATATGAAAATTTGAAAATACCTCGAAAATCCATCTAATAAACAATAATGAGAATAGCCAGCTATTCTCTTTAACATTTGATCTATGAATGGCAAAGGAAAGTGATCTTTCCTAGTAGCTGAATTTAACTTCCTATAGTCAATACACACTCTCCAACCCGTGGTGGTTCATGTAGAAATCAAATTTCCATTCTCATTTTTAACCACAGTCATTTCCCCTTTCTTTGGTACACAATGTATAGGACTCACCCATGCACTATCCGAAATTATATAGATAATCCCAGCATCTAACAACTTAATAACCTCCTTTTTAACTACCTCTTTCATATTTGGGTTAAGTCTTTTTTGTCTATCAGCCTTAGGTTGACACTCATCTTCCATGTTAATCCTATGCATTACTACATTAGGACTAATTCCCTTTAAATCAGAAATTTGCCATCCTATACTTTTGATCCTCTTTCTAACCACTTCTAATAACAAAGACTCTTGGTTATTAGTTAGCTTATTAGAGACAATGATAGGTAAAGTACTATTATTACCAAGAAATGCATACCTCAAATGGCTTGGTAGTTCTTTCAATTCAACATTAGGAGGACTTACAATGGATGGTGGCAAAGGTGCCTAATTTTTATACAAAAACTCTAGCCTTAAGCTCTCTTGCTCCTCCTTCTCATGAACTTCTTCATCAATAACAACATCCCCTTGACTTGCATCATTCAGCATTTCCAAGACATAAGCATTAATAACATCTATTTTCATGCACACATTTTCATCCATGGGGTATTTAAGTGCTTTGTCCATGTGGTACTCTACTTTATCCTCTCTTACTCTTAAAACCAAAGCTCCTTCATAGACATCAACTAAAACCCTACCTGTTCTCATGAAAGGTCTTCCTAATATTAATGGACATTTAACATCATAAGCAAAGTCCAAAATCACAAAATCAGCGGGCAAAATAAATTTATCCACTTTAACTAGTACATCCTCTACTATACCATATGGTCTTTTAATTGATTGGTCAGCCAATTGCAATACCATTGAAGTAGATTTCACATCTTCCAAACCTAACTTTTTAAAGATTGATAATGGCATAAGGTTAATACTAGCTCCCAAATCAAATAAACACTTAACAAATTCAATATCCCCCAAAGTACAAGGAATAGTGAAACGCCCATTATCTTTAAGCTTAGTAGGCACATTGTTAGTAATTACTGAACTACATGGTTCAGTTAATTTAACAGTTGATAAGTCTTTCCAACTGTTTTTCTTAGAAATCAAATCCTTTAGAAACTTAGCATAGTTAGAAATTTGAGTTATAGCCTCAATAAAATTTAAATTGATATGTAGATGCTTTAATTTATCAAGAAAAGTTTGGAATTTCTTATCATGGTGTTGCTGCTTAAGACGTTGCGACAACGGTCAACGAGGTTGGAACACTTTTGGCAGATTTGCCTTAAAAACCCCTTTTGTCGCACTCGCGATAGGTGTCGCGCTCGCGACAGTATGCTCCTTCTCTACTGGCGCGCTCGCGAATGGAATCGCGCTCGTGATATTGGCTAGCTTCCCCTCTGTCGTGCTTGCGACAGGTGTCGCGTTCGTGATAGAAGGCTCATCTTCCTTCTTCATCTCCTTTTCCTTCAAAAACTCATTTTTGTTAGAAGAAACAAATTCATGGTTGTAAGATTTACCTGACCTTAATGTGGTTGTCTTCAAGTGCTCCCCAGGATTATCTTCTTGGAAGGCATCCTTATAATCTTGATGGTAATCCATTAGCAATTTGCCCCAATTGAACCTCAAGGTTGTGAATGGATGAAGCTTGATTCTTAGCTATTTGATCAAACTTAGATTCCAGCCTCTTATGATTCTCCTCTTGTAAATTAAACTTCAAATTTATTCCCTCTAAGAATCTATCCATTTTAACCTCCAAATCTCCAAATCTATCTTGTAGTGGTTGAAATCCTACACCTCCTCTATTCTAATTATTCTTATTCCCCCATGAAAAATTTGGATGGTTCCTCCATCCAGGGTTATAAGTATTAGAATAGGGATTTCCACGCCCTTGTCCTTGAATAAAACTCACTTGCTCTTCAGTACTTGCCATTCCCAAGGTACAACCTTCACTTGCATGACCCTGTTGTCCACAAATTGTACATGCATTTGATGAAGTTCCTCCCATGTTCAAGTTATCTATTTTGTGTGTCAAAGCTGCTATTTGTGCTTGCAAAGCAACAACCGAGTCAATAGAATGTAAACCTTTAATAGGGGAAGAATTTGATACCTTAGCTCTTTCGATTGGCCACATGTAATTGTTTATTGACATTTCCTCAAATAACTCATATGCAGCATTTGTTATTTTCCTCATAAGAGAACCTCCCGCAACTGTATCAATAGTTCCTCTTGTGGTAGGATTGACACCATTGTAAAACATTTGCATGAGAAACTCTTTTGGAAGATTGTGATGGGGATAACTTCTTTGCAATTCCTTAAATCTTTCTCATGTCTCATACAAAGATACATTGTCATTGTGCACAAAGGTAGTGATATCTTTAATAATCTTTGCCGTTTTGGTTAGAGGAAAATACTTAGATAAAAATGCTTGAGCTAATTGGTCCCAAGCTGTAATAGATCCTCTGGCAAGTGAATTCAACCAAGTTTTTGCTTTGTCCTTTAATGTGAAAGGAAATAGCCTAAGTTTGATTGCATCCGCTGAAACTCCATTGATTTTAAAGGTATCACAAATTTTTAAGAAATTTTCCAAATGAGCATTTGGATCCTCATTTGCCAAACCATAGAATTGAATACAATTTTGAATCATTTGTAAATGAGATGGTTTTATTTCAAACTGATTTGCATTTACCGTAGGTTTTACCACTCCTTGTTGAGCCTCGTTCAATGCTGGCATAGCAAAATCCATCAATCTAGGTGGATTCTCATCATCAACCATACTTAGTCTCCTATTTTTATTTTTATTTTTATTGGATTTACGGTTACTCAACAAAAATCTTTCTATCTCCGGATTCAATTGTTCAAGTTCTTCTTGAGAACTCCATGTATTAGGCATAAACTTGAACTATCCAATCCTGCAAAACAAACACAAGCAACAAAACAAACTAATTAAATATTGTAATCCAAAATCATAAATCAAGATTTATAATGGCAATTATATCACACATAACCGTTCCCTGGCAACGGCGCCAAAAACTTGTTGTGCTAATTCCGCAAGCGCATGGTCTACTGATTAGTACTTAAAATATCGTTTCCACGAGGAACGTATGTTTATTATTACTCGCTATTACTACTTGATTTTACCTTGTTTACAATGTTCAACATCTTGCAAGGTTAATTTTATACTACTCGTGTAATGCAAATTAATTAAACCTAATTAATGATAATCAAAGAAGACAATTTAGATGATGGAGAAATAATGATTGTGAAACTTGATTCCATATTTAAAATATAAATATAATCTTATAAGCAAGTCAAATTGGAATAATATTCTAATCCACTCTCTCGACATGAACTAGAGTGCTGAAATATGCAATTACAATACTAATCCTTAATTCTCATTAATGAACTAGTTAGTTCCAATTACATATTCTAAGATTAATTACAAATTTATAGCAATTGTCTTAACATACTGATCTCTCAAGCAATGTTTTAATAATGAACTTTTATTAGTTATAAGATAAAGTGAATCTCTCAACTCTCCTTTAACTTATAATGATCATGCAATAATACTAATAGACAATTCTGCTTTAAAAGATTATTAACATTGATGGAAATAGAAAATAACATTAATATTATTCAAGTTCCTAAATATACTTCAGTTAATTACAAAGAATAAGTAAAAGATTAGAAATAAGAAAAAGGAGATCTCTCAACCCTTTTACCTTTCACAAAGAATGATCTTCTTCCTTGCAATTGTCTTCTCTTCAAAACATAAAATCTAACTTAAGAACTTCAACTATATAAAATTGTTCTTCAAACTTACAGAGAAAAACTTAGTTAAAAATTCCTCTTCCCTAAAATTTACAGCTGAAATTAATATATAATGCTCCAAAGTTCATAACTCTTGAAATGCCTCTTCAAAGTGTTGCAAAAGTTGGTGAGAAGACTTGACTCTTCACAAAGCTTTTCAAAATAATTGCCCCAAGCTCTCTCTGTCGCGCTCGCGATAGGACACGGACTATTCTTCATTTGATTTTCCTCAACTGCGTTGATTATTTGACTTTCCTTGCTCTGTTGCGCTCTCGACAGGACGCGCTCTTCTCTCCTTTGCTCTTTCTTCTTTGTTCTTAGGTGTCCTCTGTCGCGCTCGCGACAATGCATCCTTTCCTTGCTCATATCTGCTCCTTTCTCCACATTTTCTCCCTTTTCTCCTACAAACACAAAACTTCACACAAAAGCATAAAACATACCTAATTCTAACACAATTAACCATAACTAAAAATAATTTTAATCACAAAACAATAGGTAAATATGAGGTATTTAAGCTCCTATCATCGATCGTATACATGCCAGGCCTATACCTTTATCTTAGTTGTCCAATATTTCTTTCGATCGTCAATAATCCTTGGCCACATCAATCCTTCTATCTCCTATGACCTGCACGCAGTAATCACATTACGTGTTGAGCATTGAAAATGTCTAGTGGTGGATACATATCCTAAATTTTCTATATCCACACCTACATGCATGCCTATGCAAGTGTATTACCTTAATCACACTATTTGAATGTTAAGTTCTTTACTTTGATCACTTATCATTATATCCTTTGATTTCATTTTTGTAATTACACTCTATTACTTCCATTTCTGTTATCATTATCATGACTGATAATCTTAAC
Organism: Excoecaria cochinchinensis; assembly: GCA_947683425.1. Classification (NCBI taxonomy): domain Eukaryota; kingdom Viridiplantae; phylum Streptophyta; class Magnoliopsida; order Malpighiales; family Euphorbiaceae; genus Excoecaria; species Excoecaria cochinchinensis. The sequence goes on from CANTUQ010000013.1 coordinate 10,367,179, forward strand.
CTTAGTGTCACTTTGTTCGATCTATCAATGAATAATCAATCACTTTAACAATCATTGTTATTTTTTTTTATCTATATATATATATATATATATATATATATATATATATATATATATATATATATATATATATATATATATATATATATATATATATATATATATATATATATATTCTCTAATTTTCTTCATTTTGCTTATAATTTATTTATTTACAGTCCATACTTGAACACTCTATTACTTACTGAATCACTCGTTAAAACAGTAATTATAGTGGATATTAACGACACTGATTTAACACTATTACTTTCTTTATGTCCTTAACACTTTCTTTACTCTCCTTTAATTACACTAACTCTTGAATTATTAACACTAGTATTCGATATACTGATCATTTGAATACTTATTTTTTTTTATCCTTAATCTCTTATTTCTTTCTCAAACAATGCTATTACTATTATTAATATGACAAATCCCTTTTTAATTACATTCAATTATACAATTAACATTATACCGTACCTATTATTCTCTTCCTATTATCACTACTTTGTAAATCACATTACAATTTATTTTTACCTTTACATTTTTATTTCCCCCTAGGTTCAATTAAACACTTTTATTATTTTCATTTTACATGTCACATAATTGATTTCTTTAGTCCTTGAAATTTCTTTCATTATCCATGCACTATAATATAATATTATTAAAGTCCTTCACACTTCTTTATATTTACAAATTTACCCTTACATTTCACTTTATTAACATTATCATTATTAGTTTTATTATTTTTTATTATCATTTATTGATTTACAAACATATAACCAATTCAATGTTTTCATAATTTCAATTAATAGTCCATTTCCTTACCCATTTGCATTTAGGTCCTAACGTTAGCTTTATTATTGTTACTTATTTATAATTACATCATTATCTTAAACTTAATTAAGTTACACACACACATCCATAATCATCATATATATTTATATATTAAATTAATTAAAACTATTATACATCTAATAATTATTTATACAACAATATTAAATTCTAATTGATTATTTGTGCACTAATTATTAATTACGCATTTAATATCTATATCAATGATTAATTACACTTTAATCCTTTAATTAGCCTCACTATCATAAAATTACAAGTAGGTCCCTAAACTTTCATCAAATTACGATTTTACCCTTAATTATCTCATATTTACAAAAATGCCACTAAATAATATCATTCTTACATTTATTTATCATTTGGCCTACAAATTATCATTTAGTCCTTACACTATCATCATTAAACCAATTTACACTTTAATCCTTATGTTTTCCTTAAATTTTGATTTTTCCATTCAATTTCATTATAATTACAATTATGCCACTAGTTATTCTTAAATTCACTTTTAATTTATTTTTAACATTAAAATTTACATTTTAGTCTTTCCAATAACATTTTCATGCCAATTTACATTTTAGTCCCTAATATGTGATCAAATTACATCACTAATCATTTAATTACACTTTTCTCTTTAATAACACTTATTATCTCAATTATATACTAAATTATTGTCTTACCCCTACAACTTTTTTTTTCTATTAATTTAGTCCCTTTTTCACTCTAATCTTCATATTAACTCCAATTTAATAATTTTTGTTCCATATTTCTTCTTAAATACTCCTATTAACTTATTCATTAACAAATTTACCATTTTACTCCTAAACTTTATATTTTTTTCACTTTAGTCCTTTTTCACTTTAATTTTCGTATTAATTCCAATTTAATCATTTTAATTTCACTTTTACCAATTTGCCCCTAGCATCAAACCAATAGAAATCTCTAGACCTGATACACGGGACGTGGACCCTACAGGTTCACTACACTATAGATTGATCTCGAAAGACCACCTAAACACTATCACTGCATTTCACTATATACTCTATAATTGTATCACTGTAGTAGACCATCATTGGCCTACAGATGCGAGTCGTCATAACTCGCTACCGCGAAAAGGGTGTTTTTATGGCTAGCCAATTATATCCTGAGCTAGATTCACTACCAGAACATTAAGGGCAATATACGTTCATCATGTAATTCATTTTTCCACCTGACAATAATTAAATAAGTTCCACAATAATAGTCATTATGGGACTAGTTAGTCCATACACACATTTCTCATTTTAATAATACATTACACTACATATTTACTTTCAATTCATTCATATATCATTTGTAACACCAATTATGCCATTAAATTCATTTAAACATATCATAACCATTTTCACTTCACTCTTTTTCCATCAATTCCATTTTGAAACACTTATTATTCAATGTTAGCATCAATTAAGTTACTTCTTTACTTTAACCTATCATAACCCATAATATCCACTTTAGACATTATGTATATTCAACATATAAAATATTCAATTAAGTAATAAAAATTCTAAATAAATTATTTTACACTCTATTTCATTTATACATTCATTTTTAAGAATTTTCTCCACTATCTTGAAAAAATTTACTATAAGATTATCAATGCAGTCATTCGGCCATACACTTAGTTTTTCACCCTTAAATTATTTTTCTCTCATTTATCACTCATTTGGCAAAATTACATTTTAATTAACCTAGATACACCTTTAAATTACATTATATCACAAAGTATTTGTAACACCCCAATACCCCTTAGGAGGACTATTGGGATGCTACACACGTAAACACGTACACTCAAACAAAACTAAAGCGAAAGCATTCCGAAATAAAACATACTTGTATAGCTAAACTTATAATGTATACATATACAAAATGAAGACAATATCATATATCACTATTACATGCCTTTTCTTACATATAAAAAAGTTCTATACTTATATAAAGAGAATCACTTCACTCCTAGTGGCCAGCAGATGGGGACCCATACTTCAGTACCAAACCTGCATACCTACACGGGAAAAAGCACCCGTGCTAAGCGATATTGCTTAGTGGGGATAAACAAATACAGAGGACTTCCAATTAAGTCACAACAATAATAGTAGGCATGCATATAAACTACAGGTATTTGCATCTAAATTCAGAAGCTTATCATAAAAATAGCATAACATTATCTTGCCCAAAGTCGTTACAAATACAGAAGCAATAGCAATTGCTAAAAATCAGGAATATACAGGATCATATAACAGATACAAGCTTAATAATAACTCACACATGTAAATAACAGTACAAGAGCTTGAGTTCAAAACAATGGTGGATACGAGTAATCAGAATACTGACTAGCAGTATCATAAGATCAAAGTCTAAATTTTCAGAAGATCGAAGATTAAAAACAAAAATAATAGGAGGCCGAAGTCTAGATTTTCAGAAGACCAAAGTCTAAAAGCTAAACCCATACGGGTTAACACGAGCAGCTGCAAAACACTGGCCCTTTATTAGCATGCTTATCTATCCACTACCTTGACCGTTCAGGCTTAACATATGAACTATACACATTAACTCAACACTCAAGTATCCAATCACACAATTACATGACCAATCAATTTATGAACAACTAAATAACCCAACAAGCATAAGGTTCTTACATATATATCATACATATAATCTTCATTATACATGTACAAACATATGCCAATGCAATGACATACACCAATGTGCATAAAAGACTCAAGCTTAAAAAATTGCATAGTGTCGCACTCGGGACAGAACAGGAATCTCATAGATGTCGCGCACGCGGACCTCGTAGCCCTCACGACAGAATGCTAAAGTGGCTTCTGTCCCACTTGTGACCAGGCTCGGCACTGCTTGGCCATGCATTAGAGAACTCAATAGGGCTGGTGATCCTCGGCATGTGGACCTTGCCTAGAGACATTATGTTACACTCGCGACAGAACATAACTAAATGTTACAAAACCACTAATCGCATAACTTTTCATGCATACTCATTCATTATCCAACAATACTCACAAGCATGCTTTCAAAGACTTGTAATACAATATGCTAATTACACTATAAGGCTCTAATCAACAATTAACACAAAATCAATTTCAAATTCCAATGAGGAACATGAACACATGCTTCTCAAATACACTACTAAGCATACATACAATCAACATGCTTTAAAATAAGGTATAAATTATCAAAAACCAAACTAACAATACAAGCATCATCACAAATCTAACTCAAACACAAACATGCATCAATGACTTAAATCAAAAACACATTCATAAATAAAAGGGCACACGATCCCAACCTCTAAAGCAGCTAAACCTCCATAAAAATAAGACCTTATCCTTGCCTTTCTCCCTTATTCTAGCCTCAGCTTCTTGCAATACCCAAATCAAGAACAAACTCTTAATCCATTTACTCAACTAATCCATACACAAAGAAAGGAGTAGAAGAAGAAGCTCAATCCAAATAGACTTACCTTCAAGACTTAATCTTTCAATCACTCTTCCATCAATCCAAAATGTAGAATCTCTCAACAAGCAAATTAAAACTCAAAGAAAAAGAAAGTGGAGAGAAGAAATCCGAGAGAAAGAGAGGGAAAGGAGACACTACAAGAAAATTGACTTTTAACGAACAAAATTTAACGAAGGGATAAAAACTCGGTCGTTAAAATATACAAATAACGAAGGGAAATTAATTCGGTCATTAGTTCTTAAATTTTATTGTTATATAACGAGGGGATTAAATCCGGTCGTTAAAACACTAAAAATCCAGTCGTTAAAATATACAAATAACGAAGAAAAATTAATCCGGTCGTTAATTTTCAAATTTTATTATTTTATAGCGAAGGAATTAAATTCGGTCGTTGAAAGAATACAAATCCGGTGGTTAATGGTGTAAAATAATTGGCTAGATTTCATCTTTACACGTAAATACAACCCTAAAAGTTAAAATCGCCTATCCCCTTTTCCAATTTGCGTACAAAATACAGTTTGTCTCTCACAGTGGACGGTGCCCCCTTGTGCCTGGATCGCCGCACCGCCTCGCAGCCATCGCGGGTCACATCTGCATCTCGTCTGCCTCGCCTAGTCGCTGCCGCCTCGCCTCCCATCGCATCGGCCTTGCCTCGCCGCCGAGCTGCCTCTCCTCGCCTCTATCGCGCGTCGCGTCTGCCTATCCTAGCCACCGCTGCATCGCCTCGCGTCGCGTCACCTTCGTCTTGCTGCCGCTGCATCGCCTCGCGTTGTGTCGTCCTCGCCTTACCGCCGCTCGTCTGCCTTGCCCCGCGGCCATGTCACTCGCCGCCATCATTGAAGACAGGTTTGTATCCTAACTTTGCATTTGATTTTGCATCCAAATCCTCAAACTATAAGTACTCATTATGCCACAAAGGGACTGGTCTTATTTGCATTTATTCTATCCAACTAGTCTTATTTTCATAAATTCTATCTAACTGAAAAATTTTGAAATTAAATTAGAGGAATTAGGTTTTTGTGTTTTAAGTTGAATTATTGATTTGTTGATGTCAGGGCTTTTCTTTACAATTCTTGGATTGATACTGTTTATTCTGAGGTTTTATTATACAAGGATTGCATATTATGCTTATAAGGGATATAAAGGCTTCAATTTCTCCAACATACCTGCTATCTAGTTGATGCTGAAGCTTCTACTACTACTGTTACTTGTGTACATATCTTTCTCGAATTCTTCTTTCTATAATTTATTTTTGGAGCTGTGGTTCTTTCGTTCTTTCTCTCTTATGTAAACAAGTACCTATTTTAAATTGTTCTGATTAGTTACCTTGTGTTACATTCTGTTCTTGGGATCTTTAAATTCCTAATACATAATGCAGAACATTTGAAATTCACTTTTCTTTTTTGAGGTATCTTATTGACAGGTATTTTCAGAGGATTCAACTCATATTAGGTATTTTCTACCACACATTTCTGTTTGATAATCAAAAAGGTAAACGAAGGTTATAAAGGCATTCTGTTGGTTAGCATGATTTTTTATTTCTGTAATTTGCATTTGGAAGCTTAGAGAACAGATTTCCTTGATCTTAAGGTTTGATTAAGGGAATAGCTTAAAATGTTGTTTCTGCCCATTGTTAAATTTAGTTATAGATATTGTAGCATGTTGTATGGAGCAGGACCATTTAACTGATTGTATCCCTCAAGATATGATATATAGTCAAACTAATGTACTTTGTTTTTTAAAATGTCTCTTGCAAGTGTAAAACTTGAATTCTCTGATTTGGATGACCTATCATCTACTAAAGAGGGCTTTACAGAAGCAACTCTGCGTAGCATATGCATGCTATTTGGACCTTGCAGTGTCTTTAAAAGTTTTCAGTTCTACTCATATTAGCTGTTCAAATTACTCTGATTCACCTTCAGTTAGTAATGTAATGCTTTCTTGCCTCTGCAATTAATAATGTAATGCTTTTTCTGTGAATAATAATCATAACTAAGTTTATGGTTTTAATGCATGACTTACTACTCTAGTTGAACAAAATGTTATCAGTGCTTCGCAATTCCAAATTTTAGACCTTGAGGATTCTTTTCCCAGAAAAGTACATTCCTAAGTTCTGCATTGCAGTAGCACCTGACAGCCTTCTGCAACTGGTTGTTCCTTGTTAGCTCATTATGTGTCTGTTTGTTATCTTCTTCAGAAGGATATGAGAAGTTAGCTCTAGCTAGGAGGAAGGGCGTATCTCTAAGGGCAGGCCAAGAGGGTTCTGATGATGGCATGGGCATGTTATCCAGTACAACAGACTTTGGAGCATCCTCTTTAATACTGTCCAACTCTAGCATGAGCACTTCAAACATGAATGCATCTGCTCTAGAAACCTCCAACAATGACATTGATACATATGACATATTTGCTGACGATGATGATAATGCCACTGCTAAACCATCTTCTAACAGTAGTAATTTGGTTTCTGGCTCTAATTCTTATGGAGTCACCGAGTCATCATCGGATGGCCTGACCTCTGTTCCTGCATGTAAGCTCTTATTATTGATTTTCAGTTTTCAAATTTCATGGATGAAGTAAAAAGAACTTGTCCAAGATAATAACTGTTCCATAATTGTATGGGATGAAATGTTGCTTCATTGGCTTGTTTTCCCTTATACCTTTTGATTTCTTGATCTGCAACTGGAAGTTTGCTGGATGAATACGTATATGATGAGACCTCTGGGTACTCTCTCAATCTCATGGGATTTCGTTATTTTTTCAGTAAATTGATTGAAACTTACTTCAGTTTCTAATAATTGTTGTTTTTTACACTTTTTGACTTGTTATACTGACTGTCCACATTCATAGGTGGGAAGGACCTTACTTAGTGGTCATGTTTTCTATCTTTATAAGCTGTCTGTGGCCCTTTCATGCAACTCTATGTTTTTGCCTGCAACTATGGATATATATTTAGCTTGTCCAATGGTTCTTTTGAAGTTTATGCTAGTATGTGCTGTTAGTATTAGGTTGAGCATTGTTTTATGATCATTACTGAAAATGAGTAAAAACATTTGACGTGGGTGTACTGTCGGTCATACAAATAATTGAAATAATCTTAAATTGCCAAAAAAATCCCTAGCCTTAAACAATAGATAAGAGTTCCTCAGAACATTAGGAACATCTTCCTGCCATTATCTATGTAGATGAGCAATCTTGGCATGAAAGTTGAGATTGAAGCATTGGTAGCTAAAGCAATAACTATATATATATGTATATTAAATTGTTATGGACAATAGGTAACAGCTTGTGATAAATTCTTTCATGTCTCCAGTATTGTTTCTTTAAGATTGTGGGTAACTTTATTTTTTGTTTGTTATGGGTTTCGTCAGTTGCAAAGGACATACTCGTGAACTGTTCTTGTACTTTTTTTTTATATTATCATTCTGCTTACAGATTCATTTTTAGGTGGAGAATCATTTTTAGTCTATTAATGCTTAAGTTTTGACATTACTGATACCTATGCTTGCGTTAATGATTTCTTACTGGTGATAGAACTTCCAGAAAATTGTTCCTATTGGTCATACAATGTGCATTGGAACTTTGGTGTGTAAATCCTAAAGAACTCAGAAGTTGCACTGTGATTATGGAATGACTCTAAATTTGCACGCACTGTGATTATGGAATGATTCTAAATTTGTACTAAGTGTAGCAATTGTATTCTATGAATAAGATGTCTCATATCTCCTTTATAGTTCTTTTGTGAATTTGTTGCTTTTTTTCGGAAAAAAAAAATACGTTTCATTGTTTATTTATAGGTACTGGTTATATGCTGCTGTTAGTAATAATTATTTGGTGATGACAAATGATGAGATGAGGGACCACATATTCCAGTTGCTAGGAACTTCCTTTTTTCCAAGATGGAAGGAAAAACATCATGTATTTTTATTCTTTTACATGAATTCGGTAGTTACTTGTGTTTTTAATTTCTAATAAAGTGTGGTTTCAATTTAGTATCTGTAATTGGATTCAAAGTCAAATTCTTTGCTCATACAGTTGTCTCCCCATTTTAATGTAAGTTCTATTCTATTTTTTTTATTGTTATAATGACATTATAATGCATTAAACATATGATTATTTTTTACTTTTTCTTTGCAGCCCTTTTCATTTTTTGGATATTTTGAAGTGTATATACAATTACACTTGATGAACTTTGGATATTTTAAAGTGCATATATAATTACACTAGCTTGTTGCGAGATTTTGAATATTTAAGGTAAATTATATTTTAAATTAAAAATATTAAATTATTTGGCCTTTTGATTTATTGCCTTTGTGCATGAATTTTAATTATGAATTTATGTTTTAAATTCTACAGGTTTTATAAAATAATGGACAATGAAGATATAAGGTTCATTATGCATTCTTCTAGAATTTTCTAGGTGAATAGAGAATGATATAGATAGGGGCTGTTTTTATATTTTATACTTGTATGTGATACAATGTCAACCAATTTCGAAATATCGATATATTTTGTATTTGATATTTTGCAATTTATGAAAAAACTATTTATTATAATTTTGGATATGTATATGTGCGTGAATGATGTGTACAGGTAATAGTCAAATAAAATATTTTATTTATAGTGAATACAACAAAAGCAAAAACTTGTCCATAAAAAGTATCTGCAACTACAAAAAATTCCTTCATTGAAAGCGAATAACATTAGCAAAGGCAAAATTCGATCGGTAAAACAGTATTTTTAACGACAGGAAAGGTTGAAAAGTGAATACAATTAATGAAAGGAAAATTCGTTCGCTATAAAGTATCTTTAACGACTGAAAATATTTTCGTTAAAAGTGAATATAATTAACGAAAGGAAAATTTGGTCGCTAAAATGTATCTTTCACGACCAAAAATCCCTTCGTTAAAAGTGAATATAATTAGCTAAGGGAAAATCCGGTCGGTAAAAAGTATCTTTAACGACTGGAAATTCCTTCGTTGAAATTGAATACAATTAGCGAAGGGAAAATCCGGTCGCTAAAAGGTATCTTTAACGACCGGAAATCCCTTCGTTAAAAGTGAATACAATTAGCGAAGGGAAAATCCGGTCGCTAAAAATCACTTTTCAACGACCGAAAAAATTCCGGTCGTTAAAGACATTAACGACCGGATGCAATATCCGGTCGTCCATACCTTTAACGAAGGGGCTTTTACCGACCGGATTTTCCGGTCGTTAAATATTTTTAACGACCGAATTTTAACTTTTAACGACCGGATTTCCCTTCGTTAAAGAGCATTTTTCTTGTAGTGAGAGAAGAATTTGCATGCAATCCCATTGGGACAGATTTTTCCACTAACAACCTATATATTGCATGTACTAATCCTAGGTGGCACAACCACATCAAGCCACTTGTCATCCAAAAGCCACTTGTCCCAGTAACTTGCAAATTCTCTCTAAGTCCACGGCAAATGCTCCCTTAAGTCCCTTAAGTCTCTTTCTTCCCTCAATCAACATATCTTATCTTTCAATTAAGTCCTTAATTACACATAAAATCATACAAATACAAAAATTTGCACTACCAATTCTACTAGGGTGTAAGTGGGGTTATTAAAATTCTCTCCTCCTTAAGAAATTTGTCCTCAAAATTTCCTCCCGATACCAAACAGATAACACTACACTACAATATCAGAACTCGTGTGAATTAAACTTAAACAAATGGAAACTTACCAGAAGAACCAGCTTATTCATCTTCTTTGTCTCTGATCATGGCGTAACACCGAGCTGGACCAACCGAAGGTATCGGTTTCTCAACCGTCTCTAATGGTACTTGCAATGTCTGCCCTATTTGTCTTCTACCTCTAATAGATCCAATCACTCCCATGTTACCCTTACTTTCTGCCTGAACTATACTTTCCTTCATATTCGGGCAATTGGCCAGCATATGTTCTATATTGCCACATCGAAAACATGCTCCAGTGAGCTTCCTACAAGTGCCCCAGTGGAACCTCTCACAATGCTCACACTTAGGCACTGTACTTCCTTTACTCGAAGGTGCCAAAACACTACCCTTCGATGCCGGCTCACGACCCGATCCTCGTGTAACTTGCCCACTAGCAACCTCTCGCGACTTCTTAGCACTCGGCACACCACTATAATTTACCTTTCTCTTCTATTCCTTTTTCTGCTTAATCACTTTAGACTCTTACAATTTCATTGCTACCGAAACCAATTGGTAGTAACCTACCAAATGCATGATAGCCATAGCCAATAGAGGACCTTTGATGCTCTCTTTAAAACTATCTTCAAACTGGCGACACTTGAATTCCTCAGTTAACAACAGGTTCGACACATACTTGCTTAACTTACTGAATTCCTTCTCATATTCACTTACAGACATACCCTTTTATGTCAGACTTACAAATTCCTTCCACTTTGCCTCTCGGTATGCCTTAGTGACATACCTCTTCTCAAACTCTTGCACAAAGTAGTCCCATATCATCTCTATAGGTCGCTGGGGGCTCCTTAACACTAGCTTCCACTAGTCATAAGCCGAACCTTACAATAGAGACACTACACAATTAACCTTCTCATCCAAAGGATAATTTATCTCTTGCAGAATTCTGCCTACCTTCTCTAACTAATACTCGGCTAAATTTGACTGATCCATAGTCGTACCATTAAATTCCTCTGCCCCTCTCCTTCTAATAAGATTAGTTGGAGCCTTAGGGGCAGTCAACCTCTCAATCAGATGCATTAACCCTTGTACCAATATTAGCTCACCCTGAAAAGCACCCAACCCTTCTGCTCTAGGTCACTCAGGTGCAGGCCGATTAACCGTCGCAGGATTAACACTACCCGTCGTCTCACCTATCTCTTCGCTCGGATTAAACTCCATCTAAACTCTACACAAGATAACATCTGCATTAGGCCATGACTCTAGACATACTCATACACATCTAAACATCTTATAGACCAGAATCATCTACCTAAGCTCTGATACCACTAAATTGTAACACCCCAATACCCCTTGGGAGGAATATCAGGATGCTACACATGCAAACACATACACTCAAGCAAAACTAAAGCGAATGCATTCAGAAAAAAAAAACATACTTGTATAGCTGAACTTATAATGTATACATATATAAAATCAATACAATATAATATATCAATATTCCATGCCCTTTTTTACGTATATAAAAGTTTTATACTTATACAAAAAGACTCACTTCACTCCTAGTGGCCAGCAGATGAGGACCCACACTTCAGAACCAAACCTGCATACCTACACGGGAAAAAGCACCCGTGCTAAGCGATAACGCTTAGTAGGGATATACAGATGCAGAGGACTTCCAATGAAGTCACAACAATAATAGTAGGCATGCATATAAACTACAGGTACTAGCATCAAAATTCAGAAGCTTATAATAAAAATAGCATAACATTATCTTGCCCAAAGTCATTACAAATACAGAAGCAATAACAATTGCTAAAAATTAGGAATATACAGGATCATATAACAGATATAAGCTTAATAATAACTCGCACATGTAAATAATAGTACAAGAGCTTCAGTTCAAAATGATGGTGGATATGGGTAATCAGAATACTGACTAGCAGTATCAGAAGACCGAAGTCTAAATTTTCAGAAGACCAAAGTCAAAAAACTAAAATAACAGAAGACCAAAGTCTAGATTTTTAGAAGACCGAAGTCTAAAAGCTAAACCCATACGGGTTGACACGAGCAGCTGCAAAACACTTGCCCTTTATAAGCATGCTTATCTATCCACCACCTTGACCGCTCAGGCTTAACATATGAACTATACACATTAACTCAACACTCAAGTATCCAATCACAAAATCACATGACCAATCAATTTATGAACAATTAAATAACCAAACAAGTATAAGGTTCATACATATATATCATACATATAATCTTCATTATACATGTGCAAACATATGCCAATGCATTGACATACACCAATGAGCATAAAAGACTCAAGCTTATAAAACTGCACAGTGTCATGCTCGCGATAGAACAGGAATCTCGCAGATGTTGCGCATGCAGACCTAGTTGCCCTCGCGATAAAATGCCGAAGTGTCTTCTGTTGCGATCGCGATGATTTTCGCACTCGCGACTAGACTCAGCACTGCTTGACCATGCGCGAGAAAACTCGGCAGGGCTAGTGATGCTTAGCAGGCGGACCTTGCCCAGACACATTTTGTCGCGCTCGATACCCCTATCGCGCTCACGATAGAACAAAACTAAATGTTCTAAAACCACTAATCACATAACTTCTCATACATACTCATTCATCATCCAACAATACTCACAAGCATGCTTTCAAAGACTTATAACACAATATGCCAATTACACTACAAGGCTCTAATCAACAATTAACACAAAATCAATTTCAAATTCCAATGAAGAACATGAACAACCAAATCATGAACACATGATTCTCAAATACACTACTAAGCATGCTTACAATCAATATGCTCTAAAACAGGGTCTAAATTATCAATAACCAAAATAACAACACAAGCATCATCACAAATCTAACTCAAACACAAACATGCATCAATGACTTAAATCAAAAACACATGCATAAATAAAAGGGCACATGATCCCAACCTCTAGAGCAGCTGAACCTCCACAAAAATTAGGCCTTATCCTTGCCTTTCTCCCTTCTTCTAGCCTCAACTTCTTACAATACCCAAATCAAGAAAAAACTCTTAATCCATTTACTCAACCAATCCATACACAAATAAAAGAGTAGAAGAAGAAACTCAATCCAAATACACTTACCTTTAAGTCTTAATCTTACAGTCACTCTTCCATCAATCCAAAAAGCATAATCTCTCAACAATTAAATCAAAACTCAAAGAATAAGAAAGTGGAGTGAAGAAAACCGAGAGAAAGAGAGGGAAAAGAGAGAAGAATTTGCATGCAATCCCATTGGGATAGATTTTCCCACTAACAACCTATATATTGCATGTGCTAATCCTAGGCGGCATAACCACATCAAGCCACTTGTCATCCAAAAGCCACTTGTCCTACTGACTTGCAAATTCTCTCTAAGTCCATAGTAAATGCTCCGTTAAGTCCCTTAAGTCTCTTTCTTCCCTCAATTAACATATCTTATCTTGCAATTAAGTCCTTAATTACACTTAAACTCATATAAATACAGAAATTTGCACTACCAGTTCTATTAAGGTGCAAATCGAATTATTACAGTATTCATATATACTCTTAACTTTACCATTTAGCCAAGACATCCATGATACATTAAGTTAGTTTTTCTTTCCTTTATTCATTAGATTAGCTATATCTCATGTTAAACATTACAAGTATACCATTTATATGCCATAAATAACAAAGTACACCATAGTAAAACTTAGGTATTCCATTGGGCCTAACCACACATCCACCACTAAAGTTTTATCTTTTCATTTAAAACATTCAAATCATCATTTCTAACCTTCCTAAGCATGACTATAAGGTTTAGTTCAATCAACCATGCATATTTCACACGCTTTATACTTAAACATAACATAAAATCATATTTTGACAATGGACAAAGAGGGATATTGTATCCACTAACCTTAAATTTATGACTTCCACATTTAGATCTTCATTTTATTCATCTTTCACCATTAAAGCATTTTCCTTTCCTTTATTTCTCCATGTGGCTGAATATAAACACCAAAGAAACCACCATAAATTTACTTCCTTTTTGCAATGTAATTACATAAACATCATCTACATATCCTAAAATACCTATTGGAACCTTTGAATTAAATTATAGAACCCTAAATCCCTTACCTCATTTTTAGCACATAACCTTTATCACTTTCTTTTTTCCACTTATTCCACTTCAAATGAAGTCTAGAGGCTGCTACCATCTAATACAGGGGCTAAAATTTGATTAGAAAGCTAGGATTTAGGGAGAGATATAGAGATAAATGAAGAAATTTGGTGGAGAATAGAAGGAGAATAATTCAGACTAGTAGAAGATGGAAGAGGCTGCTTGATTTCTAGGGATTTCTCTAGAGAAATCTGGATTTTGAGGAGTTTATATAGGAGTGTTGATGGGCTGGGCTTGGTCCATTTGAGTTAGGCCAACTTATTCCAAGCCCAATTAGGTTTTTAAGCCAATTTTCCAATCCAAAAATAATTTTATCACTTACCAATATTATTTTCTCCCAAAATCAGTTCCATAATTCATAAAATATCCAAATTAGCCTCCATATAAAATTTTAGCTCAATCGGAGTCCATTTCCCAATATGATAATTTCTTACCAATCCGATAACTCAATTTTCTATCTAGCGTCAGTGCAGGGCCACCGAAGATGGCGGCCTCCTCTTCCCTCTCTCTCCTTTCGGGTTTCCGTTTCTCGGTCTATCCTCCCATTTCTTTCTTTTTTTTTTTCCTTTCTCTTTTTCTTATTTTCTCTTATTTTGGTCTAATCCCCATTCTTTCAAAATGTCCCCCTCTTGCTCCTTGCATTTTTTTATTTTTTATACTTTTAGGTTATTTTCTTTTTATACCCTATTTTAGGTAGGGTTATTTTTGAGAGGAGGAGAGAAACGCATAGCTGAGATGGTCACCTTGTTGTGACGGTTGAGTTAATGGAAAAAGTGATCCAATATGGCGTGCCGGTTGAAAGGGCTTTGCTGAGTTGGTGCTTCTTGAGAGGGCTTTGGTTAATTGGTGCCTCTCGAGATAGCTTCGGTGAATGGTGCCTCTTGAGAGGGCTTTGGTTAATGGTTCCTCTTGAGAGGGTTTTGGTTTGGATTGGTGGCTCTTGAGAGGACTTTAGTGATTAGTGCCTTTTGAGAGGGCTTTGGTTTGGTGAAATGGTAGTTACTATCAACTTGTAGATGTGTTAACCCTTTTCCTGAAGTGGTGGTTACCGTCAACTTGTGGACATGTTAACCCCTAGACAAAATTGGTGTTACCGTCACCTCTGAACGTGATAACCCTTTTCATGAAGTCGGTACTGCCGTCACTTATAGACGTGGCAACCCCTTGTGGTTTGGTGAACGTGATTGGTTAACATCAGTTTGTCGATGTGTTAAACCATGGTTAGGTTAATTTTGGGCCACAAGAGGTATTTTGGAGTCGCCTCCTAATAAAACATTAGGAAAATTCATCTACCTCGTTGAGCCTAAGACTATGCATATGTGTCTATTTTGGGCAACAAGAAACTATTTTATAATCGCCTTCCAATAAGACATTGGGAAGGTCATCTAACCTCATGAAACTTAAGACCAGAGAGAGTTCGAGATCTCACCCTTACTTACACCTTGGATAAAGTTATAAATGAGTTTTTCTACTAAACTTTCATTTCTCTTCTCACGCGGTTCATGCAATTAAATTAAAGCACAATTCAAGCATATAGGAAAAGCAATAAATAAACAAAATTAACTTATAAAGAGAGAGGGCAAAATACAACCCCAATAAAATAAAAAGAAACAATGCACAAAACAGGGGTGTTTATTTGAATGGGAACATTGGTTCCTACATGCATAATTACAAAATTGAATATTTCTTAAACGACATTTTATTGGACGAAAACTAAGACATTGGTCCTATTTTATTTAGAAAAATCCCATTTTAGTAGAAAATATTTTGTGTGTTGATTCTTTTTAATGCGGTCAAAAAACCTTTATTATTAGGTAGTAACTCTAAAACACCTCTTATTGCCCAAAATAAACGCACTCGTGGTTTGATCGATCTTCATAAGTTTTAATGAACCTCTCTCGGACCCTAAAAGCAGGCCCCTGATCACCCACGGGGGTCAACAAGGGTCATAGTGGTGACTCCACTAGGGAGTTGAATTGTGAAGTGCGCCGAACCAATGTATGTCCTTGGAGGCCCGCCTTTAGGGTCTGAGAGGGTTTGCGTTTAGATCTTGGGTAACATGAGATATTTTGGAATCCCAACCCAATAGAACATTGGGGAAGTTTATCTAATCCCATGAAACCTTTAGGCACGTTTGAAGAATTTTGGAGTCGCTACCCAATTTAAAAGAATTGGAAAACTTCATCTAACCTCGGGGGTCTAAACCAGAGAGTAGTTCGAAACTTCACTCATATTAATGTCTTAGTTAATGTTATAAATGAATTTTTACTAATTAATTTTTCATCTCTCATCTCACACCGTCATGCATTAAAACTAAAGCGCACATCAAGCATCGAGGAAAGCGATAAATAAAATAAAAATACACTACAAAATAAATTACAAGATGAATGGGATAAAAATACAATCGCCTAAAATAGAAAATTAAACAAACAAAATCAATTAAATAAATAACATACATAAATTGGGGCCTTTAATTGGAGTAGGAACATTGGTTCCTTTATGCACACATAGAAAATGAAGAGTTATTTTTAGGTATTCTTGAGAAAATCGGGATGAGTGATCCCATTTCGATGAAAATTAACCCATCTTTTGATGTGACATTTTATTGGCTGAAAGTTAGGACATTGATCATATTTTTATTATGAAAATCCCAATTTGGCTGAAAGTTGGAATTTTCATTATGAAAATCCCAAAAATTTTTTTTGTAATTTTTAATTAAACATGCATAAACCCTTTTATTATAAGTCAAGCAAAAATAATAATCAAAATAAACTAAAAGAAAATAAATAAAAATATACGAAATATAAAATCAAACCGAAAAGTCTAAATCTCTTTTTGCCTCAAAATCTCTAATTAATGGGAAAAGAACAAAATGAAATAACAAAATGAACATGAGAAAATAATAAACTAAAATTAATACACAAGTAGAAAATGAAATAATAATAATAATAATAATAATAATAATAATAATAATAATAATAATAATAATAATAATAATAATAATAATAATAATAATAATAATAATTATTATTATTATTATTATTATTATTATTATTATTATTATTATTATTATTATTATTATTATTATTATTATTATTATTATTATTATTATTATGATGATGATGATGATGATCAATTAAACAATTAAATGAATAAAGTATCAAATGCATGAATGTGATAACAAAAAGACAAATACGTGAAACCCAATAGTAAAGAAAACCAAAGAATACCATAAAATGCAGCTGACCAAAAGAAACAAACAAAGTCATGCATGCAAATTCCATGTGAAGGACACTGTATCAATGGCCCAAAATGAATAATGGAATATGTATGAGAAACATGGAGAAATGAAGTTTAACAAATTACAATAACAACAACAACAACAACAACAACAATAATAATAATAATAATAATATACAAAACAAATATTAATGATACTATATTTTAACTAAATAAATTTAATAAATTATAATGACACACAAAAATATTCACAAAATAAAAGTGGCAATAAAATAGTAAAATAGAATTTGTATGAATTGAGGAAGATCAAACATGCAAAATAACCCAACAAAGAAAACAAACACGCAGACCTGCACAACGTAAAAGGAAGTAAGAAAAAGAGAAAAGATGCAGAATGTTGACAGTGTTAATAATAATAATATATCCATGTAAATTTAACAAATGGTGGAATAATTAAATAAACAAAACAATAGATGAGTAAATATATATATATATACACACATAAGAATGATCACGAGGGGGAGGGGCGGGGGAATACCCGACCCCGGCGGGGACCCAACCCGAACAGGGCGGGGATTCCCCGACTTTTTTCCCCGTGGGGACAGGGACGATGTGACTCTCGCCGAACCCGGGAGGCCCCAGAAACCAGCTTTTAGGTTATTCAAGAGAGGTTCATGGAACTTGTAAGAGATTACAAGGGCGTCTATTTTGGGCAACAAGGAGGTTTTTTTGAGTCGCCAGCCAATAAAACATTGGGAAAGGTTGTCTAGCCGCACTGAACCTAAGACGGCTCATCTGTGTCTATTTTTGGTAAGCCAAAGATATTTTGGACACCTCTTTTCAATAGAACATTGGAAATATCATCTAATCTCGTGGAGCCTAAGATGATGCATATGCGTCCATTTTGGGTAAGCCAGAGATATTTTGGACACCTCATTCCAATAGAATACTGGAAGGATCATCTAATCTCGTGGAGCCTAGGACCATGCAAATTGGGGCCTATTTTTGGCAACAAGAGATATTTTGGAGACCCCACCCCATTAGGACATTGAGATGGTCCTCTAGCCTCATTGAGCCTAGGACTAGAGAAGGTTCGGGACTTTCCATTTATTCATACCTTGATTAAATTATGATAGAGTTTTAGGGATAAAATTTCATTCTTTTTCTCATTCGTTTCAATGCAATGATTAAAGTGCAAGTCAATCATGCAATAAAAGCGGTAAATAAAAAAGGATAAAGTAAATAAGAGTACATTAAATTACAATAAAACTAGGGGCGGAATACAACCCCCAATGTAAATGAAATGTAAATCATACATAAAACGGGGTGTTTATTAAGGAGGAGGACATTGGTCATCGAATGCAAATTAAAAAAAATAACGTTGAAGGTGAAACTTTATTCAGATAGGAAAACTAGGACATTGGTCCTATTTTTATTAGGAAAAATCCCAAATTAATTCATATAAACATTTAATCATTTCCACATTATCGGAGTGAAGACAATATTTGCAATAAATGACATATGGAAATTGAAATGAAGAGAAACAAGGTAAAGAAAAGAACCTGAATGATGTCCTCAGACTATGGCGGTGTCCTCCATTTTTAATTCCCGAAATCCGAGAAAAATTAATTAAACAGATCACATTAGCGCGAAAATTGACATGAAATAAACATGAAAAATGAATAAAGGCAAAGAATCTATAAAAATTTATCATGAGAAAATAAAGGGAAATAAGAATGAGAAAATAAGAGAAAAAAAGTAAGGAAAGGAGAAGAAAGGCCTAGGGACGGCTCACATCGCACGAGCAATGAACGTCCCTAGGCCGACCGTCGGGTGGAGTCAGAACTCCTCGACGACCCGTCCCTCGGCTGAGCGATGGCAGTCGGTGGAGCCTCTACCCGTCAGTCGTCCCTGACCAGGAAAAAAAAAAGAAATTTAGCAAAAACTTTTTTATTTTGTTGTATGAAATTGATTTCAACGTTAAAATTACCCTTTCAAACAAATTAGTCTCGAAAAATTTAGTATGAAAGGATGAAGTGCGAGAGAGATTGATTTAGAATATTTACCCTCGGAATATTACCTTTAAAAGCGAATGTCGCACGATTTCTACTCCTAGAATTCTACAAGAATTGATTCGTAATGTGCAATATCGGGAGATTTTTACCACAAAGATTGTACCCTTTTTTTTAAATCAGGTCGAGAAAAGAAAATTGTATTTTTCTTTCTTGATGTTTTCGATAGCAATTATGAAAGCTAAAAAGGCCAGATCGAATAAAAACAAATTAATTTTGTTTTCTCGGATTTGCCTTGATTTGAAAAGGATTTGATGAAAATTTTTAATAAACTGAAACAAAAAAAAAAGCTTTTCGGGATTTTCGTGGAGAAAACTTTCTATTTCTGATGAAAATTTCTAACCCTCCATAATGATCTTTATCCCCCTATTTATAGGTTAAGGAAAATAATTCAAATAAATTTAAATTTTAAATTTTAATTTGAAAAAGATTTATGAAATCAGAATCAAAACTGACTGATTTATAGAATATTTCCAAAATCAAATCCAAAATTTGAAAATATTTGAAAAGATTTGGAAGATATTGAAAAATCTTGGAAATATATTTTGGAATCTGGGAAAATTTTGGAAAATCCCGTTAAATCTTGTTGCAGATCACTGAGCAACGGGCATCGCTCGATGGCCGACGGGCGTCGCTCACGGGTACACCTGCACTCTCGAGCGGCGGGCGACCTCGCGAGAAACGGGTTGCGAGAGCCCATCCGTCACTCACGAGGGATAGGGGCCTCTCGCACCAGTGACGGGCGTCGCTCAGTGCGAGGGACGATCCCTTGCCCGAGAGCGATAGCCAACGCTCACTGCAAGAGACAAGCGTCTCACACGAGCGACGATCGTCGCTCTCGTGAGAGACGGGGCCGTCCCGAGCGAGCAACAGGCACCGCTCGTGTGAGGGAGGCTGTCCTTCGGAACGAGCGACGGGCGCCTCTCCTGACCGACGGGCATCCTGTCGGTGAACTAAAATTAACATTTTCGATTGACAAACTCCTCCTAACGAACGAAAATCTCCTATTATCAAGAAAAAATGTTCAATCCTTGTAAATCCAAAGAGCGAAAGCTCGTAACTTTCATCCTTTTGCCCGAAAATGGGCATTGATATCTTTATTGGGTAACTCTGATATGGACTTCCTCAGGACCTGGTGTCTGCAGTTGCCCCTAATTTTGGGGAAACTAGTACACTAGTGTCTAGATGAGCCAAAATTCATAGAAGAAGGAAAGAGATTGGTGCCTGAGGCAGTCCCTACCTTTCGTGGTGTGTTTGAGCTAGTTACTCCTCACTGCCGAGTTGTAGTGCATTTTACCATGACTCTTTGACGATTCGTTCTACCACCTTCATCCCGCTAGCCTCTTGTCAGCCTACATGGTATCTGACTATCGCGAGATGCAGTGTTATCTAACTACAACTCAATCGCAATCTGTTCTATAGCATTTGTCCTGCTGGCCTCTTCTCAGCTTGCATGGTACTTTCCGACTGTCATGAGATGTAGTGTTATCAAGCTATAACTCAATTGCGATTTATTCTATTGCATTTGTCCTGCTGGCCTTTTCTCAGCTTGCACGGTGTTTGATTATCATGAGATGTAGTGTTATCTAACTATAACTCAACTGCGATTTGTTCTATCGCATTTGTCCCTCTGGCCTCTGCTCAGCTTGCACGGTGTCTGATTGTCCTGAGATGTAGTGTTATCTAACTATAACTCAATTGCTATTTGTTCTATCATATTTATCCCACTGGCCTCTTCTCGGCTTTCACGGTGTCTGATTGTCATGAGATGTAGCGTTATCTAACCACAACGCAACTATGATTTGTTCTATAGTATTTGTCCCGCCGGCCTCTTCTGGGCTTGCACGACGTCTTAGTGTCATGAGAGGTAGTGTTTTTCTAACTACAACCCAATTGTAATTTGTTCTATCGCATTTGTTCCGCTGGCCTCATCTCGGTTTACACGATGTCCTTGCTAACCCCCATCCGATCTGCAAGGCATGACTTTTGATTTGCTGACCTCCATCTGGTCTGCATGGTTTCTACCTACTAACCACAATCTGAATGGCGTAGTGCCTGATTTGCTAACCACCATTCGGTTAGCCTAGTGCCTGATTGCTCACCATCCTCAAGTCGGCATGGTGTCATGTCCCTATGGTTATAGAAGACTTTATTAATTCATTGAAGACTTATTCGTTTCAAAATGGAAATCTGATACATTTTTTATGCTGTCATTTATTTCCACCTTTCTTACTTATTGTGTTATTAAATATTTTGAAAGTGCCAGTAGGATGTTAGCAATAATGTAAATATACAAGATGAAACATAAATTTATCAAAATGTAAGTTCCACTAATAAAATGTGAACTTTGTACAACAAATATACAAGTACAGCAAAATTAACTCCCTGAATACACTAGAGAGGGTGATAATCTGAAGGCTCCTCCGGGTCCTCCTCATTGTCTGATACATATACCGGCTGACTATAAGATGAAGATGCAGACATCCCGGCTCTAAAGGTAAAGGGCTGACTGCGAGGCGCTGAGGGCCCGGCCCCTGGATCTAAATGCGGCGGGACGATGACTGGTGCGGATGCTAGCAGCCCCGCCACGGGGGTATCCTGCTGGAACTGAACCTGGGCATACCCATCAATGAAAGGCTAAGCACAAGCCCCAATGAACTCCAAGGTGTCTCTAACCACACCGTCCAGCTCCATAAAGGCCCTCGACAGTCTGACGGTCTGATCTCTGGTCACTTCTTTGATGCCCATGAGCCTGGTCTCCATCTGCTCCCTGAACTCCCGGATGGATGCAGATAAGGCTAGTATGATAACCTCCAAAATCTCTATATGGAATCTAAGGGCAATGATAGACTCATCAACCATTTAGACAGCCACATCCACCCTCTGAGCTGCCGCATCCTGGGAGGCACCCAAACTGTGTCTCAACTCCTCTATGAGCCTCCCCTGCTCCTCTATAAGTCTCTCCTGCTGGTCCAACCGCTCAAGCATAACTCGATCTCTCTCCTCATACTGATCGAGATGCTCAAAGAGGGCTCGGTCTCTCTCCCCCTGTCGATGCTCCATGGAGGTGAGAAGGGAGGTCATAGCGACAATAATATCAAGCTGGGCCGACTGCGGAGGTGGCGATGGGTTAGGATATGCTGGCTCCACCTGGTGCTCTGACGGTGGAGGTACAGTGGAGGTGGATGCCCCACCCTGCTATAAGGATGGAACCTCCCAGTCTGCCGAAGCACGGAAAGTTGAACTCGTGATGGTGGTGGAGGAGTGGGACTCCGTGCTCTCTGCGATGGAGGGGTGACTAGCAGCTCTCCATGCTGAACTTAATGCCTATATCAAATGGAGTTTGAGGCAGCTCCTCCTCCGACTGACGCTGCTGTGGAGGCATCTGTGCGGGCTCCTCCTTTACTGGCTGGAGTGGAGGGAGACCGAACATACGCCTAGTCTCTACCATGGAAAATAACTGGTACTCCTCTGGCCGATTGGTCACCTGAGCAATCATACCCATAGTCAGCGCCGCCGACGCATCCATATAAACACTCTCATCACGTGGAGGCCCAAAACTGCCAGGGTTAACTCCCAAGTGTTGAAGTAGCCTAGTAACCACTCCCCCGGCCCATACTGTATGGGCTACACCCCGTGAGACTCTGACCAAATTAGCCACGATCTCATGACTAATGTTGAGGCGCTGGCCAACTACCATTGCCGACATGCTCCAAATCTCAACTCCATTCACAGACCCTGGGTTACCTGCCCGACCCAGATACGAACTGGGGAGAACTCTATGTATGTACCGCAGTGCCTGAGATGAGAGTACCGTACTCTTTGCCGTATCATGGTCATACGGCACCCCTAGCATGGCAATAACCTCCCAATGCTGCCTCTTGATAGCTCTCTGAGGGATCATCACATCGTCTCCATAAGGAAGTCCCATGGCCTCTGTAAAGGTTCGGCACATGATGCTGTGATGGTGACCTCTAACCCCAAACTGGATGACCCCTTCCTCTGTGTTCAACCTTTGGAATCCTCCATAGTGGAGAGTGGCCAAAAACTCCTTGACAACCTCGAGATGGGTCTGGAATGAAGGCCATAGAAACTCTATCCACCCCACCCTACCTATGAGCACATCTATCTCCTCGAGCATCCCCATGCTCTACAGGAATGGTCTAGAAATGAACCGGCTGGCGCAAAACTGCACGTGTACCAAGGCTTGGAATCTTGTTCTAGCCTCGCCATTCATCCATATGGGAGCCTAAGGCTCGGCCTGGTCATGAGGGGCGTTGCATCGTGGAGGCATCTTGAAAAGAATAAAAGTTAATTTCGCATTATCTTCATAAATAAGCTAATCAAAAGATTAATTTTTACAAATTTTGGCAGCATTTCGGCTAAAAATGTGCCTCCCCAAAAATTTCAGCAGCATCCCGACAAGGATGTTCTTACCTAGAAAATAAAAAATTTGGGCAGCATCCCGGCAGGGATGTGCCTAACCCCCTGCACAGAAAATACAAATGAATGGACAGGCCTCAGGCCCCAAGCAATAATTTCTTTATTGCATTATATTTTACATAGTGATTATGCGTTCAACTTAGTCTAATTTAGTTCTAAGATGGGGCAGGTTCATAAGTCCATAATTCTCCTTTTTTATTTGATCATTATCTGTTGTTGCTTTTTATATCATAATCCACATGGTCCACATTCAGTCTCAAAATGTCAAGAGATAAATAAGTAGAATTCGATGCTAATTGAGAAAATAGACCCTATCATGCATCTAAAATTTAACGAAAAAATAAGAAAAGATGGAAGAAAAAGGTGACTAACTTACTTGGTAGTCGATGAAATATGCTGAAAAAGAACTTGACTAATTTGCAAAAAAAAATTAGTGCTAAATGTGCATGACGGTGCAAGGATCGTTTTGGCACAGGTGGTGTGCAAAACGGATTGAAAATGAGTGAGAAAAGGGCAAAAAATCGCAGGGGGGCATCGGTTTGCAAAGAAGGAAGGAAGAAGAAGAGAAAGGAACTGAAGGAGCGTCGCTTAGCGCTCCTTTTATAATTTTTCATGACCGACGGGCAGCCCGTCTGAAAATCGAATGACGGGCACCCCGTCGATCGTTAAAAATTTCATTTTTCATTATCTTTTCTTCCTCGTTCCACTCTTTCATTAATTAATTAATTAATTAACTAACTAATGAACCCTTTATTCAAAAACATAAATACTACCTGGATATGTTGCCCCCGATTTTCGTGTCCGGTAAACGTCTCTATCAAATTTCCTTCATTGTAAAGACAATGCAAAAATTATTTTATGCGTGTAATATGCATGAAACATGCAAGAGAATAAATCTACAAGGGGTCAACCAGGTTGACCGACAGGCTCCCCATCGAAACACCGATAGACGGAAAGCTCATCGTTCGATGCTTAAATATCCCCCTTTTTCCTTGAATTTTATGCAATTCAACCTTGCGAACCTCTGCTAGAGCTTCTTTTCCAGGTTTTCCTTACTTCTTCCATATTTTCCTTGAAAATTTAATTTTTTAGTTGCAATACTTGGAAAATGTCTTCATCTGTCCTCACCAAGATGTACCGAGTTCTGGATAACCCCCAAACTTGGGAAAATACCACCCTATCCCCATTTTCTAGCTTGAAATTTCTGAAAAAGGTCAAGATAGATCACAACCTTCTTCTGGCTGCGGCTCACTTTTGAGACCCATGTTTTCACGTCTTCAGATTCACTTATTAGGAATTAGGCCCCCTGCCTGAGGAGTTTTACCGCTATCATTGGAGCATGGTTTCCTCTCAGTGCCTTACCCTGTATCCCACGTTGTGTTTTGATTCATAGTAGGGATATTACATCAGCTTTGAACATCCCTCCTTCTGATGCTGCCCGATTGGTCCCTTCGAGATCTACTTTTGCCTTAGGGCCACTGATTAAGGTGCTAGAGGACTTTTTCGATGTTGCCCCATATCGTCCGGGTGTCATTTTCTTGTTTTGTCTCATGAGGTATTTGACCATGACTTCGGAAGAACTGACTGGTGATCTTCGTCTAATCGAGATTGTGGATGACTTTCATCATGGACTAACCCCTTTCCCATTGATCCTTGTCGAGACCATCTTGGTCTTAGATTCCCTCTGCGGTGATTCCTCTGCCACCTTCTCTGGGAGCCCCTTATTACTCCAAGTATGTCATTATTTTGAAAGGTAGTGCGTCCCTTGTGGATTTTCACACTAGCTTTTCTTAGCAGAAAATGCGTCCTTTTCGAATTTTCACACAACCCTATGCCTTACTTTTGCCTGGTGTGAACCCAACTCACTCCAGCGGCTTTTACAATTAATTATTATTATTTTTTTCTTTTTTGTTTAGATATGGCTACAAGAGAAGCTGAGGCTACTGTCAGAACCTCCTCCCAGGGTTATTAGTCAATATTCCTTGAGGCACTTCCTCCTCCGTTAGTGATTGTACTCATTTGTGACTCTTGACGAAGGCATTTCCAGACTTGGTGAAGTAACAAATCAGTATATCAATTTCATGAATACTTAGCTTCCTCTTTCTGCCGTGACAGTCGATGACTCTTCGGGATGTGTTCCCCTATGCGGGCTTCATGAAGCCACTTTTTATATCACAGCCCGCTGTTCTCGATAGCTCAGGGTGACCCAGGATGTGGTGAGACTCCCTTTATCTTTTCGGGGTGGAGTTCTATCTTCGGCTTTCGCTTCCAGATATCATGATCTCTGGGTTGAGCTACTGGTGAAGACTATCATACCCTCCTTCAGAGATCATTCTGTCACTTCTACCAGTGCATATAAGAGATGGGTACTCAGCCCTGCGGTTGATAACAGGACTCGTCGACTTAGGCATCTGGTTGGCGAGAGCAGTAATAGAGCGTAGTTCAGATTTGCACGCATTTTGAACAATGTGTTTCTTTTTAAATAGAACTAGAAAATAATGTAAATGAATAAATTCAATTTTATTTCTTTTTGCAGAATTGTGTACATTTCAGTATGATTTCACTATACATGATCACCATTTAGCACCAATTCCAAATGCAAAACTACATTCATTCCTAGAACGGATCTTAATAGCATCAAACTCCTGTTACCAATCAGCCCTTTCGGATTTTCTTAATTGGACATTTTCTCTCAAGCCTCTAATTTTTGACCAGGATGCCTTTTTTCAGTTTTCACCCTGACGAGTCACCCAATTTTAGCAAGGCCGCCTTTTTCGATTTTCTACTCGCGGGGCTTTTATACTTTTCTTTTGATTTTTAGTCTTTAGCCATGGAATCTCTTGAGTCTATCAATGTTGATCGGCTCCTTGAACTCATTGACATCGCTATCTGTCAGGATTGCTGCTTCTTTTAATAACAGCATTTTGAGAATGGAAGGACCTTCCCACATCGGTCTGAACTTACCCCACATATTCGACGCACCTGGTCTCATTTGCTTGAAGACCAAATTTCCTTCCTTTAGCGGGTGTTTCTTAACCTTCTTTTCGAATGACCTAGCAAGCCTTTTCTGATAAATCTGATTGTGATAATGGCTCTCAACCTGCTCTTATCCAGCATATTCAGATGTTGCAATCGCTGTTGTGCCCATTCAGCCTCCAAAATTCGAGCCTGTCACACCCCGTTTGCCCCCTAGTAGAATGAGCCATCTGTGTGTGCATGCATTGTGTGTGTTTTGGCATGTGATAAGGGCATTCTGAGTAAAAATGCATGTTTGTGGGTTTTGTTAGTATGAGGGTGAATGTATAGTAGTAGGATGTGAGTAAGTTGGGTTATGTTTGTGTGTGCATGAGCATACCATAGTAGGGTGCGTTGAAGTTGGGGTGTCTTTGTGTGTGAGGGATGCATGTGTTTTGTGTGTGAGTGATCAAATCCCACTAATAGGAAGATGACACTTGTCTAGGGTTAGGAAAAGAAAAAGAAGAAGAAAGAACATGGGGAGAGGCAGTCATTGGCTTGAGTTATTTAAGGACTACGACTGCAGAGTGGATTACGATCCGGGTAAGGCCAATGTAGTCACTGATGCTTTGAGTCAAAAGTTGATTTCAGCCTTGCTTTTGAGACGGTTTAGATGAAGGTTCGATTCAGATGGGGCTTTGGTTGCTCAGTTGCGAGTGAAGCCTACCTTGAGATAGAGGATTGAGGATGCTCAGAGAGATAATGAGAGGCTACAGCGGGTTATGTAAGAGGTTAGTTCGGGTAAGCAGTCAGATTTATCAGTTTTAGATGGGATACTTATGTATAAAAACTGCTTGTGTGTGCCTGAGCTTGATGAGTTGAGGAGACAGCTTTTGAGTGAGGCGCACACCACGATTTTTACCATGCATCCCGAGAGTGAAAAGATGTACCGGGACATGAAGCAGTTTTATTGGTGGTCCGACATGAAGAGGTACATTGTGGATTTTGTGTCCAAGTGCTTGACATGTCAGCAAGTAAAGGCCGAGCATCAAGTTCCTTTGGGATTGCTTACGCCTTTATCCTTTCCCGAGTGGAAATGGGATGATATTGCTATGGACTTTGTATTTGGTTTGCCTTTGACTCAGAGGAAGCACGACTCAGTTTGGGTGATAGTGGATCGGCTTACGAAGTCAACTCATTTCTTGCCAGTGAGAGTGGACTATCCGATGGATAGGTTGGCCAGTACCTATGTGGATGAAATAGTTCGGTTGCATGGAGTGCTATTATCCATAGTATCAGATCGTGATCCAAGGTTCACTTCAAAGTTTTGGAAGGAATTTCAAAGGGCTTTGGGTACCAAGTTGAACTTCATACGGCATTCCATCCTCAGACATATGGTCAGTCAGAGCGGGTCATTCAGATTCTGGAGGATATGTTAAGGGCGTGTGCTTTGGATTTTTTGTGTAGTTGGGACAGATATGTGTTATGGAGTTTGCCTACAACAACAGTTATCAGTCGAGCATCGGTATGTCACCGTATGAGGCTTTGTATGGTCGGCAGTGTAGGACTCCAGTTTGTTGGACAGAGTTATCCGAGTGTTCAGTTATTGGGCCAAAATTGGTTAGGGATACTGAGGAGAAGATTAGAGTTGTGCAGCAAAATCTGAAGGCGGCTAAAGATCGACAAAAGTCTTATGCCAATCTGAAGAGGAAAGATGTGCAGTTTGAAGTCGGTGACAAGGTTTTCCTTAAGGTTTTGCCTTGGAGGAAAGTGCTTCGGTTTGGAAAGAAGGGTAAGCGTAGTCCTTACTTCATTAGTCCCTATGAGATTTTGGCTAAGGTTGGTCCGGTAGCTTATAAATTTGCTTTACTGATGGAGTTGGCGAAATTGCACGATGTCTTCCATGTTTCAATGCTTCGTCGGTACAGATCAGATCCTTCACATGTTTTGTCAGTTCAAGATGTACAAGTGCAGCCAAATTTCTCTTATGATGAAGAACCGAAAGCTAACCTGGCTAGAGAAGTGAGACAGCTGAGTAGTAAGCAGATCCCTTTGGTAAAGGTGTTATGGAATCACCATGGAGTCGAGAAAGCAACTTGGGAACCAGAGGATTCGATGAGAGCTCAGTATCCGCATTTGTTTAGTTCAGGTGAGAATTTCGAGGATGAAATTCTTGTTAGTAGGGGAGAGTTGGCACACCCCGTTTGCCCCCTAGTAGAATGAGCCATCTGTGTGTGCATGCAATGTGTGTGTTTTGGCATGTGATAAGGGCATTCTGAGTGAAAATGCATGTTTGTGGGTTTTGTTAGTATGAGGGTGCATGTATGGTAGTAGGATGTGAGTAAGTTGGGTTATGTTTGTGTGTGCATGAGCATACCATAGTAGGGTGTGTTTAAGTTGGGGTGTCTTTATGTGTGAGCGATGCATGTGTTTTGTGTGTGAGTGATCAAATCCCACTAATAGGAAGATGACACTTGTCTAGGGTTAGGAAAAGAAAAAGAAGAAGAAAGAACATGGGGAGAGGCAGAAATCATTCCTGTTTTTCCCTTCTCACCCTCTGTTCTTCTTCCTTTTCTCTTCACCAATAACCCTAGCTTGGATTCAAGGGCTGCTAGTGGGAATTGATCATCTCCTTGTGTTTCTTTTGGTAAGTTCTTACATTTTATCTTCATCTCCTTCTTTCTTTTCATTGTTGTTCATCTTCTCCTTCATTTTCTAGGTTTGGGGTTTTGATCTAGGGTTTGTATTTTGTGTGTTATTGTTGGTTTGTTGGTTAGTTGAGCCCCCTCGTGAACCGAAAGGCAAGGAGAAGGCTGGTACTAGTGGAACTCATTAGATTTGGAGCTAAGGAGATAAGGTTTGGGAATTTCTATTGTCTTGGATGTTCATATGTTCATATGTTTATGTGCATGAATTTCTGGAATTTTAGTTGTGTATATGGACTTATATTGGCATGCATGATATGGGTTTTTAGTTGTGATAAATGATTATGCATAAGTGTGGATTTATTGAAGTGATTGTGGAGTTGAATGAATTGTGCTGCAAATTTCCAGATTTTGTGATCTTTAAGATTGTGAGTTTAAATTGATGAATTATTGGGAACTAATTGTTGAAATATGTCATTTTATGTTTGTTATGGTGTTTTGGAGGCCATAATTGAGGTAAGATTGGATTAAAAGTGATTTGGGGAAAAATTCTGGGTTTCTGCATTTTGCTGGGAATTAGGAGTCTCGTCTCTATCGCGAGCGCGAAAGAGAGGAACTTCACGTTCTCGTGTTAAAGCTCACTGTAGCTTTGCTTGTGTTCGACTCGGATGGAGAAGCATGACTCGTGCTCCTTTGGTGTGCGAGTCATGCATCTCAGCTGGACGTCAGTAGGCAGTGAGGATCAGCACGACTAGTGCTCGTGTAGCACGAATCGTGCTGCTATGAGTCCTCCTCCGTGGCGTGCTGTGGAGCACGACCGAAGAGAAACATCATGGACACGAGTCATGTCCCTCAGCACAACTCGTGCTCATGTCGTTTCCTCTGCATGTCATGCTTGAGGAGCACGACTGGGATAAACCATTGACATGAGTCATGTCCCTCAGCACGACTCATGTCCGTGGCTCTTCTATAATGAGCGCGACAGAGGCCCTGATCTGCCCTGTTTCTCCCCCATGCCTAGTTTTTCGAAAATGAATTTCAGACGTCTTTTTCATGGTTTATCCTTACTGTATGCTATATGAATGTGTCTATATGCCTACTATATTGCGAATTATACAGGGTGAATTATATGTTGTGTTTCGAAACATGATCTGGTTTATGCATAACCTGCTAGACTCAAGTGAGTGGATAGTTAGGCATGCCTAATAGAGTCCTTTAGCTGTAGCCTCAGTTCAGTTTGGACCCCAATCAGGTCCCCGTTTGGTTCCTCGCGAACCCCTCAGTATTTGGATCTTGTTTAAGGTCCCCTTAGTAAAATGTTTTGTAATTGATAAAATGAAATGGTTTTCGATTCGTACCAATAAGGTATTGTCAGTATTCGATTCGTACCCGTAAGGTACTGTCCGTATACTCGTTATCCACTATTGTGAGTCAGCAGGTGTCCTGTTTTCTTTATTTTGCTCTAATGTGATTATACGATTGTGATATTCGAATGAGTATGATAATGAGATGAATGATCGGTTAATGTAATTATGAATGTGAATATGGATGTGAGCATATGTTATCGAAAGTATGGCTTTTATATGCAAGAATGTATATTTACTTGCTATGATTATCTGCATTTACCATTATGAATGTGTTATGGTTCGATGACTATTGTGAATGGCCATCCATACTGCTTGTGTGTTTCCCCACTAAGCTTTTATCGCTTAACACGGTGTTTTTACCAGTGCAGGTGCGGAAGATCTTTTGCTTTGGGAGAGTCGCCGTTAATCAAGCCAACACAGGAAGGTTTAGTGTAGGGCTTAGCTTTTGAAATCTTTGATGATTCTTTTGTACAGAACTCTCATGTATCAGCTTTTGTAGTAGCTTCCGCATTTGTATATTTTTGATATGTAATTATCTTTTGTTTCAGCCAGTTTGATCAAAACATTATTGTAATGATTCTTGTTATATTAATGTATGATCGGCTATTGCTCTTATTGTTTTACAAAGTTTTTAATTACCCCATATTTATGAATGTATGATTTGTATTGTATCTGTGTGTATCTGTGTGGTGGCACCTTGACTCATACGGCATCTCACTCCTTATCGGATTGGATCACCTACGTATGGGTAGGGGGTGTTACAATTTTTGGTATCAGAGCCTAGGTTTAGGCGTTCCTGGGTGTTGTTGACGTGTTGTTGTGCATAGATGTGTATATGTCTAGGACTGTGTTGGTTGATACGGTTGTCTTTGTTTGTTTAGATGGATTCTGGTTCTGTTCGAGGGTCTCTTGAGGGGTCAGCTGAAAGCGTGAATCCTCAAGCTGTTGATCCTTCGATTTCTGTGTCGGCTCAACCTGCTAGGGTCCAGCCCGAGGCCGCAGCCATGCCCTTTGAAGCTATGCTTAAGCTATCTCAGGACATGACTCGAGTCTTGGAGAGAGTGACCGCTCCTAGAGCCCCTATAGAGAGTTAGAGAAGGGCTGGTGCTGAAGATTTCTATGGCACAGGTTTGGATGAGTCAGAGCTAGCTGAGAAATGGTTAGACAAGGTGAAGCATACCTTGAGAGAGATTCGGTGTCGTCCTGACCAGCAGGCAGAGTGTGGCAAGCTTATGATCGGGATGACCTTGACTTCTGGCAGGCTTAACAGGCAGTGGTTGTAGTATCCCTTCCTTCATCAGCCTCTTAAGAATCCAAGACAAAGGTTTGCCCACATTATAATAATGCCTCTGAGCTGATTCAATTGCTAATACTTTTTCTATCCTTCGGGTACCACTATTATCATCACCTCAACCAACTCCTAAACTTGCAGGATCAGTAGTAGTCTTGTTGAGAGGTCCCCGGATAGTTGTAAGCTTGGATTTCATAATTCCTTCTTCAAGACCAACTAGCTTATGTTTCATACTTAGGGAACTGGGAAGGCCTATTGATTGTAAAGGCTCTGGTCCTTTAACCTCTCTTACTTGCCCAAGTGGTGAATCAAGTGGCACCCTGCCTCTAAGCTCGAAAGTGGACGGGAGCATTGGGACCGTTGCTGCATAAGCCCTTTCGACTGTGGTCAGCTCATCTTGGTTAAGAGCAGTCGCCATAAACTGACCTAGAAGAATGAGGGCTATGGTATCCATTCTTTCCTTGACTGTGGCCAACAACCTCTTTTCAAGTTCTTCAAGCCTTCCATCTATCTCTTGGGCAATTAGGGCACGAATCTCTTTAGTCTGTTGTGGAAAATTGGCCATTTTTGAATATTTGAGTTTCTATTAACTGCCCTTTGATCCTTATCCCAGCTGTACAGATAAAAGGCCCCCTAATTAGGCGACTGTCGAACAAATGGTCTATGATGGCTGAACTATAGAGGGGTTAGGATGATGCATGCAATGAATGGAAAAATTTTATACCCAGGACGATATATACATGTGAAATATTATATATATAGGATAGAATGTACACACACAAAATGAACTGCATATGCCTTTTTTATGTTTTTTATGTTTTTTTTTTGTGCATGAATGACATTTAATGCATGATCGTGCTATGCTAATGGTCCTCGATGATTGAAAGATCAAGAAATTACAATGATACATGTGATACATGAAAAATTATACACATAATGATATGTACCTGCGAAAACTACATGCGTCGAATAGAATGTACACACATGAAATGACATGTATATGGTTTGGAATGCACGAATGACACACAGTGTATGAGCATGCTATGCAGCATCTAGAACTACATGCAACAGATAAATCTTTCCAACCTTATCACTCCCACACACAAGGTTGTACGGTCTCTTTCCTAGATGGGCTTAACCCATGGGTTAGTGGGGAACCCAATGGGTGCATATGGTGCATGGTGAGAAACTAGCAACATAACACTCTTAATTTAAAGCACATGCGTATGGGTTTTGGCCATTATGTATTTGGACACTTCAAACAGACTAAAAATGGGTCCACCAGGGCATGAAAGCCTTTGATGAGTGTCCAATTAATATGTTTGAATTTGTTCAATATATAAGGGCCCATGTAGTAAGCACATTGTTAAGGTACATATTACCTAGTGGAGATTTCTATTTCCATTACATGAGTTTTGGTCAAAGGTGGTGTTACTTTAGGTCTACCCAAGCATAGTCCCTGCCAATGGGTCTAGCTCATCGCGAGCGTAATGATCGATTCGGTCTTCATTTGATATACCATTGATGGTGCAAGGCTTGAGCTGGTGATTATCCCGAACACTTCCCTATAATGAGTGAAGGTAGGGTTATGCTTTAGGAATGCACCAAGGTAAGATAAAGGACCAACTAGCATTGTTCTAAGGCTCTAATGAATGTAATGCAATTTTTTCAAAAAGAGATAAAATTTCTTAACCCTAAACCCATTTATATTAGATTAGTCAAAGGTACTTTTGGAGCAAAATCTCATGATGTCCTCAGCAGAGTCGCCAGTGTGACGCGCGCGAACCCCAACTCAGCATCCGGGTCATTCTCGAAAGTCCGCTTTTAGGATTCGATACCAGATGGAGGTTCATTAAAACTCGTGAAAGCTGGTCACCTCGTAATGGACATGGAATCACCCCTATTCCATTGTTAGCAATCAACCTACGAGGGCGTCTA
Source organism: Excoecaria cochinchinensis (assembly GCA_947683425.1). NCBI lineage: Eukaryota > Viridiplantae > Streptophyta > Magnoliopsida > Malpighiales > Euphorbiaceae > Excoecaria > Excoecaria cochinchinensis. Next base: position 10,401,388 of record CANTUQ010000013.1, read on the forward strand.
TTGGGAATCATAAGATAGGTATCATGGAGTCGCCACCCAATAAAACATTGGGAAATGAATTCGAACCTTATAAGGCCAAAACCAGAGAGAGTTTGGGACCTCACTCTCATTTATACCTTTGGTTAATGTTATATGACTAAATTTAGAGTTAATTATTTTATCTCACTTCTCACACGATCATGCAATAAATTAAAGCGCATTTCAAGCATTGCGAAAAGCAATAAAGAAGCAATAAAAAAATTACAAGTGAAAAATATGGAACAGAACAATCCCCCAAAATAATAAAAGCACAAACTAATAAAATCTCCCCAAAATTAATTACAAGGGCCCATAATAAATAAATACATAAAAATAATGAAATAAAATACATCATACGCAAATCGGGGCATTTATTAAATTTTAGGAACATTGGTTCCTTTGTTAACTTAAAAATCCAAGAGTCATTTTTGGGCGATAAAAGTGATAGGGATAATTGGGTCCCATTTGATGAAAATTAACTCTCCTTTGGAAATGACAGTTTATTGGCTAAAATCAGGATATTGGTCCTATTTTATTAATAAAAATCCCAATTTTATTATTGTAAGAAAAAAATGAATTTCTCTAAGATAAACGCGTTCAAAAAAAGAACCATTTTGCATAAAATAATAAAAAAATAATGAAAAAAATTAAAATGCAAACCAAACTTGAAATCTGCTAATCCCTTGATTTTCCAGCTCGCACAGGAATATTGCTCACAGTGAAATAAACAAATTTGGTAGACAACAAAAACAAGAATAAGAAATAATGTCAGCAAATTGGATCAAATATAATAAAAATAAACAATTTAATGAAACAGATAAAATAAATGATATGATAAAAATAAAGCAATTAAATGAAGCGAGTAAATAAATAATCCTAATTGAAAAATATATTTACATTTATTAGAAGAAATAATGTCTGATAAAAATTATGCGGGAAATTAACAGGAGGGAATAATGATAAAAAATAGAATTAAATGGCAAGTAAAGTTAGTACAGGATATTCTAAAGAATTAAATTATATTGCAGGCATCGTGTAAAAAAGTCAATCAAATTAACCTAAGTTTCATGTTAATTAGAACAGACAAACAATAAATATATCAATTATAATTTTCAGTAAATACAGTGGAGACAATAGATAAACAAAAAAAAAAAAGCAGAAGAATTGGCTTAAGCCCGTATATTTACCCTCAAAAGTTTGATATTTGCGGCAAAAAGAAGAACGATTGATTTCCTATCGATTTGCTTGAAAAACAAAAAATAAGAAAGCCTAGAACCAAGCTCACTGTCACTCCAAATCGAAGTTAAAAACTGTGTTTTCTAGGAAAGAAAATGAAGAAAATTGAATCCCCAACACAAAGAATTAATTTCTTTGGCTAAGAACAATTAGAATTTTTAAAAGCTTTTCAAAATCTTCTTTTTAGAATTTTCTGTGTCGCCATTCAAATGCTCCTCCCCTTTAATGGTTATGATATTTTCTTTTTATATCATCCCCAGAAGAATTAGGTTTTTTTTTTAGGAGTTTGAATCGCCCGACGACCAGCTTCCATCTAAATCAATTTTTTTGTTTTCTTTTAAGCCAAAAATTAAATCTAATGCATGATTCATGTTACAAATCACCAAAAACTCATTTAGATTCAAACTAAATGCAATTTAGATAACAAAAGAAAGAAATCAAAAAATTACAAATTTTAGAGATAGAAAACACAGTGAAGAAGACAATGAATAGTGTTTTTCATTTTCATTGTTTTCAATTTTTAAGCCATGAAAACTATCACAAATATTAAAGAAATCAAAGGTAAAAAGGAGTAAATGATTTTTTTTCATAATATCATCATCCAAAAATAAAAATAAATGAAATTAAAGCTAAGCTAAAAAAAATAGATGAAAAATGGATGTTCACATATTCAAACACATGGTTTACTACCTAGAGATCAGATTTGTATTACTTTCATATTTGTGTGTTTAAGATTAGAGGATCTAGCACCTTTTGGCTTCTCTTGGACTGCTCTCCTTACCCTCGGTTTCTTCTCCCTTTTCTTGGTTTGCTCTCTTGGTTTTGGGTGGAAACAAGGAAACTTTTTCTGGTTTTCTCCTACATGAGTGTTTGCTACTTTATGTGTGTCGGTGTGCTTTTGTGTGTTTTTTTCCTTTTCTTTTTTACTCTCTCCCCCTCATCCTTTTTTTTTGTTTTCTTCAAGTGCTGCCTCCCTCTCTTTTCTTTCTTTTCTCTTTGGCTGCCCTCTTTTTTCTTTTTTTTTCTTTTTTACTTTGATCTGCCACCCTTCTGAGCCTACGGTTTCTTCTTCTTATATCCTAATTTTTGGCTTATTCTTTCCTTGATTTCCTCCTAAATATGCTCTCTCTTATCACTAAATATCCTCTCATTTTTAAATTTATTTTTGGTTAATTTCAATTATCCTACAATATTTATGATTTTATTTAATTTTATTATTTATTTATCTATTTATTTATTTATTATCTTTATTTTTTATTTTTGGAGAAATTAATAAAATTTGCCTAAAAGACCATGCAGAATCCCCCAGTCCATAGAGAACCAGAGTGCCTTCATTCTTTATTTATTTTTGAGTAAACGTTATCCTCATTAGGTAACTCTAACCAAAGCTACCTCAGGACCTGATGTCTACAACGTGGTAAACATATGAATTGACTGTAATCCTGATTTATGCTTTTTTATCTGCTTTAGACTAGGTAGTGGATAAATAGGCATGCCTACAGGGACCCTGATTGCTACAGCCCCTGTTCTGTTCCTAGACCCCGTTTGAGTCATCACTTATCACATAATATATATATATATATATATATATATATATATATAAATAATGAATTGTACCTCCAAATACCCTATTTAGTACTTACGGGTACCCCTGATCAATATTTTCCCGTTATCCATTTCCTAAGGGAAAAATGCAGGAAATTTAATGTCAGTAAATACAAGCAATTCTATGAACTGGAACGTACTTATAAAAGATATATTAATATTTATATTATGTTTGTATTGATTGTTATTATTACATGTAAAATATCTATTTATGGATTGTGTGTGTGCATTCATCATGTGTGCATGGTTTTGATGGCTGTTGTGAGTAGTCATTCATTTCATGCTATTTCCCCACTAAGCTATACACTTAGCACGGATATTTCATCCGTGCAGGTACTGGAGATAAAATGAGTGCTAAGGACATCTCGTAATAGCCAAGGCCAGCACATCTATAGAAGATTCCATATGTGGGGTCTACATTTTGTTATAAGCTTTATAAATGTTATCTTTTTGGCTTGTAATTATGTATCTTGGCACTAAATCAAGACATGTATGTTATTGGAATTTTTTTTTCAGTATTGTAAATTAATACGGGCTTTGTTAAAGTTGTATGAATAGTTAAGTGAAAAGATGAAATTTTAAATTTCTGACTCTTAAGATCTGTGTATTGTTCTTCTGTACTCTCTTATCCTCCTAAGGGATATTAGGGGTGTTACAAGTATATACTTAACTTTTATTTCATATATTGACCCACCATACCATTTCTTTTAGACATATATATCATACTTTAAGAATTGGCAAACAGCTGCTTTTGTTGAATTTTTTGAATTATTGATGGTTGCATCCTTTTTAACACTTCCTTCATTTAATCATCCACTTTCAGTTTCCATTTAATCTTGAGCATTTCTTATAACTGCTAGGGTGTATTTTGGGTCCTTACACAAATACTTTCATATCATACAAATATTACATGACACAATGATAAAGACTTCATCCTATCCTTGTGTTGGCCTAGCCTTCTGTAGATGATCCTTCAGAGAAACTCCAATTCTACCTACACGGATTAAAACCCATTATCGGCCTCGAGTGCTCACTTTTAAGGCCTGATCTTGGGTAATATGAGATATTTTGGAATCCCTACTCAATAGAACATTGGGGAAGTTTGGGGTACTTTTGAGGTATTTTGGAGTCGCCATCCAATTTAAAATTGAGAAAGCTCATCTAACGTCTGGGTTTTAAACTAGAGAAAGATTCGAAATTTTACTCTTATTAATGCCCTGGTTAATTATAAATGGGTTGTTGTTATTAAATTTCCATCTCTCTCTCACATGTCATGCATTCAAATTAACGCACATATTAAGCATCGAAAAAAATGATAAAATAATAAATTAAACTACAAAATAAAATAAAAGATAAAATTGGGAAAAAAATACAATCCCCCAAAATGAAAAAAAAATAAAATTTGGGACAAAAATACAATCCCCCAAAATGAAACTAAAACAACATAAATGAAATTCATACACAAAGCCGGGTATTATTTAAATTAGGAACATTGGTTCCTTCATGGACACTAAAAAAAAATGAAGATTTATTTTTGAGAAAATTGGGTTGAGTGATCCCATTTTGAGCAAAACTAACTCTTCTTTTTAAAAGTGAGATTGTATTGGTTAAAAATTAAGACATTGGTCCCATTTTATTAGAAAAAACCCAACTTGTTAATAAATTTTTTTTTAATGATTTTCTTTTAAACGTGCATAAAATAAACTAAATTTATTACAAATTACATACTAAAATAAATAAAAAATAATGAAAAATAACAAAAAGATAAAAAAATGACAAATCAAACCAAGAAGATGCCTCCGAATCTACATGGATCCCCATTTGCCTTTGAAAATTCTCACACAAGAAAATATAAGAATTGTAGACAATAAAAACAAAAATAAAAACTAATGTTAGCAAATAATTCTAAAGAAACAATTAATCAAAATAATAATAATAAAAATAAACATTATTACGCAAAATAACAAAAATAAATATTACATGATAAAATAAAATTAAAACCACACACAAAAAAAAAACATACAACACAAAATATAGATTGAAAAACCCCAAAAACAGGATGAAAAAAGGTAAAAAAATGAAAAGAAAAGGTAATAAAAAACAAAAACAAGGTGAGGGGCAGCCTGGCCAAGAGAGGCTATAACACTCTTATCCCTTACATTTCATTAATTAACTAACCACCTTAAGCCGATTAACCTTATTAAGCAATCAGATTATTATATAGTCCAACACAATGAAATCGGTATAATTTTTTTATTTTTTAAAAAAAAACCAATTTTTAAATATACTTTAACTGTTTAAATCTATTGGAAAAGAATCAGATTAACTTGCGAATTTACTAATCACATCTTAACTTATTATCACTTTTACCGATTGATCTATAACTGTCTCAAGTTACTATTTATTTGGTCAACTTTACTTTAACATGCAATCACATATTACCCTTTGCCATTTATATTAACTTAACTTCTACAGTTTATCAAGCATACATCCAGACACATAAATAAAATTACCACACACATCATTAACTAATGCCAGTTATAATAGTCTATTACAAACCAGTACCCAAAACTAAATATAAGTTCATATACATGCCATAATTTCTTAACATACCAAAAAATTTTGAAATAACTTCTTCAATTTGCTCCCAAAAAATATGTGAGGTATGCACTGCTCAATGGCCTAAGGAGTACCTACACGCAGTCAAATAAAGCTACGTGCTGAGTATTAAATATGTTCAGTGGTGATTGCAATTCCCGGTATTTTCACTAAACTAAGTTGTCATGCATAAACATTATTATAAATATAATAAAATAATCATAATTAAATATTATTTATCTTATTTATCAATTATGCATGCAATATTATATTTAATTATCATTAAATCACATAATTAAGGGCATTTACACAATTAATACACATAAAAGACCATAATTACCATTTTGTCCCTAATCATGGCAAAATTACAATTATGCCCTTAAACTTTACCAAAATTACCAAAATGCCACTAGTTCATTTTATTTTACCATTTTACATTATTAATCATGCAAATTACTATTTACCCTCCAATTACCAATTTCATGCCAAATTACATTTTTGTCCTTAAAAAGTGACCAATTTTCATAATTAACCAATTAATTACATTTTCACCCTTATTAACCATTACTTATCCATTTAAGGTCAAAATTACCGTTTTGCCCTCAAACTTTTACATAATTCCAATTATGTCCCTTTTTCATACAAATATTATTTTAATCAGAATTTAACTTTTTTCAAGCTTATTTTTACCATATTACCCTTGTATAAAAACTAGCAAATATCTATGATCGAGATAAACAAGACGTGAACTCCAATAGGTTCAATACGGAATAGAGGGACCCCGTGGGACGACCCCTATAATACAGAACATAAAAATACATATAAATACGATATTAAGACTGAATATTACAGAATAGGACCGTCATTGGCTTATAAACAGTAAGACGTCATGGTCACACCAACGGTTACAAAGTCCCTATGGCTAGCCACTATATTCAGAACTAGACTTGACTACTAGAGTACTACATAGGGCATTAATATTCCATTCCATGTCTTTAAGTTACCGGTCATATTTTTCATGGAATTTCATCATACTATTCCATTATTTTCCATACCATATGATCATTATACATGTAATTTTCATACTTATACCATTACATGCCGTCAAAACCCATTAATTCATCATGATATACATGGGCATACACATACATCCCATTCAGCCAACATACAAACTTTTCACCATTAATTCTTTTCATCAACTTTAACATTTATTTAGGTCATTTTCATGTTTTATAACATAGCCATGCCATTCATTTCCATAAAAACACATCGAAATCATACCTTTATGCATGATAACCATTCGGCTATACATACACATCATGCATCATGATATTTTTCCATGCTTTAACACATATCATTAGGTCAATTACATGTCATACAACAAAATCATGCCATGAATTCACATCAAAGCACATAAAAATCATGCCTTTACATGTGTTACTCATTCAGCCTAACATGTACATCATACATCATGTAACTTTTTCATGCTCTATCACATGCCAAACATCATGTATACACCATAAACATGCCTTAAACATCATCAAAACACATAGAAAACCCACGTATACCATTCGGCCTACATAGTAACTTTTCATACAAACTTTGTTTTCTCACTTAAGGCATACATATCATCATTTTTAACGTCCATAAGCATGAATATCAAGTTATTTTCAATTAAACATTCCTTTTTCACATACATGGTTAACAAACATAACCTAAATCACATAATAACCCATGGAAATAAGTGGAGTTTGCAATCACAAACCTTAAATCCTTGCAATACACCTCTCAATACTCCTTATCCTTGCCTTTAGCTTGATTGGAAGTTCCTTCACCTAGTTGACATAACCATAGTCAAACACAAAGATGAAGATTTCATCAAAACCAAGCTTCCTTTCAACAAACAAACTTCATAAACATCTTATTCACATCCTAAAGTATCTTTAGGAACCTTAAAACCAAATTAAAAACACCTAAATCACTTACCTCAAAATCACACCTTTACTTAAAAGTCTCGGTTTTACCCACTTTTATACCTTCAAATGGACTTTTAAGACCACCAATGGAATCTAGAGGAGCCGAAATATGTTAGGGAGTGTAACACCCTTATTCTATACGTATACTATTGACTTAATCATTATCATGCGTTTACCATGATTGCAGACAATTGTCATATAACCTTAATGAAATTACAGGTAAATTTTTCGCTTTTCCCCTTAGCTACTTAACATGTGTAAGCCATAACTTAGTCTTATACGTCATACATAATCATATATAAATATAATACATCCATACCAATCAGTTTGTATACATACCACTATATATTCTTAATATGCAACAACTTTTAATACATGTCAATACCCAAAAGATACAAAAACATCTTCTTCGAGTTTCTTACTTGCACTCCCAAAATTCTCCTTGTATGCTTACTCCGCTCCTTAACTTCCTATACCTACACGCAGTCAAATAAACTACGTACTGAGCATTATTTATGCAAAGTGGTGGATACATATCCTAGATTTTCCACAAACAAATTCATACACGCATGCATAATCTTAACATTTACACACAATACTTATATTCCATAGCATGCACATTTATTTCCTTAACTAATATTCACTGTAATCAATTTGCATTCATGATGATACAATAATTTCATAATCTATCCTTTAATAAGCATACAATTTAAATCAATTATTCTTATTACTTAATTTACCATAATTATCTTTTATTCCATACTACATACTACCTTATAACATTTCTTTATTTTACCCTTACTTAAATTTCTTAATTAAAATTCTTATTATTCTTATTATTTTTCTATATTAATATTATACTATTATTATTATCAACATATAATAATTCTAATTATTCCTTAACATTACATTTACATTTAGGCCTTACTTATGGTTAATTCCCCTTTAAGCCCTTTAATTAACATTACTAATAACATTTCACAATTTAGACCCTACATCTTCATTAATTTACAATTTTTCCCTTAACTTTTCCATAATTACAATTATACCCTTATTTACCATTATTTCTTATTTATTCCATTTTTTTCTCACATGTTTTGCATTTATACTATTCAATAATTAACACTAATTTCATTATTAAAACACCTATTCATTCATATAGACAAATTATTAACTATTTACAATTTAGTCCTTCAATTAACCTTAAAATTTTAAAAATTACATTTAGGTCATCATCTTTACCCATAGTTCCATTTACATCCCTATCTTTTTCAATAATTACATCTATGTCCCTGCTTTTCTAATAATTCTATTTATATCCCTTATTTTTACTTAATTACCAAAATACCCTTTACTTATTCTTAATTACTAATTTACCCTTATCTTGTTTTATCTTATCCCTATCTTATCTTTTCCTTATTTTATCTTATCTTATCTTATCTTATCTTATCTTATCTTATCCATATCATATTTTATCCTTATCTTATCTTATCCTTATCTTATCTTAATTAATCTCTTTTAATCAATTTCTTTACATTTGCCCCTAGTATTTATCCGGTAAAAATCTCTAGACCGAATACACGGGACAAAGAGCCATAAGGGATAGTGATCACTAAGGACCACTAACTCTGGAGCCATAAGAGTAAGTAATCACTAGGGATTACTACTCTAGGAGCCATAAGAGTAAATGACCACTAAGAGTCACCACTTTGAGTCATAAAATAATTCGTCAATTCCTTAAGCCATAATGGCACAGTGCCATACAGAGCAGACCGTCATTGGCCTACACACACGAGTCGTATTGACTCGGACCGCGGTATAGAAGTCCTTATGGCTAGCCAACTATATCCTGAACTAGTGATTCTCTAGCAGTACACTAAGGGCAACCATATGCATATTTTAACTCTTTAATTCTTTAATACCCATAATTATATTAATTTTCATATTAATCATAATCTTTCCTTATAGCTATATTTATTCCATAATAACATATTTATTTCATATCATACCTTGCCATAACCTTGCTTTAATTTTTACATCAAATTTTACTTCTTATAATAATAATTAACCATACATGCATTAGCTTTTTAAGTCTTAAGTTCTTTATCATACTTATATCGTTTCTTTTCATAATCATAGCTTATTTCATATTATTCACTTAATACATAATACAATTTCAACATAATTTATATTCATTAATAATCCAAAAATTCCAAATAAATTAGTATGCCCTCCATTTTAACTGTACATTCATTTTATGGTCTTATATTTCTTAAATTCATGATATACACCTTAACATACTTCATATTACCATTCGGCCATACCATATAAATTGCACTCAAATTTTCTTTCCTACCATTTAACACTTATTCAATTATATTTCATACATCTTAACATAATTATATAACCATTTATCATAAAATATCATACTATACTTAAATATAACTAAGGTATATATTCGGCCTTAACATAGAATTTTCATACAAGCCTAATTTTCTTCATCTTATCATCTCATTAATTTAGTTACATGAAAATTAGCTTAAATACACATTTAAATACCATTAAACCTTGGATTAATCCATATTAAACTCATGTAACCCATTCAGCCAACATGAGATTTCTTTCTACAAATTTATTCTTTCATCAATTATCTTTCAAATCATTATTTTTCATAGCCATAAACATATATATAGCCTTAAATTTAATTATACATGCATAGTTCACACAACTTCATCATAAACATAAGCTTAAAACTAAACAAAATTCATGGAAACTAAAGGATAATGTATCCACTAACCTTGGAATCTTGTTCTACACCTCTCAAGCTTCCTTGTCCTTTCCTTTAGCCTTGGTACACTTTTCCTTTCCTTTAGATCCTCAATTTGACACCCTAACTTGAAACCTTAGATTTCTTTACTTTGAAAGCTTCAAATGGACTCAAATCACTTCTACTAGGTTGTAGAGAGACTGAAATTTGTCTAGGGGGCTAAGATTTGTGGAGAAATGGAGGAAAGATTGAAGAAAAATGGAGAAGAAGTGAAGAAATACAATTCGGCCAAGGGAGGAAAGAAGTGAGGCGGTGGAGGCTGGATTTTCTCTAGAGAAATCTGGCCTTATGCATCCTTATATAAGCTGAAATTGAATCGAACCGGTCCAACCAAAGTGGTCCAACCAGTTTGAACCAAAATTTTGATTTTTTAGCTAATTTCCACTATTTCAAAGCATCTATGTGTTACTCAACTTATTTTCACTCAAAATTAATTCCATCATTCTTAAAAAATCAAATATAGCCTCCCTGCAAAATTTCAACTCAATCGGACTTCATTTGGGGCTCGGTTCACTTAAATCGGTCCGATTCAACCTTGTTCGGTTCTGCCGTAAAATACAATTCTAATGCTGTCAAAAATTACAGAAAATTATTTTATGGCTGTACATTTCCCACTTTAAACCCTTTTGATCTCAATAAATATTTTTAAAATTTTGGTCAAACTTTGGTCAAATCTTAGTTCAATTGAACCGAACCAAAGGTTAACTTTAGAATGACTTTCGGAGGCCTATTTAACTCCGTTTTCACTCCAAATTATACCACCAGACTCCTTATCGCTTGCACTTTCCAATAGTCTAATAAAATATTTTTCACTAATGGCTTCCCGGGAGGTTACCCATCCGGGGTTTCCCTAGCTTGAGCATGTTTAACCTTTCTCTTCTGCTGTCTTTTAAGACACATTCACTAATATTCTCACATGAGATTCACACTATAAACTCTACAGGTTTCACTAATCACTTCTAACTCGGGTATTCGGGCCATTACAGGGAGGCTTGAATATGGGGTGAGATGGAGAGAGATTGAAAGAAAAATAGAGGAAAAGGAAGAAAGACCAATTCGGCTAAGGGAGGGAGGAGGAAGGGCATCTGCAAATGGAGAATTTAAGGTTTTTCCAGCAAACGAGATGTATTTATATGGGCTCAATTGAACCAAACCAGGTCCAACCGGAGTGGTCAAACCGGTTTGGGTCATTTTTTGGTTTCCGGGTCATTTTTCACTGTTTTAAGGTAATTGAGTGTTTCTGAACTCATTTTCACTCCCAATCAATTCCATCATTCTTAAAATATCAAATATAGCCTCCACGCAAAATTTCAGTTCAATCGGAGTCCATTTGGGGCCCGGTTCACCTAAACCGGCCTGATTCGATTCAGTTAGGTTCTACCGTAAAATACCATTCTAATGCTGTCAAAAAATTCTAAAAATCATTCTGAGCCTTTACACTTCCCACAGTAGACCTTTTTATCCACTCTAATCATTTTTAAAAATTCGATCAAAGTTCAGTCAAATTTCGATTCAACCGAACCGAATCAGAGGCAAACTCCAGACGGATTTTCGGGGACCAATTCAACCTAATTTTCGCACCAAATTATACCACTAGACTCCTGACAGTCCACAAATCATTTCTATTGAATAATATTTTTTTAGCATATAGCTGCTACAGTCAGCTATACTGCTGCCCAGTAGGTCACCCATTCTAGAATTTCTATGCCTCAAGCACGTTTAACTTTTAAACTCTACTGAACTTAGGACACCAGAACCATCATATCATGCCAAAAACCAGACAACAGACTCAGCAGAAAGCACTGAATACTTCTAGGCTAACAAGCAGGCCATCACAACTCTCCCCTACCAATTAAAAATTTCGTCCTCGAAATTTACCTGTACTGAAAATCTGGGGATACTGTTGTCTCATAGTCTCCTCGGGTTCCCATGTTGCTTCTTCAACAATGTGGTGATTCCAAAGAACCTTCACTAGTGGGATCCGCTTGTTCCTGGGTTGTTTCACTTCTCTGGCTAAAATCCTCATCGGGTACTCTTCATAAGTCATGTCTGGCTGAACTCGAACTTCTTCAGGTTTGATGACATGACTGGGGTCTGATCGATACCTTCTAAGCATAGAGACATGAAAGACATCATGAATCTTTTCTAATTCCTATGGAAGCTTCAATCTGTAAGCTACTGGTCCAACCGCTGAACAATCTCATAGGGGCCAAAGAATCTCGGACTCAGCTTGCTTTTCTTTCCAAACCTGAGAATCCTTTTCCATAGAGAAACCTTCAGGAATACCTTGTCTCCCACTTGGAACTCTACATCTTTCCTCTTTAAGTCTGCATAAGACTTATGTCGATCCATGGGTTCTTTTAATCTGTCTTTAATCACTCGAACCTTTTCTTCCATTTCCCGAACCAAATCTGGCCCCACAATCTTACCCTCACTGAGTTCTGACCAACAAAGAGGAGTTCTGCACTTCTTTCCATATAAAGCTTCATAGGGAGCCATCTTGATACTAGTCTGATAACTGTTATTATAGGCAAACTTTGCTAAGGGCAAATACGTCTCCCAGCTGCTACCAAACTCAAGTACACTACATCTTAACATGTCCTCTAGAATCTGAATCACATGCTCAGATTGACCATCAGTCTGAGGATGGAAAGCTATACTGAAATGCAATCTGGTTCCCAAAGCTTCTTGCAACCTCTTCCAAATCTGGGAAGTGAATTTCGGATCTCAATCTGAAATGATGCAGGATGGGACACCATGCAATCTCACAATCTCACTAATGTACAACTCTGCCAACCTGGATAGTGGATAATCCATTCTGATAGGCAAGAAGTGAGTTGATTTAGTGAGTCGATCAACAATCATCCAAACTGCATCATGTTTCTTTCTGGTAAGAGGAAACTTTTACACAAAGTCCATGGTTACCCTGCCCCATTTCCATTCAGGTATAACAATAGGCTGAAGCAAACCTGAAGGAACCTGATGCTCTGCCTTAACCTGCTGACAAATCAGACATTTACCCACAAATTCTATCACATCACGTTTCATGCCTGGCCACCAGTAAAGCATCTTCAAATCTTGGTACATCTTATTACTACCAGGATGCATGGCAATGCTGCTGTGATGAGCTTCTAACAAGATATTCCTTCTCAAATCAGCTTGATTAGGAACACACAATCTCTGCTCGTAATACAACCCACCATCTGGATCCAATGAGTAATCACTAACATTGCCATCTTTTAATTGAGTCACGATGGAAGACAACCGATCATCCTGTTTCTGAGCATATTTTACTTGCTGGAGGAAATCTAGCTTAACTTGCATTTCTGCTACCAAAGCTCCATTATCTGACACATCCAATCTAACATTCATAGCCCATAAAGAAGCCATGAATTTCCTGCTGAGAGCATATGCTACAATGTTAGCTTTAATAGGATGATAGTCAATAAAGCACTCATAATCTTTAATCAGCTCAAGCTAATGCCTCTGTCTCAAATTAAGCTCCTTCTGCGTAAGCAAATATTTTAGACTTTTATGATCTGTATAGATGTAGCATTTCTCGCCATAGAGATAATGTCTCCAGATCTTCAAAGCAAACACAATGGCTGCCAACTCAAGATGATAAGTAGGGTAGTTATTCTCATGAGTCTTAAGCTGTCGGGAGGTATATGCAATCACCTTGCATTCTTGCATCAATACACAGCCCAAACCGTTCCTGGAAGCATCACTGTAGATCACAAAGTCTTTACCGGATTAAGGTTGCACTAAAACTGGAGCTTCAGTTAGCATACACTTAAGCTTCTCAAAACTTTCTTGACATTTGTCTGACCATACAAACCTGACATTCTTCTGTAACAATCTGGTTAAAGGAGCAGCAATGGAAGAAAAACCTTTCACGAACCTTCTATAGTAGCCTGCTAACCCAAGGAAACTTCTAATCTCTGTAACACTCCTGGGTGTTCTCCACTGTAAGATGGCTTTAATTTTTTAGGATCAACTTTAATACCATCTGCTGATACTACATGACCCAGAAATGATACCTCATTCAACCAGAATTCACATGTGCTGAACTTGTCAGAAAGCTGTCTATCTCTCAAAGTCTATAGAACAATCCTCAAATGATCATCGTGCTCCTCTGGAGTCTTCGAATGCACCAAAATATCATCAATGAAGACTACCACAAACCAATCCAGATAGGGATGAAAAACCCTATTCATCAAGTACATAAAGGTTGCAGGAGTATTCGTCCATCCAAAAGGCATGATCATGAACTCATAATGACCATACCTAGTGCGGAAAGCTATCTTAGGCACATCTGATTCTTTAATCTTTAACTGATGGTAGCTAGATCTCAAGTCAATCTTTGAAAACATGCCAGTACCTTTCAACTGGTCAAACAAGTCATCAATCTGAGGTAGTGGATACTTGTTCTTTATGGTCACCTTATTCAGCTGCCTGTAGTCAATACACAACTAAAGTGATCCATCCTTCTTTTTCACAAAGAGAACTGGTGCTCCCCAAAGTGAAACACTCGGTCTAATGAAGCCTTATCAAGCAACTCTTACAACTGTATCTTTAATTCTTTGAGTTCTGATGGTGCCATTCTATAGGGAGCAATAGAGATAGGAGCAGTACCAGGTACTAAGTCAATAGTGAACTCTATCTCCCTATCAGATGGCAAACCTGGAAGTTCTTTAGGGAAAACATCCTGAAACTCCCGAACTGCAGGCACATCTGAAACCTAAACTTCCTCCTTTCTAGCCTCCATTGCATAACACAAGTAGGCAACACAACCCTTTCTAATAAGTCTCTTAGCTGCAGTGGCTGAAATCACATCTGAGAGGAAATCTGTTCTCTCACCCACAATAACTATCTCCTGGTCATCTGAAGTCTTAAGAGTCACTCTCTTTCTCTTACAGTCAATAGTGGCCTGATGAGTGGATAACCAATCCATACCCAAAATCACATCAAACTCTCAGAAGGGGAGGTCAATTAAATCAGCCAAGAACACAAAACCCTGAGCACTAGCTAGACAATCTCTAAAAACCTTATTTACCACCACACTATGACCTAAAGGATTGCTCACTAAAATATCCTGGTCTAATTGACAATCATGCAACCCCTTATCCCGTGCACTATCAGTACTAATGTAAGAGTGTGTGGAACCAGCATCAATCAAAGTATAAACTAAATGAGAGAATAATGAGAATTTACCAACTATGACGTTAGGTACATCCTCCTGCTCACGGACTCTGATTGCATAAGTGCGTCTAGTGGCACGACCCTGAGATGGCTGAACAATGACTGCATAAGTACGTCCAGTGGCACGACCCTGAGGTGGCTGAACTAATGGGTTAGAAATTGACTGTGGAGGAGCTGCTCCCCTACCATGACCTCTCGGTGGGGCTGATCCGACACCTGGTGCTGGTGATGCTGCTGTGGAAGGCCGAGCCTCAAGATAGTCTCTAATCTGGTGATCTCTAGACCCACATCTGAAATAGGCTCTAGTCCAAAATCTGCACTCTCCAGGATGGAACTTCTTACAATATGCACACTGCGGTGCAAACTCACGGCCTTTGCCTCTGGGTGCACTGGCTACTAAATTGACTGGGGCACTGCTACCTGCTAGATTCTTCTGAGTGGTAGCAGGTACTACTGGTGCACAGCTCTAAGACTGAGGAGGCCCTTTGGACTTCTTACCCTGACTGGCTGCACCTGATGATTGACCCGATTTTCTTTTCTGCCTAAAATGGAACTGTCTGTCGGCCTCATCTGACATAATAGTCTCTGCTATAACAGCTGCCTCAACCAAAGACCTCATATCCATATATCTCTGAGAACCCAAAGCCAATCTGATGTTATTACGCAGAGCTCTCTCAAATCTATGCCATAACTTCTGCTCGGTTATGGACTCATCCTCTAAATAGGCACTAAGCTGCTCAAACTCTCTCTCATACTCAGCGAATGACTTATTCCCCTGTCTAAGCCTCCAAAAGGCATCTTGCATAGTAGATTTATACTTTGAACTGATGTATTTCTTCTCAAACGGAGACAAGAAGTACTCCTAAGTAATCTGAGTAACTGGGGTGTGCTTACGAACTGCACTCCACCAAGTATAAGCCGGTCCCTGTAGCAGGGCTACTGCTCCCTGTAGCATCTCATCTGGCTGACTCTGGGTGGTCTCAAACATCCTTTTTAACTTAAACAACCACTCTTTCGCCTGGACAGGAGTCAAAGGGTCTCGGCTATAAAAATCCTCAGCTCCCAATCTCTTAAGCTGCTCCAATATCAATCTCCTTCTAGGTAGAGCTGGCTGATAATCAGGACCTTGAGGTTGCGATGGCTGAGCATGCATATGCTGCTGGAAGAAATTCGCCATCATGGCCATAAAATCAGGCTGTTGCGTAGGGGGAGGCACAACTGGCAGAGTATCCTGATGTCGTGGCGACTCCAACGGACCAAAATTGTTAGATGCTGCACTCTCGACATCACTCTCATGTCGAATTTCATTCGAAGCCATACTCACAATCTAACACAAGGAGCAAGCATACATTAGCCTCACTAAACTATACTGTCTAAAAATTATTTGGCATGTACATGTACTTATCCTAATCCTATTAACCCACTCCGATCTTAGAATCACCTAAACTGGAGCTCTGATACCAATAAAAATTGTAACACTCTTATCCCTTACGTTTCATTAATTAACTAACCACCTTAAGCCGATTAACCTTATTAAGCAAT
The DNA here is from genome assembly GCA_947683425.1 of Excoecaria cochinchinensis. NCBI lineage: Eukaryota > Viridiplantae > Streptophyta > Magnoliopsida > Malpighiales > Euphorbiaceae > Excoecaria > Excoecaria cochinchinensis. Next base: position 10,418,392 of record CANTUQ010000013.1, read on the forward strand.
TAGATTATTATATAGTCCAACACAATGAAAACCGGTATAATTTTTTTAAATAAAAACCGATTTATAAATATACTTTAACTGTCTAAATCTAATTGAAAAGAATCAAATTAACTTGCGAATTTACTAATCACATCTTAACTTATTATCACTTTTACCGATTGACCTATAACTATCTCAAGTTACTATTTATTTGGTCAACTTTTCTTTAACATGCAATCACACATGCCCTTTGCCATTTATATTATCTTAACTTCTACAGGTTAGCATACATCCAGACACATAAATAAAATTACCACACACATCATTAACTAATGCCAGTTATAACAGTCTATTACAAACCAATACCCAAAACTAAATATAAGTTCATATACATGCCATAATTTCTTAACATACTTAAAATATTCTAAAATAACTTCTTCAATTTGCTCCCAAAAAATATGTGAGGTATGCACTGCTCCACGCCCTAAGGAGTACCTATAAGCAGTCAATAAAATTACGTGCTGAGCATTAAATATGCCCAGTGGTGATTGTAATTCCAGGTATTTGCACTAAACTAAGTTGTCATGCATAAACAATATTACAAATATAATAAAATAATCAAAACTAAATATTATTTATCTTATTTATCAATTATGCATGCAATATCACATTTAATTATCATTAAATCATATAATTAAGGGCATTTACACAATTAATACAGATAAAAGACCATAATTACCATTTTGTCCCTAATCATGGCAAAATTACAATTATGCCCTTAAACTTTACCAAAATTACCAAAATGCCACTAGTTCATTTTATTTTAACATTTTACATTATTAATCATGCAAATTAGAATTTTACCCTCCAATTACCAATTTCATGCCAAATTATATTTTTGTCCCTAAAAAGTTACCAATTTTCATAATTAACCAATTAATTATATTTTTACCCTTATTAACCATTACTTATCCATTTAAGGTTAAAATTACCGTTTTGCCCTCAAACTTTTACATAATTCCAATTATGTCCCTTTTTTCATACAAATATTATTTTAATCACAATTGACCCTTTTCAAGCTTATTTTTACTATATTGCCACTGTATAAAAACTGGCAGACATCTATGATCGGGATAAACAAGACGTGAACCACAATAGGTTCAATACAGAAGAGAGGGACCTCGTGGGACCACCCCTATAATACAGAACATAAAAATACATATAAATACAATATTAAGACAGAATATTACAAAATAGGACCATCATTGACCTATAAATAGAGAGACGTCATGCTCACACCCGTGGTTACAAAGTCCCTATGGCTAGCCATTATATCCAGAACTAGACTTGACTACCAAAGTACTACATAGGGCATTAATATTCCATTTTCCATGTCTTTAAGTTACCAGTCATATTTTTCATGGAATTTCATCATACCATTCTGTTGAGCATTTTCTATAGATGGTAATGACCGCAAGTATACAGTGTACCGAAGCAGTACTTAAGAATGTCGATCCCACGAGGAACGTGATTTACACACTATTACTACCTAATTTTAATCTTGTTTACAATGTTCAAATAATGTGAAAGTTGATTTTAAACTAATCTAACATTTAAACTAAATAAGCCTAGTTAATGATAGTCAAAGAAGATAGAAAGATAAATGAATAACTAAAGAATATGAACTTGATTTCATCATTTTGATCAACATTTATTCATCTTTTCATGCAAGCCAAGTTGGGATAAAGTTTTAAATTATTCTCTCGACATAAATTAGAATGCCTAAAATATGCAATTAAAATTCTAATTACATATTCCAAGAATAAAAGCCAACCTATAACAATTATCTCAACATACCGATCTCTCAAAATACATCTTGATAATGAAATTCTATTAGATTTCAGATAAAAAAATCTTTCAAATTACTTTAACTTACAAAGATCATGCAAAAGATACTAATAGAAAATCTGCATTTGAAAGACTATGAAATAAATGGACATAGAAAGAGTAATAATATGCAATTTCATTAAAAGGATATTCATAAAATTGATGGAGAAGAAATAAAAATAAGAGAATAAGATAGAAGCCTTTTAACCCTTTTCTCAATCTCTTGAAACAAGTTTTCTTCTCCTTGATTTTCTTCTTCAAAACATAAAAACTACTTAGAACTTTAACTAAAAAGAACTGTTCTATAAAATGCAAAGAAATAACTTAATTAAAATTCTATATATCCAAAACTACAGTTAATTTACATATTTATAGATGATATTTTAAAGTTTGTGTCTCTTAGAGATGTCCCTTGAGAATGGTTGTAATTGTTGGTGAAAGGAGATGATGTTTCAAGTGAGTTTTGGCAGAAACCTGCCCCAACGGTCGCCTCTGTCGTGCTCGCAACAGAAAACGTTCCCCTTTTCCTCTTTCCTTTCCTCCTTTTCCTCTCGGTTTTCTCTCTACAGGAACATGACTCGTGCTTTTCTCTCCTACTCGTGCTCCTCCTGTCCTAGTCGTGCTTTATAGCACGTCTCAGCCTTTCCTCTCCTTCTCTTCTTTTCTTTCTCTCTTTTCCTCTGCGTTGTCCTAGTCGTGCTCTTCTAGCAGTTCTCGGATGCTCACGTCCTTCTTCTCTTTTTCCTTCTTTTTTCTTCTTCACCCTCAACCAGGCAATCCATCCGACTCGTGCTCAATAATCCTAAGCGTGTTCTTCATTACTTCTCTATGTTGTTTAACTTATGCTCCACTAGTTCTTCATTTCCTTCTCCAGTAATACATGTTTTCCCACTTTTATAGTTAAATGGACCTGTAAATACAGCAAACGCACATACTATGTAACACCCCCTACGTCCCCGTTAGAAGGACGTCGGAGAGCGCTACCAACGCTCACTCACAAATATACATTCATACATAATCATACATGCATAAATGCGGGATAATTAAAAACTTACCTTGCGGCAAAAGCTGATCATGCATTAACTCACACACTCGCAAGCACCAAGTGGAAGCATAAGCACATGCACACACATATACACTCCTTCGATCAGCGGAAGCATAAAATAGAGGACGTAACTGATGAATAACTTAACACATACTTACAACGACATTTCATCATCCGAATATTACAGTAAGGCCCTTACATATAACACATTTACAAAAGGTTACAGAATATAGAACCCAAATTACAAAAGCTGATAACAGAAATAATAACTCCTAACTCCTATATGGCCGACCCTGCAGATGCGCGACTCAATACGAACCAAACCTGCCACCTGCACGGGAAAAGAACCCGTGCTAAGCGATAACGCTTAGTGGGGAAACACACAAGAAATATGGACGGCCATTAACAATGGTCGCCGAGGCATAACACATGCAAATGGCATATACGGACATTCATAACACATATAATATTATACTTGCATAAAAGAGCCGAGCGTTAGGAGGATCATAACCACATTCATATATAATCATTCAACAGTCAATGTCGCATTTTCACACAAACTAGTTCACATGCTAATCCATAATAGTTAACAGTATAAACTCACATTCGTATCCATACTAATTCACATGCTTATAACCACAAATGATTATATTCAAACGCAGTTACAATACGATATATATGAATAATCGCACACAATAGGCATGTTTGAGTCACATTTAACCCATTCAGAAATTCATAATCACATTCGAATTCATAACTGATGCACATGCCTAAAATCTTACACATTTGGATATCATATTCTCATATTCATATCAGACAAAGGAAACCAAAATACCTGCTGACTCAAAATAGTGGATAACGAGTATACAGACATCACCTTGCGGGTGCGAATCGAATACTGACATCACCTTACGGGTGCGAATCGAAAATCAATTTCATTTTCACATTCAAAAACATTTTCATTAGGAACCTTAATCAAAATTCAAACACATTAAAGGGTTCATGAGGAACCAAACGGGGGACCTGATCAGGGTCCAAACGTCCAAAGGGCTGCAGCTAAAAGACTCTATTAGGCATGCCTAACTATCCACTGGACTGACTCTCGCAGGTCTTGCATCATTTAACTCATGTGTCAAATCAGACAATATATGAATATCATCATACTTAATCCAAAGTAGAGTAGACATATAAAGAAATTCATAATATTAGCCATGCATCATACTATTCGTATTACAAAGCATATAATATAATTCCATCAACATGCTTTAGTACTATTCAATATTCTAAAATTTATCAGAGTCAAATATGGAAACATTATCAGGCCAATCACTAACTTAACATTCAAACTTTACTTTTAACGGTTAACCACTCTTTACAAAAATAGGGTAGGTCACGGTCACAACCAGATTGGTTGTCACCGTGACATACCAAAACTCTTGGCAGAATGCAAACTTGGGGTACCTCACGGTGGTAACCCATTAGGTTGTCACCGTGACATACCCACTGCCCAAAACAGAATGCTTTTCCTCACACTTTACCATATCATTCATACCAACTATTTGTACACTTACATAAATACTTACTTACCCGGTTTGCCGCATTATGGGTCTCCATTAAAAGAGGAATTCATAAGCTAAAAGCATTAAAGCACATTTACCATTATCATAATATATAATCACTCCAATATCCACATGAACCATAATAGCATCATAGATATCTTGCATACTAATAAATTCTAATAACATTTGTTATCAAAGCATGCATCTTATAATATTGTTAGGCAATTACTTCAATCACGCACTCACTGCTCATATCCTATATATTTATTTTATTAATCAAACTCATTTCATGTGATGCCTTCATGTGTATATAACTTAGATCTTAATTCATACCTATGCATACTTGTTCATATCATACACATTTATATAGATTGAAGTATTATAATGCTCAATAATGTCATTAAACTTGACTTGATTCTAATACATACAATTACACATCATTACTTCATTAGTTTGCTATTAATCTTAATCCTAATCATGTTTATTTTCCAAGTGATAACTATTCTTATACTCATTTAATAGTCCTAAACATGCATCGGATGGATCCTAGAAAGTTTCGGTGGAAAGCGGGTTCAATTCGGGAAGAAAAACACATAAAATGGTCAAGACAGAAGGGGTCACGGTGGTAATGAAGTTGGTTGCCATCGTGAGGTCCAAACTAATCATTCTACCCAGCATTTTCATATGTCATGGTGGTAATGAATTTGGTTACCACCGTGACCTACCAAAAATTTGCAAAACAGAAGCTAGGATTCAGGACTACTTCACAACTCATTATTTTTCAGACCAAACAGACATCTAAACGACATTTTTAGGAAAACCTTCCTTCTTAACATTTCTTCCCTAAGATGTTAAATTTGAAATACAACAAATTACAGATCAATTGGATATCTATAGCTTCCGATATGATCTAAACAACCTATAGTGTTCAAGTAACCCGACCCAAACAAAGACACTACGGGTTTGGTAAATTTCCAGGGTCTTAGAGCAAGAATTTGCCCAAAATTATCTCTGAGACTTTTAAAGGTATGGAAGTCATGGTTCTAATGGCTCAAGAATCACATGATTTAGAGACCTAAAACTCAACTTATGAAGAAAACAATATACAGAGGTCAAATGAGGACTGAACAGGATTGCCAAACTCACCATAAAACATCAAATTCAAAGGAATTCCCAACTCATGCATTTCAATACCAACCCTCATATACATTTATCTCAGTTAATAACATGGATTACTAACACAATTACCTAAACTAATTCATGCATAAACTCATACCCAACACACTCAAATTTCTGGAAATCACACACAATTACACATTCATGATCCAAGAAGAATTAGGGCAGAGACAAATTAAACTCAAATGTAGAAATCAAACTCCCAAACCTGGAAATCAAAGATCCAAAATCACTTTTCAAGCTTCAATCATCAATCCTTTCCTTGCCCTAAAACTTCCTCTTGTCAACACCAACTTGCACAAACACAAATCCAATAATTACTCATCCAAACCTTAACTCAAGACCAGAAAAAGGAGAAGAAGAAAACCCAAAAACGCAGGAGCCCTAAATCCAAACACATACCTCTTTAATCTTGCTCCAAAACTCAATCAAAATCACCTCTAAGCATGTACAAACTCCAGCCAAAAGAAAGAAAAGGAAGAAGTGCAGAAAATGAAGAAAGAAGAAGCAAGAAAATGTGAGAGGGAGGAGAGAACGTGAATGCAGATTCTGTGTTCTCCCTCTCTCTCTTTCTCTTTTCTTCTTTTCCCATTCAATGCCCAACAACTAAGCCACATGGCAGCCTCCTATTGGACCAATAATTCCCCCTTTGACTTTCATGCTCCAAAGTACCATACACCACTCACACACTAAATGATCCCTTAAATCAATGCTTTGAAATATGTGGTACCAAAACACAACACACACCAAATAATTGCTCAAAAATACTTTACATCCTTGGGTACAATACACACACTTCACTAGATTAAACCACCACAAACACCCTACAATCTTACACCACAAGCACACCCAATAATTTCCCATACTTAACTTATTTAATTAATTACTTTACAATTAAGTCCTTATCATCAAATTCACTCATACATAAATTACCGAAATACCCTTCACTTATCCGACTTAGCTTGCCTATTCCGACTAGGCCCGATTTGGGGTGTGACATACTAATACAAATAAACATAAACTAACACATATGACATCAAATATACACACAATTGCATGATTAATTTCATAAACCCATACAAAACATACACTAAATTATACCTCAATTAAGTTCCTATCAAATTTCCCCATACTTAAACGTTGCTTGTCCTCAAGCAAGAGAAAAGAGATAAGAAAATTTAACAGCTAGTAAACATAATTATATAGCACTGTCCATTCAGCATATATACTAAAATTGCAAAGATCAACTATCTTAAACACTCACAAATATCAGTAAATCAAAATTAAAAGTATGTATTGGAAATTTAACAAGTCATCTAACTTTACTACTTCCAACATAAAGAATATAAAGTCTCAAGAAACTAAACATGAATCAAAGAGAGAAAATTGATCATAAAGTTACAAATTCTAAAGTAACTAGCTGCATTTAGGACATTTTTGAGCTCACTTACCCTTAATCCAATCTCATGACATTTTTAGACTTTTCTTTTGATTTTTCTTTTTATTTTTCTTTTTGTTTTGAATCATGGATATAGTTTTCATTTTTATCCATAAATAGCAAGAGAATGTAGCATGGGTGCGTTTTACGCTCCATCCCATACATTTTAATTTTGGATATACATCTTGCTTTCTTGTTCTTTTTATGACTTGAGTGGGTGTATTTTATGCTCCATCCCACTTATTTTTATATTTCTTTTTCTTTTTGAGTCCTCATCCATTATTGAAAAGATAAAAGGGTAAGTGTTATGGCTATAGTTTCCTTAGGAAACTAAAAACTTAAAATTTTCTACTAAATGAGCAAATTCTAACTTTAAAAACATGCATAGTAGAAAGACTAAATAATTCATAATGTTGAAATAATTAAAAGAAAATAACTTGAAAAACTTAAAACACATACCAATAATTTTAAAAAACTGATAAAAATGAGCATAAAAAATAATTGACTTAATAACCTATATAATATACCAAAAAAAACAATTCTTTATAATAAAGCTTACTAAGAACCTAATTGAAAAACAAAGACACACAAATAATAATGCAATTGACATACACAAGTATATACAAAAACTCATAAAACATAAGTGAACACAAACCACAAAACATACTCACTCCCCCACACTTAAAACACACATTGTCCTCAATGTGGAGGGATGACACACAAAAAACAAGTAAAAGAAACAAATAAAATGGAGAGAAAGAAAACTCCCCTATCATGGTGAAGGTGGAGGTGATGGAACCACAAACCCAACTTGCGTGATGAACTGGTCAAACTTGTACTCCAACCTCCTTTGCCTTCTAGCCAAAACAGTTTACTGATCTTGTATATGATTTAAATTGTGAAGAATTTGATCAAACATGGCTGGCACATTGAGGCTGAAGGAACCAATTTTAGGTGCAGCAGGGCCCTCATGCAAAAAAGGATCACCACTAGGAGCCTCCTCACTCTCTTCTTCATGTTGAGTAGAAGGGCCTGCATGTTCCCTCCAACAAATTCGTAGACGAGGTGGAATTTCCTGAAAATCATTATTTACAACCCCTCCATGCACAAATAAATGTTTAGTAAAATATTTACAAGAAAGCATGTTAGCGAAGGCACGAATATGAACATGCAAATGCTTGGCAATAGCAGCAACTACATGCCCATGAGTAATAGGTGAATCTTTCTTATTTACACATTGCATCAACTCATTTAATATCCAATAAGACCAACATATTTGTTTTCCCTTGCACACACCATATTAGGAATAATTCATGGTAAGAAACTCTACTAAATTCAGGCCTATTAAAAATTAATGAAGCCAAAATCTTGTGCAAAATCCAATATTTCAAGTCCTTGATGTACATAGACTTAGCATCCCTAGTCTTAAAAGGTGACTGTAAATCAATTAAATAAGTCCAAAATTCATTAGGTTTAAAAGATCTAGGAGGCTCGGTTAATCCATTCTGTGAAAAACCATAAATTCTATTCAACATAAAATATGTGAGTGTGTGTTGCCTACCTTCTAGGCGAAAATCGAAAAGCCTGTCATTTTGTGAATTAGGTTGCAATGTTGTACAAAATTCAAGCACAATGTCAGGATAGAAACTCTCATGCAAGTTAGCAAATCTAGACAAACCACAATTGGATAACATTTTATTCACAACATTTAGCATACCAGATTGTTCAAGCAAAGTTGTGGGAAAAAATTTACATTGCAGTGCACCTCTTTTTGTAAGAGCAAGGAATCGATTACCTTCGTCAACAGAGTGAATGGGGAAGTTGGTACCAAGTATGGAAGCCAAATATGCCAGTGGTTCCTCCACATGCTCCTAGTTGTTGCTTGAAGGCATTGGATTCTTAGTTCTAACCATGCTTTGTGTGTAAAACAGAGATTGAAATGGGATAAGGAGTGAAACTGAAGAGAAAGAAAAATGAAGAATGGAAACGAAATAGGAGACAGAAGAATGAAGAAGAAATAAGAAAACGAAAACCCTAAAAAAAATGGATGAGATTGAGGAGAAATAGAAAGCTGGGTACGACGAGAAGGACACGATGAAATGAAAACAGAGGATGAATAGTGAGAAGATCGTGTGGAAGAAAAGGAAGTAAAGAAGATGAAAAAAAAAATTGGTTGTGTGTGACTCGTGTTGAATAACACGTTAAGGACAGATAAGAAACAAAGACGCAAGAATGACTTGAAATTGTAACGAGTTAGGGTTGTATTGGAAATAAGAAGAAAATGAAAAGGGGCTGGAAAAATCAAAAAGCGCAAGTTTAAAAGTTAGGGTTTTGAAAATAAAACTCCCCTATTTTGATTTCTAGATTGGTACTTTTAGGGTTAAGGGTAATCAATCTAAGGTTAATTAAACTTAAAACACGCGCTGAACAGGAAATAAAATCAGATTAGGAAGAAATTGCAAGGAAATAAAATAAATGAAGAAGAGAAATACTTACAGCGATTAAAAGAAATTGACGCGACTGTAGAGATTCTAGGCAGCCAGCACGAGTCGGACAGAACAGCACCACTCATACTAGTGACACTTACCTGGTGGGACTCGTGCTCTTTAACACGAGTCGGATGAAACTAGGGACAAGCACTGAACATCGCCTTCTGTCGCGATCGCGAGATTACTGCGTACGCGACAGAAGCTACCTGCAATATGTGAGTTTCATTCTGTCGCGATCGCGACAGAAACGCACACATTTTATTTTTTATTTTTTTTAAACCTTCAACAAACTCCTAGCCTTATTAAATGATAAAATCAAAATCAACTGTGTTAATAACATAGAAATTCAAAATACAAAAAGTAGTAAATAAATCTACATACACCAAGATAAAACAACATAAAATACATTTAAAAAGAAAATATAATTAAGTAACCTAAATAAAAGAACTAGACATATCATGTCTTTATGTGCTCCCTAGGATTCTCCTCAGTATTACTTGGAAGGCATCCTAGATTTCTAGAAGGTAAGGAACTAGTAAGTTGGCCTAATTGAACCTCAAGATTATGAATAGAGGCAACATGATTTTTAGTGATTTGGTCAATTTTTGCCTCAAGTTTCTTGTGACTTTCATCTTGAGAATTCATCTTATAATTAATTTCCTCAATAAACTTATCAATCTTCCCTTCAAAAGTACCAAACCTATCTTGAGGTTGTTGGTATCCTACTCCCCTATTTTGGTTATTATTATTATTATTTCCCCATGACAAATTTGGATGGTTTCTCCAACTAGGATTATAAGTATTAGAGTAAGGATTCCCATGCCCTTGGCCTTGGATAAAATTAACTTGTTCTTCCTTACTAACTATTCCTAAATTGCAATTTCCACTAATATGCCCTTGTTGACCACAAACATTGCATGCATTTGATGAATTACCTCCCATACTTAGGCTATTAACCTTATGAGTCAATACTTCAATTTGGGCTTGTAATGCAACCATAGAGTCTATGGAATGTAGCCCCCTAGCATTATAATTATTATACTCCCTTACTCTTTCAGGAGGCCACATACAATTGTTCATTGCCATTTCTTCCAATAGGTCAAAAGCTTCTTCCGTTGTTTTCCTCATCAAAGATCCTCCAGCTGCAGCATCTATAGTCCCTCTTGTAGTTGGATTAACACCATTGTAGAAGGTTTGCATCAAGAGCTCTCTTGGAAGGTTATGGTGTGGACACATTCTTTGCAATTCTTTGAACCTTTCCCAAGCCTCATACAAAGATTCATTGTCATTTTGAACAAATGTAGTGATATCCTTTATGATTTTGTCTGTTTTAGCCAAGGGAAAATATTTGGATAAAAATGCTTGGGCCAATTGGTCCCAAGTAGTAATTGATCCCCTTGCTAGCGAATTCAACCAAGCTTTGGCCTTATCTTTCAAAGTGAAAGGAAAAAGCCTAAGTTTGATTGTATCAGCCGACACACCATTAATCTTAAAGGTATCACATATTTCAAGAAAATTTGCCAAATGAGCATTAGGATCCTCATTTGCCAAACCATAAAATTGAATGCTATTTTGAATCATTTGTAATAAAGAAGGTTTAGTCTCAAATTGATTTGCATTTACCGTTGGCCTTACCACTCCTTGTTGAGCACCACTCAATGCAGGTGTGGCAAAGTCCATAAGTCTTGGTGGATTTTCTTCAGCCATGATAATTGGTCTCTTTCTTGTTCTTTTTCCTGTTGGATTTCCGGTTACTTGATAAAAATCTTTCAATCTCAGGATTTAAAAGCTCTTCTTGTGAACTTCTTGTACTAGGCATGAACTTTCAAATCCTTTAAAACCAAAAACAAATCACAAAGTCAAACTAAAACAATCAAACAAATTAAAACAAACGAAAATATTGTAATCCAAAATCATAAATCAAGTTTCATAATGGCAAAATCAACATTCCCCAGTAATGGCGCCAAAAACTTGTTGAGCATTTTCTATAGATGCTAATGACCGCAAGTATATGGTGTACCGAAGCAGTACTTAAGAATGTCGATCCCACGAGGAACGTGATTTACACACTATTACTACCTAATTTTAATCTTGTTTACAATATTCAAATAATGTGAAAGTTGATTTTAAACTAATCTAACATTTAAACTAAATAAGCCTAGTTAATGATGGTCAAAGAAGATAGAATGATAAATGAATAACTAAAGATTATGAACTTGATTTCATCATTTTGATCAACATTTATTCATCTTTTCATGCAAGCCAAGTTGGGATAAAGTTCTAAATTATTCTCTCAACATAAATTAGAATGCCTAAAACATGCAATTAAAATTCTAATTACGTATTCCAAGAATAAAAGCCAACCTATAGCAATTATCTCAACATACCGATCTCTCAAAATACATCTTGATAATGAAATGATATTAGATTTCAGATAAAGCAATCTTTCGAATTACTTTAACTTACAAAGATCATGCAAAAGATACTAATAGAAAATCTGCATTTGAAAGACTATGAAATAGATGGAAATAGAAAGAGTAATAATATGCAAATTCATTGAAAGGATATTTATAAAATTGATGGAGAAGAAATAAAAGTAAGAGAATAAGATAGAAGCCTTTCAACACTTTTCTCAATCTCTTGAAATAAGTTTTCTTCTCCTTGATCTTCTTCTTCAAAACATAAAAACTACTTAGAACTTTAACTAAAAAGAACTGTTCTACAAAATGCAGAGAAATAACTTAACTAAAATTCCATATATCCAAAACTACAGTTAATTTACATATTTATAGATGATACTTTAAAGTTTGTGTCTCTTAGAGATGTCCCTTGAAAGTGGTTGTAATTGTTGGTGAAAGGAGGTGACTTTTCAAGTGAGTTTGGGCAGAAAACTGCCCCAACGGTCGCCTCTGTCGCGCTTGCGATGGTGTCGCGCTCGCGACAGAACGCACTCCCCTTTTCCTCTTTCCTTTCCTCCTTTTCCTCTCTATTTTCTCTCTGCAGGAACACGACTCGTGCTCTTCTCTCCTACTCGTGCTCCTCCTGTCCTAGTCGTGCTTCACAGCACGTCTCAGCCTTTCCTCTCCTTTTCCTCTTCTTTTCTTTCTCTCTTTTCCTCTGCGTTGTCCTAGTCGTGCTGGGTTGTCCTAGTCGTGCTCCTCTAGCACTTCTCAGATGCTCACGTCCTTCTTCTCTTTTTCCTCCTCTTTTCTTCTTCACCCTTAACCAGGCAATCCATCTGACTCGTGCTCAATAATCCTAGGCATGTTCTTCATTACTTCTCTATGTTGTTTAACTTATGCTCCACCAGTTCTTCATTTCCTTATCCAAAAATCCATGTTTTCCCACTTTTACAGTTAAATAGACCTGCAAATACAACAAACGCACATACTAATACAAATAAACATAAACTAACACATATGACATCAAATATACACACAATTGCATGATTAATTTCATAAACTCATACAAAACATACACTAAATTATACCTCAATTAAGCTCCTATCATATTCCATTCTTTTCATACCATATGATCGTTATACGTGTAATTTTCATACTTATACCATTACATGCCGTCAAAACCCATTAATTCATCATGACATACATGGGCATACACATACATCCCATTTAGCCAACATACAAACTTTTCACCATTAATTCTTTTCATCAACTTTAACATTTATTTAGGTCATTTTCATGTTGTATAACATAGCCATGCCATTCATTTCCATAAAAACACATCAAAATCATACCTTTATGCATGATAACCATTCGGCCATACATACACATTATGCATCATGATATTTTTCCATTCTTTAACACATACTATTAAATCAATTACATGTCATACAAGATAATCATGCCATGAATTCACATCAAAGCACATAAAAATCATGCCTTTACATGTGTTACTCATTCAGCCTAACATGTACATCCTACATCATGTAACTTTTTCATGCTCTATCACATGCCATCATCTAAATCACATGCCAAACATCATGTATACACCATAAACATGCCTTAAACATCATCAAAACACATAGAAAACCCATGTAAACCATTCGGCCTACATAGTAACTTTTCATACAAACTTTTTTTTCTCACTTAAGGCATACATATAATCATTTTTAATGTCCCTAAGCATGAATATTAAGTTATTCTCAATTAAACATGCCTTTTTTCACATATATGGTTAATAAACATAACCTAAATCACACAATAACCCATAAAAAAAAGTGGATTTTGCAATTAGAAACCTTAATTCCTTGCAATACACCTCTCAATACTCCTTATCCTTGCCTTTAGCTTGATTGGAAGTTCCTTCACCTAGTTGATATAACCATAGTCAAACACAAAGATGAAAATTTCAACAAAACCAAGCTTCCTTTCATCAAACAAACTTTATAAACATTTTATTCACATCCTAAAGTACCTTTGGGAACCTTAAACCTAAATTAAAAATACCTAAATCACTTACCTCAAAATCACACCTTTACTTAAAAGTCTTGGTTTTACCAACTTTTAAACCTTCAAATGGAATTTTAAGACCACCAATAGAATCTAGAGGAGCTCAAATATGTTAGTAATGCTCGAATATTGAGTGATATGGAGAGAGATTAGAAGAAAAATGGCAGAAAAGGAAGAAAGACCAATTCGGCCAAGGGAGGTAGGAGGAAGGGCGGCTACAAATGGAAAATTCTAGGTTTTTCCAGCAAATGAGATATATTTATATGGGATCAATTGAACCGAACCAGGTCCAATCGGAGTGGTTGAACAAATTTTTCGATTTTCGGGTCATTTTTTACTATTTTAAGGTAACTGAGTGTTTTTGATCTCCTTTTCACTCCCAATAAATTCCATCATTCTTACAATATCAAATATAGCGTCTACACAAAATTTTAGATCAATCGGAGTCCAGTTGTGGCCCGATTCACCTAAATCGGTCTGATTCGATTCAGTTCGGTTCTGTCGTAAAATACCATACTAATGTTGTCAAAAAATTCTAAACATTATTTTGAGCCTTTATACTTCCCACTGTAGACCTTTTTATCCATTTTAACTATTTTTAAAAATTCGATCAAAGTTCTGTCAAACTTCGGTTCAACCAAACCGAATTAGAGGCAAACTTTAGGCAGACTTTCAGGGACAAATTTGATCTCATTTTTGCACCAAATTATGACACTAGACTCTTGACAATCCATAGATCATTTCTACGAAATAATATTGTAATGACCCAAAAAGGGCCTAGTCGAAATTTGGATGCTAAGTCAGAAAATTAAGGGTATTTTGGTAATTTTGTGCATGTGGAAATTTGAGTAATTAAGGATCTAATTGCAAGATTAATTAAAGTTTTAAAGTGAAGAGTTTATTGAGTGGGATATGTGTATGGTACCAAGGATGAAGTGTATAGTCAAGATATTGGACACTTGGGACCCTTGGAGTGTGACACATGGCATGGTAGTTGAGGGCAATTAATGAGGAAAAGAAAGGGAAGTGAAGGGAAGAGAGAGGGAAATGCAGTTTTGCTTGCTTCCCGTGGAAGCTACCCTCTCATCTCTTCCTCTTTCCATTCTCTCCCTCTCTTTCTTTACCTCAATTTTCTGCTCTCCACTCCTTCCTTGTGTAATTTCCCAAAGATTTGAGTAGGATTTCTGAAGTTTTGAGCTGGGTTTTGAAAAGGTAAGTCTAGTGGGTCTCATTTCTTCTTCTTCTTCTCTATTTTGTTTTGCTTTGGCTTAGATTTTTGGGTTTGATTTAGTGTTGATTTGGCTGGTTTTGTGCAAGAATCGAAGGAGAGAAGGAAGAAAAAAGAAAAAGAGAAATTGGGATTTTGAAGTGAACGGTTTGAAGCTTCATTTTGAGGTTTGGGAGTGTTTTTGCCTTCTTCTCTTTTTTGGATCATCTATGTGTTGTGCTTTAATTTTCTTATGATCTTGAGTGTTAAATTGTGTGAAAATGCATGTATTTGATTGAGTTGGATTGTTGGTTTGGTATGATTTAAGTGGTAGTGACTTGCATATAAAGTGGAAGTGAAATAGCATGAGTTAGTGTAAATTATGATTTGCTTGTTCTTGTGATTTAATTTTTATTTCTTACTTAAATTAGTGTAAATTGAGTGTATATTGATGATAAGCATGTCTTGGTATGCAGTGGAGTGATGAGGTAAGTGTTAGTTCATGATTGAGTGGTTTTGATGTTGGTTGAGTTGGGAAGAAGTGCAGTGAAGTGCAGATTCTTGGAAATTCTCGTCTTTATCGTGAGCACGGCAGAGTGCAGAATGGCCTTTGTGTTGCGGAGGAACCCTCTGTCGCGAGTGCGATGAGCTTCGTTGAGCTGAGCCCCATTGCGACCGTGCCTCTGAGCGCGAACACGAAGGGGAAGTGCTCGGTCTTTATTGCGAGCATGACAGAGCTCTGTATTATCAGCGTCTGCTGAGCGGTGCTACATTGCGAGCATGCCTTCATGCGAGCTCGCGATGGGGTACCCTGCGCTCTGTCACGAGCGCGATGCACATCGCGATCGCAACAGAGGCCCTTCCTGCCTGCCCTATTTTACAAATTGATTCTTTTTACCCCACTTTGCACGGTTTCTCACTATTGCATGGTACATGGTGTTGCTTATGCCTTAATGATATTTTGTTCTAGCTTTTGTTTTAGCGAATATTGATAATGATAGTGTTTTGATTCGTGTAAGTGGATAATTTAAAGTATTGTATTGTGAATGAGTAGTTAAGCCTGAAGTGTCATAGTAATGGATAAATAAGCATGCTTATAAAGGGATAGTGAGTGCAGCTGCTAGTGTTGACCCCGCTTTGGGTCTAGTGATTTCGGTTGACCTCCGTTATGGTCTCATTGAAAATGTTTTGAGGCTTCGGTCTCTAGTGTAGTGTTCCCGTATCCACCACCACTGAAATTCAGGCTATGGTTTGAAGTGTTTGGCTTTATGCTTAGTGAAGTGTTCTGATCGTTGAGTGATTCCAGTTAGTGTATTTGCTTTGTGCATGCTGTTATTACATTCTGCTTTCTTATAATGATTATGACTTACGTATCTCTGCTTCTGCTACTTAGAGAATTCAATCTGTAAATATTTATATATATAAAGTTGCATGATATTATTGTATAGTGCTCTTTTATCTTTGTTCCTCCCCACTAAGCATTATCGCTTAGCATGGGCTGTTTTCCCATGTTGCTGGCAGGTTTTTATTCTGCTCGAGTCGCGCATCTACAGTTCGGCCACATAGGAGTAGAGTCTTGTTTTATTTTGTACTCCTCCTGTATTCTTTTTGTATATCATTTGGTTATGTAATTATGTAACTTTTTGAATATTATATATACTTATATTTTGATGAAATGTTAAGATAAGATTTATTATTGTTATCGTATGCTTCCGCTGTGATGTATGTATATTTTTGAGTGAGTGTCGCGGTAGCGCTCCGGTGTCCTTCCAACGGGGGTATCGGAGTGTTACATTTAGTGGTATCAGAGCGCCGATTTAGGCGGTTCTAGTTGTCTTTGATTGTTTGAGTGTCGAGTCTTGGCATGCGAGTCAGTTTTGTGTTATTGGCCTAATGCAGATGTGTCTTGTGTAGTGTCTAGGTGGAGTCCGATCCAAGTGAGAATATGGGTGAGACAACTGGCAGTGTGAATGTGGTTAGAGTTGAGGAGTCTGCTTCACAGCATCAGCGTGATGAGCATCCTGATGTGCCTGGTATGGGATTTGAGAATTCGGCCTTAGTACAAGGTCTGCTTTAGCTAGTGGATAAGTTAATGGCTCCTAAGGCTCCTACTGAGTTGTTGAGAAAGAGAGGAGCAAAAGATTTTCATGGGACTTCGTTAGACCAATCGGATGTGGCCGAGTTCTGGATTGAGAGAGTAGATCGAATTTTATAAGAGATTAATTATCCTAAGAATCAGAGGGCATCTTGTGCAGTGTCGCTTCTTCAAGGACCGACGTATGATTGGTGGAAGCTTGTGCTTCATAACCCTCAACATCCAGTTGAGTTGACATGGGAGTTCTTCAAGCAAGAGTTTGAATAGAAATATGTGACAAAGCCATATCAGGAAGCCAAGTGGAAAGAGTTCATTAGTCTGAAGCAGCAGGGTATGTCAGTGAGTGAGTATGAGAAGGAGTTTAGCTGGTTGAGCAAGCATGTGCCTGAGTTGCTATTGACGTAAGAGTTTAAGTGTAGGCATTTCAAGGATGGATTGAGGGAAGTGATCAGAGGACCGTTGTCGTCCATGGCGATCATGCAACCAGTCAATTACTATCAGCTAGTTGCAGCAGCGATCAAGTTAGAGGAATCTGAGTTGATCAAGCAGAGGATTGAGCAAAAGAGGAAGGCACTGGATAGCAGACTCGGGAGTGGTAAGAAGTCAAGAGGTGTTCCTAATGGTTAAGGAGCAAAGGGTTCGATTCCAGTGCATTCAGAAGTTGGGAGTGCCGCGCCACCCTCTGGTAGGGGAAGTGTGATTCCGAAATGCGAGCACTGTCAGAAATGCCATTGGGGAAAGTGTAGAAGGATCTCTAGAGCATGCTTTAGATGTGAAAGCAAAGAGCATATGGTAGCCAGCTGTCCGGAGCGAAGAGAGCTTCAGGATCAACCCGAGAGTAGAGTGAGTGGACATAGATTGAGAGGGAATCGAAGTGGTAGAGGCAGTGGACGACCTTCACAAGAGCCATCAGAATCAATGCAAAAATTGCCAATGGAAGAAGTGAATGTGCAACTGCGAGTGTATGCCATGATTGGAAAAGATGCAGCTGAACGAGCAGGGCCTTCCGATAAGTACTGAATTGTTAAGCTTTTGTTTATCTTCGGTTTTTGGGTTGTTAGATTTATGGTTAGGGGGAAATTTTGAGGACGAAATTTCTTAAAGGGGAGTGATTGCAACGACCAAAAAAGGGCCTAGTCGGAATTTGCATGCTAAGTCAAAAAATTAAGGGTATTTTGGTAATTTTGTGCATATGGAAATGTGAGTAATTAAGGATCTAATTGCAAGATTAATTAAAGTTTTAAACTGAAGAGTTTATTGAGTGGGATATGTGTATGGTACCACGGATGAAGTGTATAGTCAAGATATTGGACACTTGGAGTGTGACACATGGCATGGTAGTTGAGGGCAATTAATGAGGACAAGAAAGGGAAGTGAAGGGAAGAGAGAGGGAAATGCAGATTTTGCTTGCTTCCGTGGAAGCTACCCTCTCCTCTCTTCCTCTTTCCATTCTCTCCCTCTCTTTTTTTACCTCAATTTTCTGCTCTCCACTCCTTCCTTGTGTGATTTCCCCAAGATTTGAGTAGGATTTCTGAAGTTTTGAGCTGGGTTTTGAAGAGGTAAGTCTAGTGGGTCTCGTTTCTTCTTCTTCTTCTCTATTTTGTTTTACTTTGGCTTGGATTTTCAGGTTTGATTTATTGTTGATTTGGCTGGGAAGAGAAGGAAGAACAAAGGAAAAGAGAAAGTGGGATTTTAAAGTGAACGGTTTGAAGCTTCATTTTGAGGTTTGGAACTGTTTTTGCCTTCTTCTCTTATTCGGATCATCTATGTGTTGTGCTTTAATTTTCTGGTGATCTTAAGTGTTAAATTGTGTGTAAATGCATGTATTTGATTGATTTGGATTATTGGTTTGGCATGATTTAAGTGGTAGTGACTTGCACATAAAGTGGAATTGAAATAGCATGAGTTAGTGTAAATTATGATTTGCTTGTTCTTGTGATTTCTTGCTTAAATTAGTGTAAATTGAGTGTATATTGATGATAAGCATGTCTTGGTATGCATTGGAGTGATGAGGTAAGTGTTAGTGCATGATTAAGTGATTTTGATGTTGTTTGAGTTGGGAAAAAGTGCAATGAAGTGCAGATTCTGGGCAATTCTCATCTCTTTCGCGAGCGCGACAGAGTGCGGAATGGCCTTTGTTGTAACGACCCAAAAAGGGCCTAGTCAAAATTCGCAAGATAAGTCAGAAAGTAAGGGGTATTTTCGTTAATTTGCGCATGTGGGAATTTGGATAATTAAGGATTAAGTGTTAAGTGAGGAATTTATCTAGTGTGTGTTGTGTATGGTGCCGTGGTGAAGAGTTAGTCGAAGATGGATCTTGGGTTTAATAGAATCATGACAAGTGGACCATTAGGAAGTGGACAAGTAGCATGGTTGGTGTGAGCATTTAATGAGAAAGAAGAAAAGGAAAAGAAGAGAGAGAGAAGGGCAGATGTTCACGTTTCTGCCCTCTTCTCCTTCCCGTCTCTTTTCTTTTCTCCTTTCCCATTTCTTGCTCTTCCTCTCTTGGTTTTGTGTGAGTTAGAGTTGATTTGGTAGAGTTTGGGAGCAAGATTGAAGAGGTAAGTGTTTGATTTTAGTTGCTTGAAGTTGATCTTCTTCCCCTTCTAGGTTTGGTTCTGATTTTTGGGAATCTAGGGTTTTGGATTAAGAATTTCTGGGTTTGTTCGTGCGAGATTTGGGTGATTGGAAGAAGAGTAAAGGCTAGGAAGTGGATTCTTGAAGATAGAGGATTTGAGCTGCAAGTTTTCCAGGTTTGGGAGTTGTTTCTAGTTTTGTGTAGTGTGATTTGTCTGCCCTAATT
This sequence comes from Excoecaria cochinchinensis, assembly GCA_947683425.1. Classification (NCBI taxonomy): domain Eukaryota; kingdom Viridiplantae; phylum Streptophyta; class Magnoliopsida; order Malpighiales; family Euphorbiaceae; genus Excoecaria; species Excoecaria cochinchinensis. The sequence goes on from CANTUQ010000013.1 coordinate 10,438,539, forward strand.
CTCATCTTGGATTGAGTGTATGGTTTGTGTTGTTAAATTCTAGAAACTTGAGTGATTTGCTTGAGTATATGCATGTGTTAGTGATGTAGTGAATATGGGTTTAAATGCTAGTGTTATATTGATAATTGTATGTGTTGTTGAAAAATATGAGCATGTGATGTAGATGAATTTCTGAGTTTGTGCATGATTGTGTTGATCTTGAGATAGTGTATGATTATTGTGGTAATTATGTTGTTGAGCATGTCTTGGAGGCAATTGAGTGCTAAGGTAAGAATTATTGCATGAGAAGAGGATATTGGATTTGAAACAAATGAGTTTTCTGCAAAAATCTGGGTTTGGGATGACCTACACGGCGGTAAAGTTCTCCCATACCGCCGTGTAAACACATTTTGGAAAGGTGTATTTGTTGGTCTGTCAAGTTACATGGCGGTAAGGGTAGGCCTTACCCCCGTGTAAATGCTCTCTGGACAGTGGAGGACACGACTCAGAGAGAGAGGGAAACGGCTTCCTGTGCACGAGTCGTGCTCTTGTGCATGAGTCATGCACAAGTGTGTTTGCCTTACTGTGCACGAGACGTACACAAGTACACGACTGGTGCACTAGTGCACGAATCATGCACATTGAGCACGAGTCATGCACAAGAGCACGAATCGTGCAATTGGCCCCGTTCCTTTAGCGCACTGGCTTCTGTCGCGAGCGCAACTTCTTATCGCGATCGCGACTGTAAACCCTATTTTCTGCCCTATTTTCTAATCTATTTTTCTTATCTCACTTTGCGTGGTTTCTCGCTATTGCATGGCTCATGTATTTAATTATGCCCTGTTAATGTTATTGTTTTAGAACTGAGTGAATGATTATTATTTTTCTAGTGTTTTGGCTTGTGCTTTTAATACTATATAGTGAATGCTTAGTGAGTACCGTATTCCAGTGATATGACTTTGGGTTATGGAAGTGTCTAGTGTTATATTCTAAGTGAGTGAGTTGAGTCTGAAGTGTCATGGTAGTGGATAGATAAGCATGCTTATAAAGGGATAGTGAGTGCAGCTGCCTATGTTGGCCCCGTTTGGGTCTTTTGGCCGACCTCCGAGATGGTCGTTCTGATAGTGAAAATATTTTGAGACTTCGATCTCCCGGACTACCTTCGGGTATAAAAATGGTTTTTTGAGGCTTCGGTCTCCCATGTAGTGCTCCCGTATCCACAGCTAGTGAGGTTCAGGCTAAGGTTTGAGTTGTGTAAGTGTATGTTCGGTGTGGTGTTATAATTATTCAGTGCAGTGTTATAATTATGAGTGGCTTGATATAGTGTTTATGTTTTAATATGATTCTGGTATATTATGCATGTGATATTTCGTGTGTTGCCATGGTGAGTATTTCAGTATGTAGTGTATTCGTATTTACATGACTTATTGTATTCCTGTTTAGTGTACTTGTTTCTGTCTCTTTTTGTCCCTCCCCACTAAGCGTTATTGCTTAGCACGGGCTATTTTCCAATGTAGGTGGCAGGTTTGTTCGGTTCCCATCGCACATCTGCAGGGTCGGCCACTTGGAGTTTTATTTTGTTTAGTTCCTGTAGTTTGTGTTTTAAGTTTGTATATCGTTCTGTATTTTGTATAAGTATTAAGTAAATGTAATTAAGGATCTGTATGTAATGTTATAAGTGATGTATATTTATTTGTTTTATTGTTGCTTCTGCTGATATGTGAATGTGTGTGAGTGAGTGCTGTATGGCGCTCCGGTATCCTTCCAACATGGGTATCAGGGTGTTACATTTGGTGACATCAGAGCGTCGGTTTAGGCAGTTCTAGTGGTCTCTAATTGTTTGAGTGTAGAGTCTGTCTAGTGTTGTGGCCTAATGCAGATGCTGATTGAGTAGTGTATATTGTATAGTGTATAAATGAAGGATTAGTGAGATGTCGGATATAGTGAGTGATATAAGATTTTGTGCATAGTATGAGTTTGAGGTGACACTCTGTATGCCTGTCGGCTATCTCCTTTGAATCGTGTGAACATAAGCATAGTGAAGCATGAGGATGGGAAAAGTGCATTACTATAGCGTGCATTGCATTTTCGCATAATTTCGCATACATAAATCACGACATAACCATTTCATCCGCATCCCTCATTTGTATGTGAAAAGCCTTATTGTATACATTTCATTGAGAAAACCTGATAGGATATACATCGAGTGATTGATGTTAAGAAGAAGTGTATGGATAAGAGTGCAGTGCGTTAAGGACAGTGTGAAGTGTTGGTAGATAGAGTTAAGAAGAAGAGAGTGTTATGGAATAAGATGCTAGTGAAAGAGATAAGGTTTTCATTATGTCATGAGTGTTTTATGTATGAGGAAAGTGATATATGTATCAAATGGATTTGAAGTGTTAGAATTGCATATTAAGATGTCATGAGTAGTTCGATTTCACTGTGAAGTGTGTATGTTTTGATATTTGAATGTTAGCGATTTGGAGGTTTGCTTAAGGATTTACCTATGTAAGTGTTTAGCAGAAAAATTTCGAGGACGAAATTTCTTTAAGGGGGAGAGATTGTAACGACCCAAAAAGGGCTTAGTCGGAATTTGCAAGATAAGTCGGAAAGTAAGGGGTATTTTCGGTAATTTGCGTATGTGGGAATTTGGATAATTAAAGATTAAGTTTTAAGTGAGGAATTTATCTAGTGTGTGTTGTGTATGGTGCCCTAATGAAGAGTTAGTCAAAGATGGATCTTGGGTTCAATACGATCATGACAAGTGGACCATTAGGAAGTGGACAAGTAGCATGGCTGGTGTGAGCATTTAATGAGAAAGAAGAAAAGGAAAAGAAGAGAGAGAGAAGGGTAGATGTTCACGTTTCTGCCCTCTTCTCCTTCCCGTTCTCTCTTTTCTTTTCTCCTTTCCCGTTTCTTGCTCTTCCTCTTTTCTTGCTCTTCCTCTCTTGGTTTTGTGTGAGTTAGAGTTGATTTGGTAGAGTTTGGGAGCAAGATTGAAGAGGTAAGTGTTTGATTTTAGTTGTTTGTGGTTGATCTTCTTCTCCTTCTAGGTTTGCTTCTGATTTTTGGGAATCTAGGGTTTTGGATTAAGAATTTCTGGGTTTGTTTGTGCGAGATTTGTGTGTTTAGAAGAAGAGTAAGGCTAGGAAGTGGATTCTTGAAGATAGAGGATTTGAGCTGCAAGTTTTCCAGGTTTGGGAGTTGTTTCTAGTTTTGTGTAGTGTGATTTGTCTGCCCTAATTCTCATCTTGGATTGAGTGCATGGTTTGTGTTGTTAAATTCTGGAAACTTGAGTGATTTGCTTGAGTATATGCATGTGTTAGTGAGGTAGTGAATATGGGTTTAAATGCTAGTGTTATATTGATAATTGTATGTGTTGTTGAAAAATATGAGCATGTGATGTAGATGAATTTCTGAGTTTGTGCATGATTGTGTTAATCTTGAGAGAGTGTATGATTATTGTGTTAATTATGTTGTTGAGCATGTCTTGGAGGCAATTGAGTGCAAAGGTAAGAATTATTGCATGAGAAGAGGATTTTGGATTTGAAACAAATGAGTTTTCTGCAAAAATCTGGGTTTGGGATGACCTACACGGCAGTAAAGTTCTCCCATACCGCCGTGTAAACACATTTTGGAAAGGTGTATTAGTTGGTCTGTCGAGTTACACGGCGGTAAGGGTAGGCCCTACCCCCGTGTAAATGCTCTCTGGACAGTGGATGACACGACTCGGAGAGAGAGGGAAACGGCTTCCTGTGCACGAGTCGTGCACAATGAGCACGAGTCGTGCACAAGTGTGTTTGCCTTGCTATGCACGAATCATGCACATTGAGCACGAATCGTGCAATTGGCCCCGTTCATGCAGCGCACCTGGCTTCTGTTGCGATCGCGACAGCAAACCCTTTTTTCTGCCCTGTTTTCTAATCTATTTTTCTTATCTCACTTTGCGTTGTTTCTTGCTATTGCATGGCTTGTGTATTTAATTATGCCCTGTTAATGTTATTGTTTTAGAACTGAGTGAATGATTATTATTATGCTAGTGTTTTGGCTTGTGCTTTTAATTCTGTATAGTGAATGTTTAGTGAGTACTATATTCCAGTGATATGACTCTGGGATATGGAAGTGTCTAGTGTTATATTCTAAGTGAGTGAGTTGAGCCTGAATGGTCATGGTAGTGGATAGATAAGCATGCTTATAAAGGGATAGTGAGTGCAGCTGCCGATGTTGGCCCTATTTAGGTCTTTCGGCCGACCTCCGAGATGGTCATTCTCATAGTGAAAATGTTTTAAGACTTCGGTCTCCCGTACTACCTTCGGGTATAAAAATATTTTTTTGAGGCTTCGGTCTCCCATGTAGTGCTCCCGTATCCATAGCTAGTGAGGTTCAGGCTAAGGTTTGAGTTGTGTAAGTGTATGTTCGGTGTAGTGTTATAATTGTTCAGTGCAGTGTTATAATTATGAGTGGCTTGATATAGTGTTTATGTTTTAATATGATTCTGGTATATTATGCATGTGATATCTCGTGTGTTGCCATGGTGAGTATTCCAGTATGTAGCGTATTCGTATTTGCATGACTTATTGTATTCCTGTTTAGTGTACTTGTTTCTGTCTGTTTTTGTCCCTCCCCACTAAGCGTTATCGCTTAGCACGGGCTATTTTCCCATGTAGGTGGCAGGTTTGTTCGGTTCCCGTCGCACATCTGCAGGGTCGGCCACTAGGAGTTAGAGTTTTATTTTGTTTAGTTCCTGTAGTTTGTGTTTTAAGTTTGTATATCGTTCTGTACAAGTATTAAGTAAATGTAATTAAGGATCTGTATGTAATGTTATAAGTGATGTATATTTATTTTTTTTTATTGCTGCTTCTGCTGATATGTATGAATGTGTGTGAGTGAGTGTCGTGTGGCGCTCCGGTATCCTTCCAATGTGGGTATCGGGGTGTTACATTTGTGTTGCTGAGGAGCCCTCTGTCGCTAGCGTGACTTAAGTCACGAGCACAATAGAGAGCTCGGTAGGCCGAGCTTCGTTGAGCCGAGCACCAGCGCGAGCGTGCCTCCGAGCGTGAAGATGAAGGGGAAGTGCCCGGTCTCTGTCGCGAGCGCGACGTTCACCTCAAGCGCGACGTTCACCGCAAGTGCAACAGAGCTCGGTATTGTGAGCGTCTGCCGAGCGGTGCTGCGTCGCGAGTGCGCCTTTGTGCGAGCGCACGACGGGGTACCCTGCACTCTGTCGCGAGCACGATGCACGTCGCGATCGTGAGAGAGGCCCTTCCTGCCTGCCCTATTTTTTGAATTGATTCTTTTTGCCCCACTTTGCACGGTTTCTCACTATTGCATGGTACATGGTGTTGCTTATGCCATGATGATATTTTGTTCTAGCTTTTGTTTTAGCGAATATTGATAATGATAGTGTTTTGATTCGTGTAAGTGGATAATTTAAATTATTGTATTGTGAATGAGTAGTTAAGCCTGAAGTGTCATAGTAATGGATAGATGAGCATGCTTATAAAGGGATAGTGAGTGCAGCTGCCAGTGTTGACCCCGCTTCGGGTCTAGTGATTTCGATTGACCTCCGTTATGGTCTCAGTGAAAATGTTTTGAGGCTTCGATCTCCAGTGTAGTGTTCCCGTATCCATCACCATTGAAATTCAGGCTATGGTTTGAAGTGTTTGGCTTTATGCTTAATGAAGTGTTGTGATCGTTGAGTGATTCCAGTTAGTGTATTTGCTTTATGCATGTTGTTATTATGTTCTACTTTCTTATAGTGATTATGACTTATGTATCTCTGCTTCTGCTACTTAGAGAATTCAATCTATAAATGTTTATATATACGAAGTTGCATGATATTATTGTATAGTGCTCTGTTATCTTTGTTCCTCCCCACTAATCATTATCGCTTAGCGCAAGTTGTTTTCCCGTGTAGGTGGCAGGTTTTTGTCCCGCTCGAGTCGCGCATCTGCAGTTCGGCCATATAGGAGTAGAGTCTTGTTTTATTTTGTACTCCTCCTGTATTCTTTTTATATATCATTTGGTTATGTAATTATGTAACTTTTTGGATATTGTATATACTTATATTTTGATGAAATGTTAAGATAAGATTTATTATTGTTATCGTATGCTTCCGCTGTGATGTTTGTATGTTTTTGAGTGAGTGTCGCGGTAGCGCTCCGGTGTCCTTCCAACGGGGGTATCGGGGTGTTACAATTATTTTTTTAGCATACAACTGCTACAGTCCGCTATTCTGCTGCCCATTAGGTCACCCATCCTAGAATTTCTATGCCTCAAGTACGTTTAACTTTTAAACTCTACTAAACTTAAGACACCAGAACCATCATATCATGCCAAAAACCAGACAACAGATTCAACAGAAAATACTGAATACTTCTAAGCTAACATACAGGCCATCACAGGGGCAGGCAGGCCGCCCCTCACCTTCTTCCCACCCCTCAAGGGGAAGAGATGAGAAAATGCATATGAACTTTTTCTTCCAATGAAATAATGCTAAAAATGTGATTTTATGCGGTTTTACAAGATCTCATACAATATTAATATGAAAAACACTTAGATTTACTTGAATTATTAGCAAAAAACAACAAATCAATGGATTGATCACACAAATTATTTATGTTTTAAGAGTACGCAATAATAATGGAAAAAATAAGAAACAAATACAAAATAATGCAATTGAGCCCAGAATTCTTTACCCTCAGAATTATCAATATGGAAAAGCAAGAACATTGATTGTTTTCCTTGTCAACAATCTACGAAAATTAAATTAACAGAACAGAGGAAAACTCAAGCTTTTTTCTCTCTAAAAACTCAAGAAATGTTTGAATCAAAGAACAGTTTTACAATTCTTAAGAAAAGAGAATTGATTTCTCTATTTCAAATGCTATGTTTGGATCAAAAGCAAAATAGATTTCTATAGAAAAATCTCGAAAAATCATATTCTATCTCTCAAAAATTCTAAAAAAATCAAATCTCAAGTTTTTCCCCATTCTCTAAATTAAATCTATTTTTATATCCCTCTCTCCAAAAATTAGATTTTTAGAAAGAGATTTAAGTCAATTAAATTCCCCTCATTAATTTTGAAACGGAAAAAACCTTAAAAATCCCTGAAAAATGGATTAAAAATCAAAAAAACCACAAAAAAATAAATTTCGGCAGAAAGCGGTGCCCAGAGGGCCTCTGGCGGCGAGAGGCGGGATCTATGAGAGGGGCGGCCTGGTCACCCCTCCGTGCACTCGTGCACGCCGGCGGCTGCAAGACTCCGAAAACTTTTTTTTTCTTTTTCTTTAACAATTTTGACAAAAAACTATCACTTTTAACCTTCTTTTTTATTTTAAATTTTAATATATATTTTTTATTATTATTTTTATTTCTGAAAAGCAAATTTGATGAGAAAACCATCACTTCCAAACTCTTTACATATGAACAGGCGCTAATTTCATCATTAGATAACCCTGGTCTGGGCTATCTCAGGACCCGGTGTCTACACCCATGCTAAGTATAAAACTTAGTGGGGAACAAACATGGTATGAATGACCATTCATAGTAATCATAAACAAACACTCATAAATGATCGCACCATTATTATTCACACTCATAACATTTAAGCATAGAAGAAACATACATTAAACATATACATATGCTTTTACCGTTTAATGGTCATACATATTTATTTAATAAAAGAGGCCTTTATAACAATACTCATAGATAATGCACACATACACCCTTATATTCATACAATGCCATAGGCCATGTTTGTAACATCCTAATACCCCCTAGGAGTAGACATGGGTGCCAAACTAAAGCACAACAATTTCAAACCAAATGTTACTAATAACCATATAAGTCTTAAATTTTCAATAACTTTTCATTACGTTACATTATTAATAAGTTTATGCAATAAATGCAACTTCTGATACATGACTATACAACAAAAGCTTTACAACGTTATCTAATATACATATAACATTCACAAAAACCCATATCTTTTAAGAACTCTTCTTGAAACTTCTCGATCTCCTCCTTATGCATGACTTCAATTTGAAACTTACCCAAGTAACAATTTATACTCAGTCATACCTAATAATGAAATACTAAGTATAGCTAAGAACTCATGTAATTACTTGGTAATTTCAATCTTTAAGTACATTAACCAGACCGCTAACATTACCCTTATTTCTCATAAATCTTATTTGGCACTACCCTTCACTAATTACCTTTTTGCATATTAACATATTGACTACTCACTTATGTTCATATTTCTCACTAGACGCTTATTTCACACAATTCTAAGCAAGATCACTTGAAAATTCTCTATCGAATTACTTCTTTAAAGGAGCCACTAGCACTAGAATATTTAACAATATATCTAGTATTTGGTTCGGACCTGGAATTGGTATTCCGAGCTTCCTACGTATCACGAAGGCGGAAATCAAAACCATGTAGTTCTAAATTATAATTAACACTTTACTTTAATGGATATATAATATATAAACTGTGCCCATCCTCTTTTCCATAGCACATATATCTTGCATTATCATCAATACATATCTCATTTCACATATACATTAGCCATATATAATTGTTATGTTATTAATAATATTCATCAATAATCCCTTAAGTCATACTCATCTCTAACGCCACTTTAATTGCATTATAATCACTTTTGTAACGTGAACTCAATATAGGTGTGGACAATCGGGAACACTAGAAACTCAAAGGTATCGAATCACTAGACACCATGAAGGTACCAACATTAGATGCCCGAATGTATCGAATCACTAGACACTGAGAAGGTGCCAACACTAGATACCCGAATGTATCAAATAACTAGACACCGAAAAGGTGCCAACACCACATACCTGAAGGTATCAAATCACTAGACACTGAAAAGGTGCCAACACTAGATACCGGAAGGTATCAAATCACTTTCCCGTATATGTCCACATCTATATCAAATTCAGGCTCACATAAAAGATTTCACTCTTTATTTCACTACATTACACTAATCACTCATATATACACTATACACTATACACTTCATTCATATAATCATATATGTCAATTACACTTCATTATAACTACATATCAACGAACACACTCATGATCACTTAACAAGTTAAACAAGTCTTAATCAATATCATTAAATATATCACATAATTACCTTGGTTCAATTTGCATTGCATTTGATCTTGAAAGCAACAATTGTATTCTATAAGATAGGAGTTACACGGTAGTTAGGAATACCTGCCTAACGAGTGTAATGCTAGAATTTAATTACTGTCACACAAAATGGTTTTAAACGGCAGTCAAGACATCCTGCTTGTCATGAGGGTCATACACGGTGGGCAGAAAAGTCTGAACACCATATGGATCATTGAACAGCCAAAATCTTTAAGTCTAGATGCATTCACACAGCGGTCAGGATTTCCTAACAACTGTGTGACTATGCTCTGATCTTGAAATTTAACTAAAACACAGCTGTGTTTTTCTAGCCACATTCTGCTTCTTTACATTTCAACTCATTTAGCACCCAAAAACACACTTTATGCACAAATCCTCTAAAAATCATGTTTCACCATTACTTAATTTCAACAATAACTTTAATTACACTAAATTAACCCATTACACAACAAAAATCATACTTAAATCCCCAATTAAATTCACTAAATCCTCCTTTAGGTTCATTTCTAAATTACTCACAACCACATTCATTTACATACACACTTTTACCAAATTTACCTCTAGCAAAAATCAATTCATGTCTTAACCTCAAATTTACATTAACTAAACATAAATCACTTGAACTTGTAAAACACAAACACAATAAACAAAGAATTTCCCAAACCTGTTTTCATATCTCCTTCTTCTTATGGATCTCTTTTCTCCTTTAAATCTGCTTTTCTTTAATCTTTATTAGTTGAAACCCTTACAAAACATTAGAAATCCTCATTGATATCAATTCCTTGTTACTATACTTTTCATCCAAATCACTTCAAAGGAAGGAAGAAATATGATAACTTACCAATTACAAGCAATTCACCCACTCAAACTTCAACTTTTTCCTCCACATCCCTTAAGTAACCAAAAATGGAGAATGGAAGAAAGAGCAAGATCAAGAAAAGAAGAGGAGAGAGCTACTGTCTTTCCTTAATTGACCTCCCCCTTTATGACATCCTTATCTCCATTTGCTAGGTGTCAAGCCAAGATTAGTCACTTTACTAAATTATCATTTGATCATTTCTTTTCTTTCTTTTCTTACCTTAGCCTCACAATTAATTTAAACTCATAAATTGACCCACCAAGATAATTATTCAATGCAATTTAAGCCTTAATTAATAAATTATTAATTCATCACACTTACACTTCCAAAACTCTTACAATAATACTGATTACATCCTTTTTGCGACACAACCGTCACTAAATCAGTATATTTGACTACAAATAACCCCAATTATACCTTATTCCAATAGGGTAGATTTTAGGCCATTACAATGTTATTCCTTTATTATATATCTTTCTTAATTTCTACTTGCCTTAAAACATATGTCTATGCAAATCATGCACAATACCACAAAGACATTATGTAAACATTTGCAACCCACAGTATCTCTCTCATTTACTATATTTTGTTTAAAGTTAGTTTTCTACACTTATCTTAATATGCCTTTCATGTTTGCATATTCATATTTTCAATATTTTTAACATATTCAAATCAAAGAAAATTTAAGTATATTATACATATTCGATGGATATGGGTTTCCTTTCAAAGCATATTCATATAAGCAATCATATATAATTGAAGAATCAGAAGGACATATTCACGTAGGGTAAACCATATTAACTTATTAAAATTTCATGTAAACGATAATATATCTATACTTAACATATTGTTAAAACATATAGCTACAAGCAAAATTATGAAGTCATTCCTTTACAAAAATGGAAATTAATGTCAACACATATTTCTTATCTTATTTCTAAATTAGATCTCTAACATTATTCCTGAGCCAATTCTACTATATTAATGACAGACTATATTTCATTATTTTGATTATCATAGTCAATACCTTAAGCTAATGATGCACATGTATAGGATAACACAATTATATCAAATAACCATCACTATTACATGCATATGAAATACTTATTTCTATATTTTCTTCCAAAACATAAGCCTTTACAATTATCAAAGAACCATTCATGTATAATACCTTACATAAGCATTTATCACCTTATGCATTTTAAAGTCCATACTTATAAGTACATTCGGTTATATATATATATATATATATATATATATATATATATATATATATATATTCTAAGTCATTCATTTAGTATCCTTTTTGTCCAGTTGTTACTTGCATTTCCAAAATGGTGAATAACAATGTACAAAGCAGAACAGATGAGCACCTGAGTGCATTTCCATATCATTTAATTTACACATAATAGTTAATAAGTTGCTTGCATTTCCTGAGGAAGTGGATAACGGGAGTATAGAATAGTGGTATCCATAGATACATTATATTTCAATTATCTATCCTTTCTGTGATAGAAGGTGACCTAAATGGGGCCAACTAGACCCAAAAGGGATCAATAGAATAGAATAGAAGTTGCAGCAATTATGGTCCCTGTAGGCATGTCTATCTATCCACCACCCAGTTACAAGCCGGCATAATAGCATGCATTTGAATTACAGTCAATTTATGAGCTTACATTTACACACACATATTATATACTTTAATATATTGATGCAATAATCTTTAAATATGTAAAGGCATGCTTGACAGTACAAAATCTTGCTTAATATCATTTAATATTGTTAAAATACCACATAATTATTTTTGTTTAATTTGCATTTCATTTGACAATAAAAGTCACACTTATATTCTGTAAAACAGAGGTCACACAGCGGTTACAGTTTCTTGACCACCTTGTGAACGGACAGAACTAAATTACTTGGTGTCTATAATGCTTCCACACGATGGTCAGGTATTCCTGAGGTCACACGGTGGCCGGTCTTACTTGGCCGCCGTGTGAAATGCCAAAAACAGGTTACTGCATATCCAAAATGCTTTCACAGGGTGGTTAGATGGCCTTGACCACCATGTGAAGCATCAGAGTTAGATTACTGCTTATACAAAATGGTTCCACATAGTGGTCCGGACATCCTGACCATCGTAAGGATGTCCACACGGTGGGCAGAAAAGCTTGACCACTGTATGGATCATCGAATTACCCAGATTTTCAAGCCATTTATGCATTCACGTGGTGGTTAGAGTGTTATGGCCACCGTGTGAACAGGCTCTGTTTCCAGTTTTCCTAAATCAACTTGTAACCCAACACACATACTTTATGCAATAATCCTCCAAACTCATTTTCATAAGCATTAAACTCCCTAACAACATCAATTATACTATCTCAATCAATAATTCTACCAAAATTAGTCTTAAACCCCATTGCAAACTATTAACATATCAATTCATCTCTAAGCTACTTAAGATAATACATAGAGAGAGAAGAATTTCCAAAACCTGTTGGATGCACCAATCTGTTTCTCTAAGCTTCACTTGCTTCTTCTTCTTTCCTTTCCTTTCCTTTCTTGTTACTAACTATTCTTTCTTTTAATAAATTAGCTGCACCACCGTGAAAAGTGAAAGAGGAGATGGCTAGACTTTTTTGGATCTCCTTTTTTTCTCCTTTCCAGCCGTGTCTCCTCTCTTATATCCATGGCAAAAATCTTCACTTTTTAGAGTTACCATATGTTAACTTGTAATATGTTACTTTTGGTTATTACCAACTTAATCCTCTTTTTTCTTTATTTTTATACATTAACGTGTAATTAAGTTTTAAACTTATAATTACATCCTTATAATAACTTCTTTACTGCACTTCAATCACATTTTAATAAATTATCAAATTGCCGATACTTGTTGAATCTTTATCGTTAATGACAGTTGCGTCTTTTTTGACACTTTCGTCGATTAAGCAGGCACATTCGATTTCCATTTCACCCTAATTATTCCTTATTACTGTTAAGGTGTATTTTGGGTCGTTACAATTCTCTCCCTCTTAAAAGAATTTCGTCCTAGAAGTTCATCAAGGTCATAGGTTCGAAACCGTACATTTCTTTAACAATCATTTTTATGCTGCGATTCTGTACAATCATCTAACCTGTATTTTTCAAACACCTTACTCTTATCTATAGACTTTATTGATTATATCACTTAATTTGCTTTCTATCTTTTCTATAACATATCTTCATGTTACCCCTGTTACATCAAAATGCTTCATATACATACCCTTTTTACTTATAATATACATTGTTTCCTCGAAAGTAACCCATTCACATATCAATCTAAATCCTAATCAGAACTTATACACTATCTCTCTAGAATAATATATCTTAATCCAAATGACTGTTGTTCCATGGTATATTTCATGTCCAAATTCAAGTTCAAGCCAATGAAATGGTAGTTTTATTCTGTCAAATATAACTTTTCCTCCTTCAAATTATTTATACAACTTATTAAAATTGACTACCATTCTTAGAACATCAGATATAACTTACTTAACTTAATAACTAGTTACCTTTTCAAGAGTCCGTAATACAATCTATTCTTAAAATCAAATTCAAATCTATAACAATATAATTCGATCAAACTAGGCACAAACTCTAATTTTCTCAAAACATATCAGATTCATATCTATACACTGCATTTATTATCACATTCCTACTTGAGGACTAGTCACTGGTGTTTCATAATCTGCTCAGGCTGCTAACATTATTTCATCAAACCAATTTCTAGCGTTCTGGATTAATTAGTACTCACACATCAATATTAAAGGATCTATAAAATACAAGGCATTTTTCTCCTTTGAACTATTAACAGAGTAGAGTTATCATTCATAAATTCTATATATATACACATTATTTTCTTACTCATACTTATACACATTTCGAATTCCTTTACTTTTGTCTTGTCAATTCCAATTCACATCATTTATTTCTTGTCACATCTTCTTTAACTTGATACACTCTATAGAGGCCCTATCAGCCTCCTTTCATGTGAGGCATATGAATATGATATGATACTTATCACAAATGAACAAATGATGCCGATGTAATGAATGCATAATGATTTATATATGCAGAATGATACAAATGCAATTCATGTAATGGCAATTGCCCAACCCCATGCTGAGACATATTTAGATAATTGGTTTAATCATAAAGATCACTGATAGGTGTATAGAGTGTCACAGACTTCTTCCATACTTCTCCTTATTCTCAATTCAAAATCGTCTGTGCTTATGTTTTACACCTCTCTCATAACAGCGTACCTATTCAAAACTCATGTCACGTTAGGGGAGATCTTTAGCAGAATCTCTACTAGCACAATTGGTGCTAACACTTTAGATCACACAGACACATAAGGGTTTAAAACGAATAAGTCATGATCTATTGGATTAACATTCTTTAAATATTCATCTATATCCTTTCAGAAAACTTTTATTTCTATTATCTATACGAAGAAAAAAGACATCCGTAGAGTTACAGTCAATGGTTATTTATGGATACAAAGTAGAAATACTTTCACATCATACAAATATTACCTGACACAATAATAAAGACTTCATCATATCTTTGTGTTGGCCTAGCCTTTTATGGATTATCCTTTAGAGCAACTCCTATTGTACCTACATGGATTAAAACCCAAGCTAAGCATAAAGCTTAGTGGGGAACAAATATGGTATGGATGACCACTCATAGTAGTCGTCAACAAACACTCATAAATGATTGCACCATTATTATTCACACTCATACCATTTAAGCATAGAAGAAACATACATTAAACACATACATATGCTTTTACCGTTTAATGGTCATACATATTTATTTATTAGAAGAGGCCTTTATAACAATACACATAGATAATGTGCACACACACCCTTATATTCATACAATGTCATGGGCCATATTAATCCTTTATCATATATCTTTCATAATTTCTGCCTGCCTTAAAACATATTTCTATGCAAATCATGTACAATACCATAAAGACATTCTGTAAACATTTGCAACCCGCAGTATCTCTCTCATTTACTATATTTTGTTTAAAGTTAGTTTTCTACACTTATCTTAATATGCCCTTCATGTTTGCATTTTTGCCTTTACAATATTTTTAGCATATTCAACTCTAAGACAATTTAAGTAAATTATACATATTCGATGTATATGGTTTCATTTCAAAGCATAATCATATAAGTAATCATATATAATTGAAGAATCAATAGGACATATTCATGTGGGATAAACCATATTAACTTATTAAGATTTCATGTAAACGATAATATATATATACTTAACATATTGATAAAACATATAGCTAAAAGAAAAATTATGAAGTCATCCCTTTTCAAAAGTACACATTAATGCCAATACATATTTCTTATCTTATTTCCAAATTAGATCACTAGCTTTATTCACGAGCCAATTCTAGTGTATTAATGGCAGACTATTTCATTATTTTTATTATCATAGTTAATACCTTAAGCTAATGACGCACATGTATAGGGATAACACAGGTGTATTAAATAACCATCAATATTACATGCCTATGAAATACTTATTTCTATATTTTCTTCCAAAACATAAGTCTTTACAATCATTAAAGAACCATTCATGTATAACAACTTTCATAAGCATTTATCACATTATGCATTTTAAAGTCCATACTTGTAAGTCCATTTTATTCATTTAGTATCCTTTTTGTCCAATTGTTACTTGTATTTCAAAAATGGTGAATAACAGTGTACAGAGCATTACAGAGGAACACCCGAGTGCATTTCCATATCATTTGATTCACACATAATAATTAATAAGTTGCCTGCATTTCCTAAGTAAGTGGATAACGGGAGTACAGAATAGTGGTATCTGTAGATATAATATATTTCAATTATCTATCCTTTATGTGATAGAAGGTGACCCAAATGGGGTCAACAGAACAGAACAGAAGCTGCAGCAATTATGGTCCCTATAGGCATGCCTATCTATTCACTACTCGGTTATAAGTAGGCATAATAGCATGTATTTGAATTACAGTCAATTTGTGAGCTTACTGATCGGTGTTCAGCAAGTGTACTGAATCGATAATTAATATAGCGAGTATAATTAAAGACCCACAAATATCGAACCTAAGTGAAAAGCGATTGTCATGTTAAATATCTATGGTTGAGTGAATTCGAGATATCTCTAAATTGTTTGAAGGGAAATTCTAAGCTAAACAAGAAAATAAAATTATAAAATAACAAGTAAATATAAAATTATTCATCTAGAAATTAAACAAGGGTGAATTGAATGCTTAGGAAATTCTATCCTCGTAAATGTAATTGGATACAGGTAAATGTTTTTTATCATAAATTTTTGGATAACCCAACTAAACCCAAGCGTCCCATTCCGAAGGAAGCTATTCTAATCACAAAACATCCCATTTAGGAGCAAGCCTCATGAGTAGCCTAAGCACGGGTCTCAAATCCTAGATTCTGAATTGTTTTCCCATTCCGGAGCATAACAACCCATAAACCCATCTATTCCTCACTATTCTGAACCTAATAACATTAAAACCCACAATCTAACCTACCATTCTAGATTTAGCTGGAAATATAAATGCCAAAATTAAAATAACAGAGCATTTACACATACAGTAATTTTCGGATTTAGCTCTAATCATCATCATAAATGCATATATAATAAGAGAAATAAAAGAAATCATGAAAATATTCATTAAACCCATATATCTAAAATAAAGAATACGATTCAAGAACTCCTAAGCATGAATAACTACTCCAACATCAAGAATATAAATAATGAAAAAAGAAAATCAAAGTTCAGAATTCACCCTTGATACTAGAGAAAATAGATCTTGAAGTCTCTTCTTCTTCAATCCTTAAAATCTTTCTTGAATCCCAAAATTAACGATGTAAACTAAATTAATCTAAGTTATTTACAAGGGAAATCGAGATTAAACTAAAATCTAGACTAAAAATATGAAAGAAAATAGTGTTGTTGGTGGAAAAATAAAACCCTAAAATAAATATCCAAGTACCCTATTCGATTTGAAAAATATAGTCTTTGTAATCAATAAGTCACACAGCGGTCACACAAACTTGACTGCTGTGTGAAATGCTACTGGGCACAACATCTTCTAAATTTCATTCCACACGGTGGTCAGCATCAAAATTTCCATTCCACACGGTGATCACATAAACTTGACCACCATGTGAATTCTTTAATAGCCTACAGTTCTTCTATCACACGGTGGTCACAGAATCCTGACCAGCATGTTAAGTGTTTCCACAATCGTTCCAACCTTTTCACAATCACACTGTGGTTATAATACTCTGACCATCGTGTGAAACACTAATTTCCTACGAAAATAGCCAAAAAATCACATTAAGTCACCTGAAATTGGATCTAAATAAATTTAAACCAAAATGAACGTAAACAAGACTTAAGAGATGAAAATTCACCTAAAAATCACACAAAGCACAACATAAAAAGGGACTTATCAACAACCCCACATTTAGCTTTTGCTCGCCCTCAAGCAAATTAATTAATTTATCAATTCCAACTTTCTCAACTTTTAACCAAGAATATAGAAGTTCAGAACACAATAAAAACACTTAGCAAATTCCACTTGAAAGAAATTCTACTCTAACAAGATCCAAAAGTAGAGAATACAAATAAATTTCCAAGTGTGTGTGTGTGCAAAAACCAAAACTAAAGTTTTAAGAATTTCAAAACCAAAATTTTTAGTACCAATCAACCAATGACCAAACAAATCAATGCATGAATGCACATCCGATTTCTTGCTTGGAACTCTAGAAACACCATAGGCCTCTCCTTTAGTGCCAGAACCTGAAGGTCATCTCCACTAAATAAATCAAGACATAAAAAAGATCATTAGGTCTTAAACAGGCTCTAATGCAAGGTTAGAGGGGTGATGGCTATCAAAGCCAGATTAGTTTAATAAAAAGAGATCAACCACTACTACCCAACCCACTTACTGCATCTTCTAACCCAAAACTAAAAAGTCCTCCTACTCACTTTCCCTTCAAAAGATAGACTGATATTTCCTTAAAATTCGATGAAAAAAGTCAAAATGAGATCAATATAAATAGTATCTTATTGAATTCACACAACAAACTGAAATTTTTTTTTTTACACATAGAAGAACTACCCCACACTTGAATATTTCAGTAGCTTACTTGCCTAAAATTCGCAAAATAAATGTTACTGATTGTGATAAGCTACTAATTCCAAATAAAATTATAAGGGTAGTCTCTCCAAGTTATCTTTTCTCAAACTCAAACTTTATAAAATATTCAATCTTATTCTCTTGACGATTAAAGTACAAGTTATTCACACAACCCCTTTGGAACTGAAGCACCCAACATTTCCTAAAAACAAACCCCACATTCCTAGAGTGGCCATCTCTCCCGCAAAGGTAAGCTAAAGGCATTTTAAGGTTATAGGTAATAATAAGTTATGTAAACAAGAAAATTCTTGTAGTACACATTAAGCATACTCAAATCAGCTTAAAATTGGCTAGCAAGGGCAATTAATGCGATAGGTAAGAAAAAGTTTATTTAAAGTGACTTATCAAAAAAAATGCCTAAATCATGTCAAAATTCATGCCTCGATTGTTACATCGTTTCGAAGGGTAATGAGGAAAGTTCTAGTGCTCTAAAACTTTTCTGATTAAAAGCTTTCATGAACTAGTTTTTCTAATCAACTTATAAAAATTGGCCTTTGTGCAAAATATTGGAAATTTAAATGTATGCTACTAATTTTAATAATGCTAGAGAGAAAAACTCTTAAACAGAAAGTTGCTCTCTTGGTATCTAAATGCTCCAACAACAAATTCGAGATTAAAAATTTAGTAAGTTATTCAAGTCGGAATAACAAAATAAGGGCTAACTAAACTAAGCAAAAATTTCATTGATAAGCACAAACAAAAATAAATAATTAAATCAGAACAAACACAAAACAAAAACTAAAAATAAAAATAAAATAAAGGCATAACTAAATAAATTAGAATTGCAATTAAAACTAAAATAAAGCCATGCAAATTAAACTACTGAAAAAGTAAAAACAACTAAATAAAGTAGTTAAAACTAACTAAAAGTGGCTAAATTATCTTCACAATCTTCCCCCAATATCTCAATTAAAACACCCCACCCCACACTTAAAATATTGTTATCCCCAGCAATCACTCAGTTTATCAAAATAAGAAAAAGATAACTAAGACAAAAATACAAAATTCTGATAGGACAACTCCTCGAAATCATTTCTGTGGAGGCAGAGGTGGTGGAATGCTGCCCAAAATGCTTCCAATGTCCTACCTAATGAACTCAATATAACTCTCTAAGTGCTCCATCCGCTGTCCTAAAATGCCCTACGCTGCTCAATAGAATTCATCCGTTGTTCTTGAATGTCCAACCTACCTATAATCTGGATGCGGTCTGCCTAAGCGCTCTCCATGTGTGTCATCAGCTGATCCAATTGGGAATATATCTGAGTCTAACCCATATGCAAGCTATCCATGTGGGTGAAAAGCTCAGACATGTTCTGTGTAAGCATGGGAGTAGTAGCTTCCTCCTCATTTGCAGCGGCTGGAGCATTGAGGGCAGCAGGTAATGCAATTCTTCCTCTCTCAACCAACCTCAAATACTCGTCTCTAGTGGTCAAACGCATGCAAGAAGGTGAGTCATGATCCTCAATGAAAATACTCATATTCTTGAACATACGCAAATCCATGTAAGGAATCAAACCCTCATCAACTCCAAGGGGGGAATGGCCCACAGCTTTGGCCAAAACTGTTACAATCCATCCAATAGAAATTTTCTTCACTTTCTCTGGATTGCCTTGTAGATCCTCAAACTTCTTCCACAAAAAGTAGGCTCCATTAAGCAGTATATGCTAAAATATGAAATGGAGAAAAATAGCTTTAGCCTGCTTAACCTACCCTAGAGATTCAGTGTGACCATAGAATGACAGAGCAAAAAACCTATGTAAGATCCTAGCTATATGGCTCCTGAGGTGGTGGGCTTTAGATTGGCCTAAAATATACTGAGTGGGGGTGACAGGGTCACAAATGGTAGCCCAGCATGTGTATCCAGTGAGGCCAAGCAGATGCTTCACTCCATTTACAGGAAAGCCAAGTATCTCGCTGAACTAATTAAAAGTCAACTTGTATGGCTTCTTATTCAATATGAAGGTTACTAACCCAAGATCTTCCAAATCCTCCTTATCAATATGGCAACTCACAGTGGCTAAAAAATCCCTTCTAATCATGGGATGGGCCTTGTCCGATTTCCCAAAAAACTCAGTCCATCCAATATGAGCTATCAATTCATCCATCTCCTCTCTAATTCCTAAACGATCTATCAAGTCAAAATCGATGAAAATGGATGGGGTGTAAGTCACTTCTGAAAAGTAAGTATATAAATTGTGAGCCCCCAGAGGTACCCAAGATAGTGATGTGCTTCTTGAAGAGTCCTCTCTTGACCGGTGGGATGAGCCAGCAGCTCTAGAGGAGGAGGCTTGGTCACGTGATCTCTTTGGAGCTACTAAACAAGTATGAAAAACTTAAGTTGAAAACATATGTAGCAGGCTCACAATATCTCAATAAGCATAGATTATATAAAAGAAGCACTAAATAAAAATGAAGTTCAAATTTTAATCATCAAGCTAATTCTTGCTAAGAATATGACTGATGGACTAGAACACAACATGCACACAAACTCTTGAACAGAAATAAAATAATGCCAATAACACCAGTTGATTCTAATAAGACCCATAAATAGATATTCATGCTTAGAGTGCCTTGAATTTTTAGCATGTTACAATGATAGAGCAAAACTTCCAATTCAAAGGACAAGCAATCAGTTGGAATTGGCATTTTAACAAAAAGGTTATGCACAATATGAAATGGGTAAAGAACCAAACAAAATCTAACCTAGAATCAAACTAAAAATTCAATAAAACTCTCCCAAATGTGATTTAATAGATCAAGGGTTCAAAAATGCTCTCCTTAACACCTATACAAGAATTAAATTCAGAAATGGACATTAGAAAAT
Organism: Excoecaria cochinchinensis; assembly: GCA_947683425.1. NCBI lineage: Eukaryota > Viridiplantae > Streptophyta > Magnoliopsida > Malpighiales > Euphorbiaceae > Excoecaria > Excoecaria cochinchinensis. The sequence goes on from CANTUQ010000013.1 coordinate 10,459,668, forward strand.
TGAAAGTGCAAAAATAACCCAATAAAAAGAAAGAAATAATTAAAAATAAGTACAACAGAGAAGCAATCAGTATAAAATGCTTACTTGACCTACTGAAGAAGAGAATTGATGCTTGGAAGAGGGAAGAGAAACTCAAAATTGAAAGAAGAAAGGAAGAAAATGAAGATAATTTGAGAGAAACCGAAGAAGGAATATGAACAAGTTAAGTCAAAATGAGGATTCAGGTCTGTTCAAAATCGAAATTCCCACGTTGACACAATGTTAAAGTTTTAATGACCACCGTGTCAATAGCTTCCGGATTAAAACTGAGTAAGGCACACGGTGGTCACAAAAACCTGACCACCATATAAAATGCTACTGGAATCAATCTGGGCACATCACATGGTGGTCACATAAATCTAACCACCGTGTGAAATGCTACTGGAATTAGAAGTTATACGATCACACGATGGTCATATATTTATAACTACTGTGTCATATTGCAATTCTAGAAAAAAATTTCACCAAAAGCAAATTCACACGATTGCACTGTTAAACTCATTTGCAAATCTTAATTCCAAATAAAATTAGACTCTCAAAAACTCATGTAGCCACTTATTTCAAAAATTAAACAACTAAAAAGTTAAAACACAAAACTCAAAACATAAATAGATATCAAGAAATTAAAGAGAAAGAGATAGAAAAGTTCTGATTTATTCAGTCCTAGCTCGACTCATATTACTCTCAAGCAAATGAGCTTGTGATCCAAACAATGTTCTTTCTGGCCTCTGCTCTTCATTTTCCCTCATCAACAAGAGAAACATGTCAAATGCTACGAAGATAGGGAATTCCATGTCTTCAATGAAGTACGACTCCACCTTGGGCTTACTAAAAACGTAATCCTTCGGCTCTTTTAGCCTGAATAAATCCTTTAAATAGACTGAATATAGTGCTTCCATTTGAGAATTGTAGAATTCATGCTCCTTTAGTGTAATATCCTACACATAAAAATTTAAGTCAGGTTCTAAACAGACACAAGATTTGTCTTCAAAAACAGTTGGCTCCTCTTTCTCCACATGCAACCCATTCTCAAAATCTTCTAAATCTATTGTAACTACCATAGATGCATGACTTAATTTGCCACTATCGCTTTGATCACTTAAAGAAATAATTAAAAGCTCCAACTTAGATTCCAAATTTTGGATCCCAAGTTCTTGACTCCTTAATAGATTCTCTTGAGTTTTGATCTTCTCCTCTTAATAGTTAATTGTAGCCTTCCATTCCTCCTTTTTCACTGGGAATTGTTTCTCCTGACTTATTATGTAGTCTAGTAGAACTTTGACTTTGGAATAGTTAGACTCTTGTAACTCCCATGGAGAGTAAGGATCTTTAAAGGACGGTGAATAGGTGACTGGTGAGAGTGTACACAGTTGTTGTAACTCTTGCATCTCCCTCATCAAATCATTCATTTCAGCTCACAAAAGGGCCAACTCATAGTTTTGGACATTATCTCGCATCATTTTGAAAATATCTCAAAATTTTCCTGCAAAGATAAACACAAAATTAAAACCAAGAAAAATAAAAATCTCAGACTAACTCAACTAAACATATGAAACAAACAACACCATTTTTTCCCTGGCAACGGCGCCAAAAACTTGATTGGTGTTCAGCAAGTGTACTGAATCGACGATTAATATAATTAGTATAATTAAAGACTCGCAAATATCAAACCAAAGGGAAAAGGGTTTGTCATGTTAAATATCTATGGTTGAGTGAATTCGAGATATCCCCAAATTGTTTGATGCGAAATTCTAAGCTAAACAAGAAAATAAAATTATAAAATAATAATTAAATATAAAATTGTTCATCAAGAAATTAAACAAGGGTGAATTGAATGCTTAGGAAATTCTATCCTCACAAATGTAATTAGATACAGGTAAATGTTTTTTAACATAAAAATTTGGATAACCCAACTAAACCCAAGCGTCCTATTCCGGAGGAAGCTATTCTAATCACAAAACGTCTCATTCTGGAGCAAGACTCATGATTAGCCTAAGCACGGGTCTCAAATCCTAGATTTTGAATTGTTTTCCCATTTCGGAGCATAACAACCCATAAACCCATATATTCCTCACTATTCTAAACATAATAACATTAACACCCATAATCTAACCTACCATTCTAGATTCAGCTGGAAATATAAATGCCAAAATTAAAATAACAGAGCATTTACACATACAACAATTTTTAGATTTAGCTCCAATCATCATCATAAATGCATATATAACAAGAGAAATAAAAAAAATCATGAAAATATTCATTAAAACCATATGTCTAAAATACAGAATACGATTCAAGAACTCCTAAGCATGAATAACTACTCTAACATCAAGAATATAAACAATGAAAAAAGAAAATCAAAGTTCAGAATACGCCCTTAATATGAGAGAAAATAGATCTTAAAGCCTCTTCTTCTTCAATCCTTGAAATCTTTCTTGAATCCCAAAGTTAAAGATCTAAACTAAATTAATCAAAGTTATTTACAAGCGAAACTGAGATTAAACTAAAATCTAGACTAAAAATATGAAAGAAAACTGTGTTGTTGGTGAAAAAATAAAACCCTAAAATAAAAATCCAAGTCCCTCATTCGATCTGGAAAATCTGGTCTTCATAATCAATAAGTCACACGGCGGTCATATAAACCTGATTGCCGTGTGAAATGCTACTGGGCACAATATCTTCAAAATTTCCATTCCACACAATGGTCAGCATCAAAATTTCCCTTCCACACGGTGATCACATAAACCTGACCACCGTGTGAATTCTTTAATAACCTGCAGTTCTTCTATCACACAGTGGTCACAGAATCTTGACCACCGTGTTAAGTGCTTCCACAATCATTCCAACCTTTTCACAATCACACTGTGGTTATGATACTCTGACCACCGTGTGAAACACTAATTTCCTGTGAAAATAGCCAGAAAATCACATTAGGTCACCTGAAATTGGATCTAAAAAAAGTTAAACAAAAATAAAAATAAACAAGGCTTAAGACATGAAAATTCACCTAAAAATCACACAAAATATAACACAAAAAGGGACTTATCACTTACATATACGGTGCGAGCATGCGCACGCGCACGCACACACACACACACACAGACATATATATATACTTTGACACATTAATGTGATAATCTTTAAATATGTAAAGGCAAGCTTGACAGTACAAAATCTTGCTTAATATCGTTTAATATTGTTAAACATACTGTAAGCACCGTGTCTCGGAGCGGTCCGAATTAGAGGTTACCCTATGATGAAATCAGTATCCAAGCCTGCATAAATGGTTCGGATTTGGAGGTTTTAGTCCCGCATACCACGAGAAGTGAGTCTTTTTACCTTTCGTAGGCAGAGGGGGAGAAAACAGGGGATTTTCGAGTCAAAAAGGTAAATTCTTCCTCCACAGACGGCCAGCCCGTCTGTGAGGCCAGCCCGTCGCTTAGGGTCACAGACGGCCTGTGGTACTTTTCGACGCCTGTCGAAAAATCACCGCCCCTGTCAGAGCGCCGCCTGGTTTCCCGGAGCACGCAACCTTTCCGACCCCCGTCAGTGGATGTGGCAGGGCCGTCGGACGAATCCTTGTGTCAGAAGGATTCTTCCGATGCCCACCTCCATACACCGACGCCCGTCGGTCGTGCCTGGCTTATAAAAGCTCCGGATTTTCACTTAAAAAGGGTTCCAAAAATTTTCAAGAGGGGAAACTCTGCCCAAATTCAAGCATATTTTCTCTCTCTTCCAGCAAACACATTTCATAAAGAAATCTCTTTTAAAGGAGGATCAAATCAATCAAAAGGAACTAAAAACTAATTAGTTTTCTTTAGATTTTGATTCCAAAGTCAATCTTTTGAGGGGTTAAAGAGGAAATAGTCCATTTTTCCTGTCTTTGATCCTTCATCTTTGCTTCTCGTGGAACGTGCGGGGCTCTAATCAACACAAGAATCTCACCCAAAGCAATTATCTGAGGGTAAATATTCCGGATTCCTTCTCCATATCATTTCATATTTACTCCTTATTTTGTTGATTCTTTCAATTTTGTCATTATTCTTCTTTATTTTGACTCTCTTTATCTCATTTTGTGTTAAAACCCCTTTTTGACTTTCAAAAAAGAGTCCTTTTTACTGTTTTTTCGGAGACAGTGGTGACCGACGGGTCATCTTTTTTACCGACGCCCGTCGGTCACCCCACTCACAGACGCTCTTCCACTTGAGTGAGCGACGGACATGTCGATCAATTTGACAGACGCCCGTCGGTCACCTAAGAAAGGCCGTCGCTGGGTTCTGTCTCCATATTTTCAAATCTTTTCTATCTCTTTCAAGTCTTTTGACTTTATTTATGTTGATTCTCTTTATATTGACGTTCTTTAACTTTCTGTGAGCAATGTGTTGATTTCCCGGGACCATCCTGAGCTTGAGGGGTTATCTACCATACTCGGAGGATTTCGTCCAGTTTAGTTTCCTAACCTTCATGGCTATTTCCTTCATTTGTTATTCATTGACTATTTTATGTACATGGATATACTCTTTTCTTATCTCGTTAAGTGTAAAAATGGATCAATGTTTTATACTCAATAAAAATGAGGTTTGTATAAATGCAAGGGTCCAATGCCCCATTTTTATCCAATAAAAATCATCACAAATAAAAACATCCAATTTTAATAATGATGCATGCGAGGACCAAAGTCCTCAAAATAAGCAATGCCCCGATTCGTGTATGTATCGCACATTTTCAAAAGGAGTTGTATTCTGCTCCTTGTATTATTGTAATTTATTGCTTTTGATATTTACTTGCCCATTTACGGCTTTCTAAATGTGAATGAATGCGCCTTCAATTAATTGCATCGTGTGGAGAGAGAGCGAATTAATGAATAATTAAAATTTGATCATAAAATAATCGAGGTAGAAATAGATGAGAAATCCCGGACCCAGCTCTGGTCTTTAGGCTCAAAGAGGCTAGAGGTCTACCCTCCAAGACACCTTTTTGTGCCACGAGACTTTAGCGCTAATCCTAGGCTCCTTAGGGCGAGAGGTTTACCTTCCAAGACCCCTCTGGCTGGCCCAAAATGGATACTAAGCGCAGTCTTAGGCTCTCCGAGGCGAGAGTAACTTTTCCAATGTTCTATTGGGTGGCGACTCCATGAAACCTCCTTGTTGCCCAACATAGACGCACTTGCGATTTATTGCAAGCTGTCAACGGACCCATAAATGCCCCGATCGCCCTCAAGCGGGCAGTCCCATGGGCGGCCGCGGGGATCAGGCGCACGTCACAGTGGCAACTCCGCTGGGGACGTTTATGATTCGAGATTTCAATTTGAAAATACCTCATTTAACATTTATGATTAAAATTTAATTCATAAATTTGCTTTCTCTCAAATTTGCATTCGCATATCATTAGAGCCTTAGAATATGCTAGTTTGGTCCCTCTTTTAGCCCCGGTGCGTTCCTGAAGCACGACCCCATTTTCACTCAATTTGGGAAAGTGTTAAGGATAATCACCAGCCCAAGCCACGTACCTCAATGGTATATCAAAATGATGACCCGATTAGTCGTTATGCTCGTGATGGGCTAGACCTGTCGGCAGGGATCATACTTGGGTAGCCTTAAAGAAACATCTTCCTTGTCCAAAGCTCATGTAATGGCCGTAGCTACTTTCCACAGGTGAAATGAACCCTAATTCCATGCTTGCTGTATGGATCCTCATGTATTGGGTGAGTCCAGATGTCTCGCTTGGTAACCTAGCCAAAGGCTATCATGCCCCGGTAGGGCTATGTCGAAATTTGTGGAACGTCCAAATACGTGACGATCATTATCCATCTGCTTCTACATTAGCATAGGAGTGTCATGCTGCCGGTTTTTCGCCGTGCACCATGCTTGTCCATTGGGTCCCTCGTTGACCTTTGGGCTAATCCCACCTAGGAAAGAGACTGCACGACCACGTGTGTGGGAGAAATAAGGGTGGAAGGACCTACTTACTTGCTTATGCTCTGTGAATATCGCATATCACGACCATGCATTTCATGCATCATATCTAACGTCTTGTCCCTGCAGCCATCATAGATCTGCCCAGGTGGACTAGATCACCGACCGAATGACTGATCCGAGTTCCTGCTTTCGAGCTGTCAGATAGAGAAGGCCTGCCAAAAATTTTACCAGGAATCAGTTGCACTGTATCTGAGATGGCAAACTCGCCTAGAGGGGATGATGCCACCAGGGCCATGATCGCGGAAGAAGTGGGTCGGCGATTTGAGGAATTCGAGGGCAGAATGATGAATATGTTGACCGCCCTGGCACAGCAGAATGCTCCATAGAATCATCCTCCTCCTCCTCCTCCCGTGAGACAGAATGAGCCAGAGGAAGAAAGGGTTGAAAGACGAGAAGAGCCTGTTAGGCCGCCGCCAGTAGAGTTAAGGTCAGTAGCCTCGGGAGAGCAGAGAAGAAGGCCTGTGCTAAGAATTGATGATGATAGAGATATCGAAGATGATAGGATGAGCATTGCATCTGAGAGGGGGAAGGCATCTCAGACTGATGACTTCATTTTAAAGAAGATGGAAGAGAGGTTCGAAGCTATTGCCCGTATGCTGAGCCGGGGTCAAGGGATGAACCCAGAGGATAAGGAATTAGAGGGAGAGGACCCGATTCCTTACAACTTCAAGATGCCAGACGTGCTGAAATTTGATGGTACTTCTGACCCGACCGCTCATGTGAAGCAATATTCTCTGGTCATGAAAGGGACCACGCTGTCTAAGAAGCAAAAAGTAGAATACTTTTGTCTGAGTCTGACCGCTCATGCCATCGACTGGTATCATGGTCTTGACCGTCGCACTAAAGAAGATTGGGATCTGCTCACTGAGGAGTTTTTGAGACAGTATGACTGCAACACCAGAATGGAGGTGACTCTAAAAGATCTTGAACTGCTCCAGCAGAAGGCCGAGGAATCTTTCCATGATTATCTCACCCGATGGCGGAACCGAGTAATGGAGATGCGGAGAAAGCCAGACACCCAAGACCAGATTCGTTTATTTATCAAGAACGCAAGCCCGTACCTGAAGGATGGGTTGAAGATGAAGGGGTTGAAGGACTGGGAGTCTCTCAAGGATATAGCCATCGAAGCAGAGGGAGAGTTCTTATCTCGGAAAGCTAACAATGATAATTTTGCTAAAAGGGCTAACCCTGGTCAAGGAACCAGTAGGCCAGCGGGTCCCAGTAGTAGCACCAGAAGAATAGGTGAGGTGTCTGTTACTGAGGTAACCACCCAGAGGAAGTTTTCGAACTTGGGGAGACCATTATCTTGGGTCTTGAGAAGGTTAATGAAGGAGGGAAAATTGCAGCCCTTAGCTCCTAGGCCTGCCATGACGCAGGGGAAGCCTGGGCACAAAGACAATGAATTCTGTGCGTTTCACCAGCACTTAGGCCATATCACAGATAAGTGCAAAGCGCTGCGGCACTCTATCCAAGACTTGATTGATAGCAAGCAAATTTCTGACCCTGAGAAGAGGGAAACTGAGAAGAAGCCCGATTATAATGCCGTACCACCACCCGTGTTTATGATCGGATCTAGCTTGCCAGAGTGGTACGTGCTACAAGATCTCTATGGGAGGGAGAATATTGCCGCTGATTATTCCGAGGATAGAGAGGAGAAAGCAGTCGTGACGACCCTTGATTGCTGGTCTAGCAGTGAGAGCGGTGGAGAAGCCGAGGAGGAGGGAGAGATGAACCTTGATTTGTGGGGGTCTGATGAAGACAAAGAAGAGATAGGGGCTGTAACGAGAAGTGGAAGAGTGGTCCCCGAGATTACGAGGCTACCTGAGCCAGCGCAGACGCCAGCAGAAAAAGAGCCAGAGGAGAATCAGATTGTCAAGCAATTGAAGAAAACTGCGGCTCAAATATCCATCTGGGATCTCTTGAGACAGTCCCCCTCTCATAGGCAGAAGGTAGTAGAGGCTTTGGTTGAGGCCATGGTCGCCACCACGATTTCCCCATCAGAGCTTTTGGGCTTAGTTAAGGGAGGATCCGATGAGAGATTGGTCTTTTCTGATGCCGATCTACCGGTCAAAGGCCGCAATCATAACCGACCCCTGTACATCAAAGCACAGATTAACGATAAGCACACTGCTTGCGTTATGGTAGACGATGGGTCTTCTATCAATGTGTGCCCCCTGATAGCTCTGCAGGCTTTTGGTCTAAACGAGGATATGCTCAGTGGATCAGATCTGACTATCACAGCCTACGATAATTCAAGGAGGCAAGCCTCGGGGACCTTTAAGACCTTGGTCAAGACAGGACCCATTGAAGTGGAGGTAGAATTTGTAGTTTTGCCCATCCCTGCTAACTTCTCAGCTCTGCTCGGGAGACCCTGGTTTCACAAGTTAGGAGGAGTGCCATCCAAACTGCATCAAATGATTTCCCACATGAAGGGGAGGAGGTGACTATCAAGGCAGCCAGGGAGAACCAGGTCTCAGCGCTTGAAATAGCTAACCAGCCATTTAGTGGCTTCCACGTGTCCATGATAAGAGAAGAGCACGGATCGGTGGATAACCCAGCTGTGGTTAATATGATGAAGAAGATGCACTATCTCCCTGGGGCTGGTTTGGGCAGAAACTCTCAAGGATTGCAAACCGCGATCACCACTCGAGGTCAGAAGAACCGGAAAGGTTTGGGGTACAGAGGTGGCTTCGGCACGAAGAAGGCAGAGGATAAGATCCCTCACATCTCAGAAAGCTTTGTACCAGCATCCTCAATATGTGCTTATACTGGCGAAGACGAGCCGCAATGGGTGAAGGGGAGGATTGTCCCTGGGTTCGAGATCTTTAACGATGTATTTGACTGGCGTGTCGGGTTTATCAAGACCATTGAGAACTTCTGGGATGAGGAGGTCATGACTCAGGGTATCACTTAGGACAGATGCGAGCCTGAAGAGGTCATTACCGAGAAGATGATAGCTGCCAGGCTGAAACGGAAAGAGAAGATAGCAGAATTAGAACTAAAAATGGGGGATTTGAAGTTTTCCTCCGACATGCCTGAGGGGCCTCTGCTGAATCAGGAAGCCAATGAACAAGCTGCAGCGGCATCAACCTCTGGAGTGGCAGAAGAAGACTCTAGCTTAGACTGTCTTTTTATTCCAGAACTCTTTTATGATGTAAATGACAATTATAATATTATTAATAAGGCAAACGATTTCTCTTACTTGTGCGATGTTTCTAATGGTTTCAACATGCATGAACATGATCATATTCCATCAATTTTTGACATCAATTCCACTGATACAATGCCTTTTAATCTTGGAACCTCGGAAAGTCCGAGAGAAATTCTAATAGCATCAAATATAACTCCTGAGGAGAGAAAAAATTTTGAGAGAATAATAAGAAAACATGAAAAAGTCTTTGCCTGGACCTATGAGGACATGCCAGGAATTGACCGAGACGTGGCAGAACATGCTATCCTGACTTATCCGGACTATAAGCCTGTGAAACAGAAGTTGAGAAGGCTCAGGCCAGAATGGGCTGACAAGGTCAAGGAGGAAATTAGACAGTAGATTGAAGCCAAGTTTCTTGTTGAGGTGCAGTATCCTACATGGTTGGCAAATGTGGTCCCTGTAGCGAAGAAGAATGGAAAGGTCAGGGTGTGTGTGGATTATCGAGATCTGAACAAGGCCTGCCCTAAAGATGATTTTCCACTACCCCACATCGATGTGTTGATAGATAGTGCCGCCAATTGCGCGATGTACAGCTTTAGAGATGGTTATGTGGGCTACAACCAGATCCTGAACAAAATAACTAACCGGGTTAAGACCGCTTTCATCACAGAATGGGGGACCTATGCCTACCGAGTCATGCCTTTCGGCCTGAAGAATGCATGGGCCATATACCAAAGGATGGCGACCAAGATTCTAAGCGACCTAATCCACAAAGAAGTAGAAGTTTATGTCGATGACATGATGGTCAAGTCAGCCACCCGAGAGGGACACTTCGAAGCTCTAGAAAAGTTCTTCACCAGGATTGACAAGTATAATCTGCGACTTAACCCTAAGAAGTACATTTTCAGAGTGACTTCAGGAAAACTGTTGGGACATGTCGTCAGCCAAAGGGGAATAGAAATTGACCGGACAAGGTGAAGGCCATCAGAGAGATGCCTGTGCCGCAAAAAGAGAAGGATGTAAGGAGTTTCCTGGGCAAGCTGCAATATGTCAGCCGATTTATTGCCAAGCTCACTTCAATATGCGAGCCTGTTTTTAAGCTGCTTAGAAAGAATCAGCCTGTGGTCTGGAACGAAGACTACCAGAAAGCTTTTGACAGCATCAGGGAATACCTATTGAATTTGCCAGTGCTAAGGCCGCCGCAACTGATCAAACCGCTTATCCTGTATCTGGCAGTAGAAGGCAGTTCAATGGGCGCCATGATGGCTCAAGAAGATGAATTTGGGGTGGAATTCGCAATTTATTACCTCAGCAAGAAGTTCCTGGCTTATGAGATAAAATATGCTAAAGTAGAGAAGATCTGCCTTGCTGTGATTTGGGCATCAAAGAAATTGAGGCATTACTTCCACTCGTACAAAGTTCAAGCAGTGGCCAAGCAGAATCCGTTAAGATATTTGCAGGAAGCACCGTCTTTGCTTGGTAAGATGGGGAGGTGGCTGCTCTTGCTACAGGAGTTTGATGTGCAATACATCACTCGCAAAACTATTAAGGGCGAGCCGTAGCCGAATTTCTTGCTGAGCATCCTATTCAAGGAGACACTCCCGAGTTCACCTTTCCTGATGAAAGCATAGTCGCGATTTCTGTCCAGGGATGGCAGTTACACTTCGACGGGGCAGTGAATAACAGAGGGGCCGGAGTCGGAATCGTCTTGACAACCCCAGATAATGAGAAACTTCCCCTAGCAAAGAAGATGAGGTACAAAGCAACCAACAATGAAGCCGAATACGAAGCATGCACTTTCGGGTTAGAAGCTTTAGCTGCATTGGGGGCAAAGAATATAGAAGTCTTTGGTGACTCATCCTTAGTGATTAACCAGATTCGAGGTGAGTGGGCTGTAAAAGAAGAACGGCTGGTACCCTACATTGAATATTTGAGAGAGGTATGTGGGCAGTTTGAGACTTGCACTTTCCACTTCGTGCCGAGAGATGAGAATCGTCTAGCTGATGCGTTGGTAACCTTAGTATCCATGTGGGATAATCCCGAAGGAGTAGCTATGAAGCCAGTACTGATTTCAAGTTCTGAGAAACCCAGCTTTGAGATCAAGCCTGTAATGGAAGTAGAAGTGGCGGATGGGAAACCATGGTACTTCGACATCATGAATTACTTGGAAAACAATAAATTTCCAGAAGAAGCTACTGAGAAAGACCAGAGGATGATCCGGAAGCTATCTACTCAGTTCATATCCTTAGAAGGGGTGTTGTACAAAAGACAGTCGGACGGGATTCAGCTCAGGTGCTTGAATGAAAAAGAAGCCCGCAAAGTGATGGAGGAAACCCATGCAGGCGTCTGTGGGGCCCACATGAACGGTTTGACCTTGGCCAAGAAGATTATGAGACAAGGCTTCTATTGGCTTACAATAGACAATGACTGCTCGAAATATGTCAAGCAATGCCAGTTATGCCAACAATACGCAGACTTGAGACACCTGCCAGTATCAGAGCTACATAACATGACATCACCCTGGCCTTTCGCTGCTTGGGGGATAGATATCATTGGAGAGATTCGCCCTACGGCATCCAATGGGCACAGGTACATCATAGTCGCAATTGACTATTTTACCAAATGGGTAGAGGCGGAATCCTTCAAAAAGATTGACGCAAGGGATATGGCCAAGTTCACAGAGAGGAATCTGATCTGCAGATATGGCCTCCCTCATCACATAGTGTCTGACAATGGGGTGCAGTTCATGGGGGAAACCAGGAAGCTCCTCGAGAAGTATGGTGTCGAGCATCATAAATCCTGTCCCTACCGACCACAAGCAAATGGAGCAGTAGAGGCCGCTAATAAAAATATGAAGAAGATCCTGTCCAAGATGGTCCAAACCTACAAAGACTGGGCTGAAAAGTTACCATTCGCCCTGTGGGGATATAGAACAACTGTAAGGACGTCTACAGGCGCTACACCATTTTCCCTGGTATACAAAACGGAAGCAGCATTGCCAGTTGAGATAGAGCTCAAATCACTGAGGGTGGTCATGGAAGCCCAAATTTCGGAGGCCGAATGGGCGCGGCAGAGGCTACAGCACTTGAACTTATTAGACGAGAGTAGGCTGAAAGCTTATTATCATAACCAGATTTACCAGAAGAGATTAGCAAGGACTTTCGGAAAGAAGGTGAGAAAGCATCCGCTGAAAGAAGGGGACTTGGTGTTTAAGCAGATGAGGCCGGGCATACCAGATATCAGATGGAAATTCAGACCAACCTGGGAGGGGCCGTATATCCTTAAAAAGCTGTTGTCCAAAGGAGCTGAAATCTTGTCGGATAGTGATGGGAATGAATTCAAAGAACCAATCAACGTCGACAGACTCAAATGGTTCCATGGCTAAAGACCAAAATAAAAAGAAGACAATAAAATGCCCTGCAGGTCGAAAACCGAAAAAAGGCGGCCGTGCTAAAATTGGGCGCCTCGACAGGGTGAAAATCGAAACAAGGCATCCTGTGCAAAAATTAGAGGCATGAGAGAAAATGTCCGATCGTGAAAACCCGAGAGGGCTGATTGGTAACAGGAGTTGATGCTGTTAAAATTTGGTTTCATGTATTAACAGCGCGTAAGCGGCTGAGTAAATGTCAAAACTGATCATGTATGCTGAAATTTTATGAAAATGTACACAAATTCGTGAAATAGAATGAATATTATTCTTTTCATTTTTGTCATTTCCTAGTTCTGCATTAAAAAGAAATGTAGCACCAAAAGAAATACATATGTAAGCTAAGCTAAGTCCTGCTGCTGCTCTCGCCGACCAGATGCTTGAGCCCTCGAGTCCTGTTATCAGATACTGGACTAAGGATCCACTTCTTGTACTCGTTAGTCGAAGCCACAGAATGATTACCGAACCTCGGGATAACAATCTTCACTGGTAGTTTGCCCCACAGCTCATGATATCGAGAAGCAAACGCAACCAAGAGAGCTCCTCCCTGGAAAGATAAGGGAACCCTCACGACATCCTGGGTCATCCCGAGCTGACGCGTACATCGAGAAGTGATGCAGAAGGTGGCTCGATGGAGCCCACAGAGGGGAACACACCCCGATGGCCCATCAATGACCACATGAGATAGTGGGAGCTAGGCTGACGTGAAATTGATGTCATCATCTGACAGCTCACCAAATCTGGAGATGCCTTCACCAGCAGTGGCACACCCGTACAATCGTCGACGCGGAAGAAAGTGATTCGACAAGTACTGTGGGGTAACCCGAGGAGGTGGCTCAGACAGCATCCTCAGTTTCTCTTGTAGCCAAATCTAAAAAAAAATTGTAAATAAATAAAAAATAAAAAAGAGAAAAAAAAAAGAAGAGAAGAAAAAAAGCCGCTGGAGTAAGTAGGGTTTACTTCAAGCAAAAATAAGGCACAGGGTTGTGTGAAAATCCGAAAGGACGCACCTCCTCCTAAGAAAAGCTAGTGTGAAAATCCATAAGGGACATACTACCTTTAAAATAATGAAGTACTTGGAGCAATAAGGGGCTGCCCATAAAAGTTGTGGTGGATCCAGAGCTCACAGCGTCCAAGCCCATAATGGTTTCAGCCAGAATGAGTGGTAAGGGTGATAATCCCAGATGAAAGTTGCTCAGGACTCCGAACAGGCGGGAGTCACCTGTCAAACCCCCTGGAACAACAGTGAGGAAGTTCACCATGCAAAACAAGAATATGATGCTTACCCGGTAGGTAGGGATGTCAGTGAACTGATCCAGAACCTCGATCAATGGCCCCAGAGCAAAGGAAGAGCCCGGAGGAATTAGCCGGACGGCCTCAGAAGAAGGTATGCCAAGGGCCATAGCTATGTCCCGGGTCTAGAATAGGCCGCAGCGGGGGATGCAAGGCAAGCGCTAAGAGGGAACCAAGCTGCAAGAATGGTAGCTAACTCTTCAGGCAAAGGGCATAGTTCCTGGTAGGTGAACCGAAAGACGTGAAACCGGGGGTTCCAGAAGTGGGTCGCCGCCAGAAGGAGGTTCTGATCAACTTTGACCCGGCACAGGTATTTCAACCTAGACAGAGAAAAAAGGGCGCCTTCTTCCCAAGTGTGTTTATCGTCTAAGATACGGTGCATCCTTTGGGCTAGAGAAGAAGACATGCTAAGAAAGATGAAAGGCTCAAGATGTTGGAAAATGAAGAGACATAAGAGGAGCAAAAATTTTGTAAGAATTTATAGGGAAGTGTCATCGACGGCCTACCCGCCTCTCCTAAGAGACGGCCTGCCCGTCAGTAGAGATCCACCTGGCAGACGCATATGTCAACATTGCATTTCATCACGCGCATTAACTCGCATTTATTGAGTGACAGACGGCCAGCCCGTCGGTCGCTCCTATAGACGCCCAGCCCGTCGGTCACGAAATTCTATATAAGGGCGAGTGACAGACGGTGAAGCGCCTGCTATCCCTTTCATTTTCTCTCTCAAACGACTTTTTTGCATTTTTTAGTGTTTTTTCAAGCATTTCTTCTTCTTTTTTTGCGATTTTTCCATATTTTCGCATTCTCTACTCACCGGGTGCTTGGATATTTATATTTCTTCAGTTTCTACACTTCTCGCGACTACAAGTAAGTAAATAACTACCTTTTTTTTGAATTTTATTCAATTTATTTCTTTATTTCTTCTTCCTTTAACCTTAGAAATGATTAGAATGCTTTAGATGCCCTAGAAATTTAGGGAGAATGCTGCCCATTTTCTTTAATTTTTAGTAAAGTTAAATCTGAACCTTTGCATGATCACATAGAAATAGAATTTTTCTATAACTTTGGTGCTTTAGAATAGACTTTTTAGCGCATTATTCTGTGTATATACTGATTTTGAGGCCTGAGGCCATTGTTTTGTGTTGTTGGGGACACACTCTTGCCGGGGTGTGTCTCATTTACATGCATATGTTGTTGTTGGGGCCTGAGGCCTAATTTGATGCCTTTTTATGCAGGAGGTTGGGCATACCCTTGCCGGGGTGCTGCCCAAATTTTTATTATTTTATTCTAAAATTGAATATTTTTATGTATAATGCATACCTTGGGGCCTAGCAAGCCCATTTTTATTCGCTTCAAATTATTTCCATGCTAATTGCACGTTGCTTTTGCTTTGATATGTGCGAGGCATGTTGGGCAACTTCCTTTGACAGGACGTTCGCCCTTTTCATTTGTTATCAGTTTTCTATCTCGTTTTCGGGCCGCCATTGCCCTGGTGAGGCCTAAATGGGCCTTCACCCTGAAAATAAGTCTAATAATATTTGTTTTGTCAAATTTTCGCTATCTAATTTTTCTCCTTTACAGGATGCCTCCCAGACGCAGAGCACCGCTGGCCCTGCCCGAAGTCGTAGTTCCGGGTTCGATGCATTCACGAGACCCGGCGGATGTTCTCACTTCCACCCTTGGGTAAAGATCCAGACCACCCGGAGCACCCAGAGGATCATTCTCCACAGCCAGAGCTCCAGCCTCAGCTCGAGCCTCAGCCAGAGCATCAGCCTCCACACTTAGAGCCAGAGCCCCAGCCTCCTCAGCCTCAGACTGTGCCACTGCCACAGCAGCAAGAGCAGCCTAGGACCCCGTCGGATTTCGACATGGAGTTCACGATGGATGAGCTCTTTGCTGCCTCACCAGCATCCCGAGCACCGACTCCTATCCCGTCGCCGAGTGTCAGGGTGCAGAGGACTACCCACGGACCCCCCGAGAGGTATCATCCATATTCTCGAGGTGACCCAGGGGCATCCACCTCTGCAGCACCGCCTCCAGAGCCACCACAGCCTGACTTCTCTCAGCTCCTCACTTCCATGTTCACAGCCTTAGAGTGACGACAAGATGAGAGGGACAGAGCTATTCACGAGAGGTTGGACCGCCAGCAGGCTGCTATTCAGGAGTAGTCCCAGTCGGTGGAGCATTTAACTCAGGAGCAGGCCGGCTACATTGAGCATACGACACGGGAGCAGGCTCGGATCATTGATGCTTTCAGGGATGAGTAGGCTCGGGTCATAGAGGCCTTCAGAGGTGAGCAGGCGAGGCTAATCGAGTAGGTTGCCCAGGGTCAGAGGGAGCTTAGGCAGCAGCTCGCTCATGATTTGAGGACGTCTCAGGACCAGGCGTCTCGGAGGGTTGACATGACCCTACAGATGATTGATGAGTCACTCGACTCTCTGAGATCCCGCGTCCAAGAGATAGAGGGGATCCTCCCACCCTTGTCTCAGACCATGAGGGAGTTCAGGGAGCAGGCAGAGCAGCGCCTAGAGCACATGAAGAGGGCCGCCAGTGAGCAGACCACTCAGTTGAGCCAGGCGTTCAAGAAGTTGGGAGGCACAGTATCAGAGACGATGGAATTCATGAGGACTTGCATCCAGCCTTTCTTGGATGGCCACTCTCAGATCTGATTCAGGCAAACCCACGATGCTGAGGCAGGACCCTCCACGGCTCAGCCTCCACCTCCGGCACGGCCAGCTCTGCCTCCACCTCCACCAGGGACAGTGCATATATCGGATGATGAGGACCCCGATGAGCCCTCTGACTACACACCCCTATGACATTCAGGGAGTCATATTTTTGTACATTTATGCTTTGTATATACATTGTACAAAATAGATTTTTCTATGTGGAAAACTTTTGTTTCCAAGATTTATGGATTTATTCAGTTATTTATGATTCATTCATATAGTATATGAATATACGCCTTCACATTCACTCATATTCCAAAACAAAAATGATGAAAAATGATGAATAACAACTCAATAAGAAAGAATATAAATGAAACATGGCATAGCAAATAAAGCAAGATCACGCCATCAATAGACAGGTCAAAAGATGACTATTCAAACATGAACTAACAAAACCTTTTATCACACAGGTACAGAGAAACACCGATCCGAACACAGGCATCAATTAGCAATCCGAACAAGGGCACCTAAGATTCTTTTTTGGAACGAGGAACCCGGCGAGGTCTCCTCCTCTTCACATCGAGTCTGTAGCAAGAAAGCGCTACGTCTCTTCAACCCTGCGCAAGCCGAGATGAGGCCAGCAGAAATCGAAGACACAGTTAGAGAAACACTGCTCTTCACCAGATCGAGATCGTGGCCAGAGAGTGCTACATCTCACAGTTCGCGCGGCAGCCAGAGAGTGCTATGCACCTTGCAGATCGGATAGGGGTTAGCAGGGGAACTTTAGATCGAAGTTGTAGTTAGAGAGTACTACTCTTCACCTCGAGACTGTGGTCAGAGAGTACCGCTTCTCACCAATCGAAGCTGCAGTTAGAGAAACACTGCTTTTCACCAGATCGAGATCATGGCCAGAGAGTGCCGTATCTCACGGTTCACGCGGCAGTCAGAGAGTGCTACGCACCTTGCAGATCGGATGGGGGTTAGCAAGGGAACTTCAGATCGAAGCTGCAGTTAGAGAAACACTGCTCTTCACCAGATCGAGATCGTGGCCAGAGAGTGCCGCATCTCACGGTTCACGCGGCAGCCAGAGAGTGCTACGCACCTTGCAGATCGGATGGGGGTTAGCAAGGGAACTTCAGATCGAAGCTGTGGTTAGAGAAACACCGCACTTCCTATCGAGTTCGTAGTCAGAGGATGCTACGTCTCACTAATGCCTACAGGTCAAGACGAGATCGATAGGGGTATCTTCACATCGCCGAACAAACCGAGACGAGGTCTACCCGGCAAGAGGCACAGAAGGTAAGAATCGTCGCAGGTACGCCTTCTTTCTTTCTGTCCTTTCTCTGAGTTTTGGCTTATCTAGGCGCTTGTGCACTAGTTTCCCCAAAACTGGGGGCAACTGTACGCACCGTGTCCCGGAGCGGTCCGGATCAGAGGTTACCCTATGATGAAATCAGTATCCGAGCCTGAATAAATGGTTCGGATTTGGAGGTTTTAGTCCCGCGTTCCACGAGAAGTGAGTCTTTTTACCTTTCGTAGGCAGAGGGAGAGAAAACAGGGGATTTTTGAGTCAAAAAGGTAAATTCTTCCTCCATAGACGGCCAGCCCATCTGTGAGGCCAGCCCGTCGCTTAGGGTCACAGACGGCCTGTGGTACTTTCCGACGCCCGTCGGAAAATCACCGCCCCTGTCAGAGCGCCGCCTGGTTTCCCAGAGCACGCAACCTTTCCGACGCCCGTCGGTGGATGTGCTAGGGCTGTCGGACGAATCCTTATGTCAGAAGGATTCTTTCGACGCCCACCTCCATACACCGACGCCCGTCGGTCGTGCCTGGCTTATAAAAGCTCCGGATTTTCACTTAAAAAGGGTTCCAAAAATTTTCAAGAGGGGAAACTCTGCCCAAATTCAAGCATATTTTCTCTCTCTTCCAGCAAACACATTTCATAAAGAAATCTCTTTTAAAGGAGGATCAAATCAATCAAAAGGAACTAAAAACTAATTAGTTTTCTTTAGATTTTGATTCCAAAGTCAATCTTTTGAGGGGTTAAAGAGGAAATAGTCCATTTTTCCTGTCTTTGATCCTTCATCTTTGCTTCTCGTGGAACGCGCGGGGCTCTAATCAACACAAGAATCTCACCCAAAGCAATTATCTGAGGGTAAATATTCCGGATTCCTTCTCCATATCATTTCATATTTACTCCTTATTTTGTTGATTCTTTCAATTTTGTCATCATTCTTCTTTATTTTGACTCACTTTATCTCATTTTGTGTTAAAACCCCTTTTTTTGACTTTCAAAAAAGAGTCCTTTTTACTATTTTTTCGGAGATAGTGGTGACCGACGGGTCATCTTCTTTACCGACGCCCGTCGGTCACCCCACTTACAGACTCTGATACCACCTAATGTCACACCCCAACCTATACCATGGAGACTTCTATTCATATCAAGGGAAGAAGAGTCCAGATAGGTAGAAGTGTCACATCCCACTAGTACAAATAAGCAAACATCACATACAGAAATGACATATCAGAGATAAATAAAAACTTTAAAAGAAAGGAGAGCGATACAAGGCAAAATGAATACTTTTATTAATATACAAAAAGAGGTCTTTACATCTTACATCAGTTTACAAAAAGACCCAATTACATAAAAACCCAAGATACACAGTTCCGAAGGGCTAACAAAACATTATATCTATTACAAAAGAAAGGAAAACCTATACTACAAAACATCCGATCTCGAGTTGCGTTGGCCTTCCCGATGCGACACGCCCAGACATGCGTACCAAAAACCTTCCACACCTGCACGGATAAACACCCGTGCTAAGCGAAATCGCTTAGTGGGGAAAAACACAAATGCATAACCGCCACTCACAGTGACGACAACAAAAAGCACATGACAATGATACAATTATAGACATGAAATCATACATAGTTAATTCAAATATTTATATTATCATCCAATGTTCTTGTACAAAGATACACTAACACCTGCTTAATCATAAAGAGTGGATAACGAGTACACATAGATACTTGAGAGTATCAATATCATATTATGGACACATAGATACCCGAAGGTATCGAATCATTCTTTTTATTTTGTTTCCAAATTGTTTTCACATAAAATCTTAAGAAAGATTCAAACAGAGGGATCGCGAGGATCCAATCGGGGGACCTGATCAGGGTCCAAAATCGTACACATAGCTGCAGCAACACATAACTCTATTAGGCATGCCTAACTATCCACTTTCCGACATTAGCAGGTTATACGAAATCTTGTCACATTGACATACATATTATTCATTTAAATAGGTATTCAAGGCTTTAAATCAAAGAGTACATGCAAAAGAAATCAAGTCATTAAACAAAAAGGAGAAGAAATCAAATTTGGAAGTCACGTCTGTCGCGCTCGCAACGACTGTCGCGCTCGCGACAGAGGCCCAACTACACCTCCCCGCCTCGTCTCGCGATCGCGAGTGACCTCGTGCTCGCGAGAGGACGTAGGTGCTGCTCTTCTGTCGCACTCGCGAGGGTTGTCGCACTCGCGACAGAAGAGAGCCTTGCACAAGTTCGGAGCTCGAGCACTCTGTCGCGCTCGCGACAGTTGTTGCGCTCGCGACAGAGAGCTCCATCGAGTTCCTTGGCGCGACATCTCTCGCACCGGCGCGAGGGTTGAAACCTCCGCACTCTGTCGCGCTCGCGACAGTGTCGCGATCGCGACAGTGTCGCGATCGCGACAGACACGGGTTTTTCAGCTCTTACGCCCAAAATCTGTAGAATTCACACAAAATTCACATCCAAACTTCCAAAATTGATTCTAAACCTCAGAATTGAACAACACAAGCATCAACAACTCATCATATAATTAAAAACCCAGCTTTATCACCATTTATTTCAATTAAATCAAACCAAATACAGGTTCAATTCCAAGAAATCCCAAAACAGCAATTTTAACACTAATTACAACTATTCACATGATTCCTTACAAATCCTTCAACAATATTCATTCTCTAGCATCACATATCTTGTTAACTTTAATTTAACTATAATAACACAACTCATAACCCCAATCAAAGCAAAACCACAATTATCAAACTCAAATCACAAATATACATAAAAAGACAAACATTCCCAAACCTTCTTTCCTTAGCTCCTATTCGCGAGCTCCGCTCCCGCTAGCGATTTCTTTCCCTTTCGCCGATCTAGGAGCCTCCTCTGAACTACAAACCCACAACAACCAAGATCAATTTTACAACTACCCATATATACATATATAATTATAAAACCTAGAGAAGAGGAAGAAGAAAATCTAAGACATAAATAATCCCTACTCACCTTTAAGCTTCAAAATCACTAACCAAACAACTCTAATTACTCAAATAAAGAAGAGGGAACAAGATTGTGCAAAGAAAAAGGAAAAACAAAGAAGAAGAAAAAGAAAAGAAAAGGGTGGCGTGAGGAAGGAAGAAGAACGGGAAACCAAAAGGGAAATGGCTGCTTTTCCTCTCTCTCTTTCTCACCCAAACCCATTAAATGCTAACCTATCCACTATGCCACATGTCACTCTCTCCATATAACACATGTCCCATAACACACCCTACTCCCATACTCTACCACACACACAAAATTATTCACTTGCTCATACTTTACTTCTATACACCCACCTATACACTAGCCTAATTCCTCTTCTCAAACTAATACACATAAATTAAATAAATAAGCCAATTTAACACAAACATGCAACACATACAAATACACACATACAGACACGAACAGGCTCAAACTACTGGGGTGGTTTTGGGGTGTTACAATACTCCCCCACTTAACAAAATTTCGTCCTCGAAATTTTTACCTGTTCCAAACAACTGAGGGTATTGTAGTCTCATAGCTTCCTCTGGTTCCCATGTAGCTTTCTCAATGCCGTGATGCTGCCATAAAACTTTGACTAACGGTATCTATTTATTCCGAAGCTGTTTGATTTCCTTATCCAAAATCCTTTTCGGTTCTTCATCAAAAGAAAAGTCTGACTGAATCCGGACATCTTGCACCAGTAACACATGCGAAGGGTCTGACCGATATCTCCGAAGCATAGATACATGAAAAACATTATGTAGTCTAGCTAACTCTATAGGCAAAGCTAGTTGATACGCTACTGGACCTACTTTTCTTAGAATTTCATATGGCCCAATAAAGCGTGGACTTAACTTGCCTTTCTTTCCAAAACGGAGGACCTTTCGCCACGGTGACACTTTCAAGAAAACTTTATCACCTACTTCATACTGTATATCCCTGCACTTCAGATTAGCATAAGAGCGTTGTCGGTCCTTAGCTGCTTTCAAGTTTTGTTGCACAACCCTCACTTTCTCTTCGGTATCCCGCACTATATCCGGACCTATCATAGCCTTTTCTGATAATTCAGTCCAACATACTGGTGTTCTACATTTCCGTCCATACAATGCTTCGTAAGGGGCCATACCAATGCTCACTTGATAGCTGTTATTATACGCGAATTCCATCAAAGACACATACCGATCCCAGCTTCCTGAAAATTCTAAAGCACAACCCCGTAGCATATCTTCCAAAACCTGAATAACCCTTTCTGATTGACCATCGGTCTGCGGATGAAAAGCAGTACTGAAATTTAACCGAGTTCCCAAAGCCGCTTGAAGCTCTTTCCAAAACTTGGACGTAAAACGAGGATCTCGGTCTGATACAATGGATAACGGAATCCCATGCAATCGAACTATCTCATTCACATAAAGTTCTGCCAACTTATCCATAGAATAATCTAACCTTACCGGTAGAAAATGCGCAGACTTCGACAATCGATCCACTATAACCCATACAGAATCATGCTTACGTTGAGTCATAGGCAAGCCAGATACAAAATCCATTGTGATGTCATCCCATTTCCATTGAGGAATGGGTAAGGGATGAAGCAATCCCGATGGCACTTGATGCTCGGTTTTCACTTGCTGACAGGTAAGACATCTTGAAACAAATTCTGTTATATCTCTTTTCATGCCTGGCCACCAATAAAATTTCTTCAGGTCCTGATACATCTTGTCCCCACCAGGATGCATAGTAAAAACTGATGAGTGAGCTTCTTGTAACAAATTCTTCCTTAACTCACCCACATTAGGCACACATAACCGATTACCGTGTCTAAGCCATCTATCAAGTACTCAGACCGCTTGCCCTCTTTCACTGCTTGACAAACACGCTGGAGCACATGGTCATCTAACTGGGCCTTTGCAATCTCCGATTTCAAACTCGGCTTAACTTTAAGTCGAGCAATCAGAGCACCTTTAGAATCAAACCTCCATCTGCCTCGGCTAGCCAGCAACGCAGACATAGACTTTCTACTGAGAGCATCAGCCACTACATTAGCTTTACCCGGATGGTAGTCAATAATACAATCATAATCCTTAAATAGTTCCAACCATCTCCGCTGCCTCAAATTCAACTCCTTCTGAGTTAACAAATACTTGAGACTCTTATGATCAGTAAAAATCCTGCACGTCTCCCCATACAAGTAGTGCCGCCATACTTTAAGCACAAACACTACCGCTGCTAACTCCAAATCGTGGGTCGGGTAGTTCCGCTCATGAGGCTTCAACTGTCTTGATGCATAAGCTATAACTTGGTTCCCTTGCATCAGAACACAACCTAAGCCAATTCCCGAAGCATCACTGTACATAGTGTACTCTTTACCCGAAACCGGTTGTGTGAGCACAGGAGCTTTAACCAACAACTCTTTTAAACGATCAAAACTGGCTTGACACTTTTCAGTCCATACAAACTTAACATCCTTCCGAAGTAGCCTGGTCAAAGGAGAGGCTAACACTGAAAATCCCTGAACAAACCGTCGATAATACCCTGCTAAACCCAGAAAACTTCTCACTTCAGGTACATTCTTCGGAGGCATCCAATTTACAATTGCTTCAATCTTACTTGGATCAACACGTACACCCTCTGCTGACACCACATGTCCAAGGAAAGCTACTTCATTCAACCAAAACTCACACTTACTGAGTTTCGCATACAGTTGATGATCTCTTAACATTTGCAACACCAACCTAAGATGCTCCTTATGTTCCTTTCGGTCTCTAGAGTATACCAAAATGTCATCAATAAATACCACAACAAACTTGTCCAGATACGGTCTGAAAATTCGGTTCATCAGATCCATAAAGGCTGCAGGCGCGTTGGTCAAACCAAAAGGCATCACTAGAAATTCGTAATGACCATAACGCGTCCGAAAAGCCGTCTTAGCCACATCTGCTTCTTTAACCCCCAACTGGTAATATCCTGATCTCAAGTCTATCTTAGAGAATACCCCAGCTCCTCTCAACTGATCAAAAAGGTCTTCAATCCTCGGTAATGGATACTTATTCTTGATAGTTACTTTGTTAAGCTTTCGATAATCAATGCACATCCGTAGAGTTCCATCTTTCTTTTTAACAAACAGCACTGGAGCACCCCACGGTGATACACTGGGCCGAATGAATCCTTTGTCTAACAACTCTTGTAACTGACTTTTCAATTCCTTCAATTCCATTGGAGCCATGCGGTAAGGAGCTTTAGAGATCGAAGCTGTTCCTGGAACAATCTCTACTGACAATTCAACCTCTCTCTCGGGAGGTAATCCCGGTAGTTCCTCCGGAAAGACGTCTACAAAATCTCTTACAATAGGAATGTCTTGAATCTTAACTTGACCTCTCCGAGAATCCAAAACCACAGCCAAAAACGCTTCACATCCTTTCCTAATAAATCTTCTGGCTTTCATAGCTGACACCACATTATGCAAAGAACTGCTTCCAATTCCCTTCACAACAACAGGCATTTGATCTTTATCCTTCAAAATCATTACTTTTCTATGACAGTCCACTACTGCTCGGTGCTTATCCAACCAATCCATCCCCAGAATAATATCAAACTCGTAAAACGGCAAGCAGATCAAATCCACAACAAACTCTGTACCCTGAATCTTTAAGGGACACTTCCGACATACCCGATTAACCAAAACGCTCTGACCCAACGGACTAGATACACAAATCTCATACTCCAACTTCTCCTCACTTCCCAAACTATCCCATAACTTATCAGAACACACATAAGAATGGGTAGAGCCCGGGTTAATCAAAACATAAACTTCAGAATCAAACAAAGAGAACTTACCGGCAATCACTTCGGGAGCATTCTGTTCCTCTCGGGCTTTCATAGCATAGGCCCTACCAGACGATGGCACAGGGCGATCTACTGATTCTGAGGGTTCTCTCTCTCGAGGCCGTCCACCTCGACCCCTTCCTCTACCCCGATTACGACTTCCTTGGGGTACATTAGATCCAGCTCGGCTCCCTTCCTGCTGTCCTGAAGGATCCCCAAATCGATTCGGACAATTCGCAAGTAAATGGTCCGTAGAACCACATCTAAAATAGCCTCCCGTTAACCATCGACACTCACCCCAATGTTGTTTGTTACAATGTGTACATCGGGGAGGGCCATCTCCTCTACCTGAGCCCGCTCCCCTGGAAGAACCCTGTCTCCTCCCTCTAGGAGCCGGACTAGCTACAGACTCATTAGCAAAGTTTCCTTGCGATTCCCTTGGTCTCTTGCCTGAAGAAGAGCTAGCTCTAGCAGACTTCCTTCTTTGAGCTTTCTCTCTCAGAATATTCTCAGAACGCTCCGCCCTCAAGGCTGCTTGAACTAACTGATAATACCTCACATTTGGAGCCGACATCAAAGAAATTAGCATCACCTTCAGAGACTCATTCAAGCCTGATTCAAAATGTTGACATCTGAACTCTTCTGTGAGAACCCTTGGCGGTGCATACTTACTAAGCTTGTTAAACTCATCTTCATATTCGGCCACAGACATTGTTCTTTGCTTGAGAGTTAGAAACTGCGCCCACTTGGCATCCTTATAGGCTTTGGTCACATACCGATTCTGGAACTCCCCCTCGAAGAATTCCCAAGTAATCGGTTCAGGAACCTGCGGTTGACTAACCACCAACCTCCACCAATCATAAGCAGAGCCTTGCAACAAAGACAATGCACACTCCACTTCTTGTTCTGGTGGACATCTTATCTCCCTAAGTACTCTGGACGTCTTCTCTATCCACATCTCTGCCTTATTAGATTCATCTATGCCAGTACCAAAGAAATCTTCTGCACCATGCTTTCTTAACTTCTCAATAGGGGCACTTGGTGCTGTTACCCTTTCAAGTACCCTAGTCATACTCTGAAGCATCGCTTCCAACGGTCCAATAGGCACATCAGGTCACCCCCTAGGAGGTTGAGCCGGACCAGAAACTGAGGGATCTTGCTCTTGGGGATTCGCACTTTCCGCTAACCCCTCAAGCGATCCACGAGCGGACTCCATAACTACAAAACATAAACGCAGTGCGCATCAGGCCAACACAACCCCAACAACCTATCTAACACACTGAAACCCAATAACATGTAAACCAGGCTCTCATACCACCTAATGTCACACCCCAACCTATACCATGGAGACTTCTACTCATATCAAGGGAAGAAGAGTCCAGATAGGTAGAAGTGTCACATCCCACTAGTACAAATAAGCAAACATCACATACAAAAATGACATATCAGAGATAAATAAAAACTTTAAAAGAAAGGAGAGCGATACAAGGCAAAATGAATACTTTTATTAATATACAAAAAGAGGTCTTTACATCTTACATCAGTTTACAAAAAGACCCAATTACATAAAAACCCAAGATACACAGTTCCGAAGGGCTAACAAAACATTATATCTATTACAAAAGAAAGGAAAACCTATACTACAAAACATCCGATCTCGAGTTGCGTTGGCCTTCCCGATGCGACACGCCCAGACATGCGTACCAAAAACCTTCCACACCTGCACGAATAAACACCCGTGCTAAGCGAAATCGCTTAGTGGGGAAAAACACAAATGCATAACCGCCACTCACAGTGACGACAACAAAAAGCACATGACAATGATACAATTATAGACATGAAATCATACATAGTTAATTCAAATATTTATATTATCATCCAATGTTCTTGTACAAAGATACACTAACACCTGCTTAATCATAAAGAGTGGATAACGAGTACACATAGATACTTGAGAGTATCAATATCATATTATAAACACATAGATACCCGAAGGTATCGAATCATTCTTTTTATTTTGTTTCCAAATTGTTTTCACATAGAATCTTAAGAAAGATTCAAACAGAGGGATCGCGAGGATCCAATCGGGGGACCTGATCAGGGTCCAAAATCGTACACATAGCTGCAGCAACACATAACTCTATTAGGCATGCCTAACTATCCACTTTCCGACATTAGCAGGTTATACGAAATCTTGTCACATTGACATACATATTATTCATTTAAATAGGTATTCAAGGCTTTAAATCAAAGAGTACATGCAAAAGAAATCAAGTCATTAAACAAAAAGGAGAAGAAATCAAATTTGGAAGTCACGTCTGTCGCGCTCGCAACGACTGTCGCGCTCGCGACAGAGGCCCAACTACACCTCCCCGCCTCGTCTCGCGATCGCGAGTGACCTCGTGCTCGCGAGAGGACGTAGGTGCTGCTCTTCTGTCGCACTCGCGAGGGTTGTCGCACTCGCGACAGAAGAGAGCCTTGCACAAGTTCGGAGCTCGAGCACTCTGTCGCGCTCGCGACAGTTGTTGCGCTCGCGACAGAGAGCTCCATCGAGTTCCTTGGCGCGACATCTCTCGCACCGGCGCGAGGGTTGAAACCTCCGCACTCTGTCGCGCTCGCGACAGTGTCGCGATCGCGACAGACACGGGTTTTTCAGCTCTTACGCCCAAAATCTGTAGAATTCACACAAAATTCACATCCAAACTTCCAAAATTGATTCTAAACCTCAGAATTGAACAACACAAGCATCAACAACTCATCATATAATTAAAAACCCAGCTTTATCACCATTTATTTCAATTAAATCAAACCAAATACAGGTTCAATTCCAAGAAATCCCAAAACAGCAATTTTAACACTAATTATAACTATTCACATGATTCCTTACAAATCCTTCAACAATATTCATTCTCTAGCATCACATATCTTGTTAACTTTAATTTAAGCTATAATAACACAACTCATAACCCCAATCAAAGCAAAACCACAATTATCAAACTCAAATCACAAATATACATAAAAAGACAAACGTTCCCAAACCTTCTTTCCTTAGCTCCTATTCGCGAGCTCCGCTCCCGCTAGCGATTTCTTTCCCTTTCGCCGATCTAGGAGCCTCCTCTGAACCACAAACCCACAACAACCAAGATCAATTTTACAACTACCCATATATACATATATAATTATAAAACCTAGAGAAGATGAAGAAGAAAATCTAAGACATAAATAATCCCTACTCACCTTTAAGCTTCAAAATCACTAACCAAACAACTCTAATTACTCAAATAAAGAAGAGGGAGCAAGATTGTGCAAAGAAAAAGGAAAAACAAAGAAGAAGAAAAAGAAAAGAAAAGGGTGGCGTGAGGAAGGAAGAAGAACGGGAAACCAAAAGGGAAATGGCTGCTTTTCCTCTCTCTCTTTCTCACCCAAACCCATTAAATGCTAACCTATCCACTATGCCACATGTCACTCTCTCCATATAACACATGTCCCATAACACACCCTACTCCCATACTCTACCACACACACAAAATTATTCACTTGCTCATACTTTACTTCTATACACCTACCTATACACTAGCCTAATTCCTCTTCTCAAACTAATACACATAAATTAAATAAATAAGCCAATTTAACACAAACATGCAACACATACAAATACACACATACAGACACGAACAGGCTCAAACTACTGGGGTGGTTTTGGGGTGTTACACCTCCTTGTTGCCCAACATAGACGCACTTGCGATTTATTGCAAGCTGTCAACGGACCCACAAATGTCCCGATCGCCCTCGTGCGGGCGGTCCCATGGGCGGCCGCAGGGATCCGGCGCGCGTCACACATACCACATAATTATTTTGGTTTAATTTGCATTTCATTTGACAATAAAAGTCACACTTATATTTTGTAAAACAAGGGACACACGGTGGTTATAGATTCCTTATAACCGTGTGAGCGAATAGAACTGAATTACTTGGTGTCAAAAATGCTTCCACACGGTCATCAGGTATTCATACCTTCCATGTGGGAGGTCACATGGTGGTCAGTATTACTTGTCTACCGTGTGAAATGCTAAAGATAGATTACTGCATATCCAAAATGCTTTCACACGGTGGTTAGATGGCCTTGACCATTATATGAAGTATCAGAGTTAGATTAATGCTTATACAAAATGGTTCTATACGTGGTCAGGACATCCTGACCATCGTGAGGATGTCCACACGTTGGACAGAAAAGCTTAACCACCATGCGGATTATCGAATTACCCAGATTTTTAAGCCATTTATGTGTTCACACGGTGGTTAGAGTGTCCTGACCACCATGTGAACAGGCTCTGTTTCTAGTTTTCCCAAATCAACTTGTAACCCAACATACATACTTCATGCAATAATCCTCCAAACTCATTTCCGTAAGCATTAAACTCCCTAACAATTTCAATTACACTATCTCAATCAATAATTCTCCCAAAATCAGTCTTAAACCCCATTCCAAACTATTAACAACATATCAATTCATCTCTAATCTACTTAAGATAATACATAGAGAGAGAAGAATTTCCCAAACCAGTTGGATGCACCGATTTATTTCTCTAAGCTTTACTTGCTCTTCTTCTTTCCTTTCCTTTCTTGCTACTAACTCTTCTTTCTTTTAATACATTAGCTGCACCACATCTACCTTTCCATCACAAATTTCACTTAAACTGTCACACCCCAACCTATACTATGGAGACTTCAATTCGGATTAGAGGAAGAAGAATCCAAGATAGATAGGAGTGTCACATCCCACTAGAGTAAACAAGTAAGCATCACATAAATAGAGTGACATATCCAGGATAATTAAAAACTTTGAAAGAAAGAAGAGTGATACATAAGTGTGTAAATATTTACATAGTTTAGAAATATTACATCAGAATCTTTATCTATTATTACATATACATATTACACATATATACAAAAATTCCAAATTACAAAAGCTGAACAAGATACAAAACTTCTAGCTCCTATATGGCCGACTCAGCAGATGCGCGACTCGAACAGAAGCAAACCTGCCACCTGCACGGGAAAAAGAACCCGTGCTAAGCGATAACGCTTAGTGGGGAGAACAAACATAATAATATGGACGGCCATTCACAATGGTCGTCGAGGTATAACACACACAAATCTCATACACACATAGTTCTTACCGAGAAATATATATGCTTACATATAATAGCTGTGCATTCAAATGTTTCTTATCATATTCATATACTTATATGTGCGACACAAACCAAAACAACATCACCATACAAGATGTAAGTATATTCATGCATAACTACATATAACTTCACATGTGTGCACCTACCTATACATTACATGTCAGTATCAATACACTTATATGCCAATACTTGTATCGTTATACCAGTACATGTCCTCATATGCATACATTTACCGAACACGTTAGGAAATCAAGCTTTTGAAAGTACATCATGCATAGATACATAATCACAATACCATCACACTTCCGTTGCGCAACATTAATCTTTAACATAAGCAACAATACGATATTGCATTCCAATCACGGTGTTCCAGAGAGCCAATAAATCTGCACTTATTAGTTCACATATCTATAATCATAATTGATCAGAACCGCATACTTATAAACACGATATAACAAATCATACACCTGCTGACTCACAATAGTGGATAACGAGTACTGAATGGTACCTTACGGGTACGAATCGAACACATAATATAATGTACCATACAGGTACAAGTCGAAAGGCAAAATTTCATTGAACAGGACCTTAAACAAGATCCATACACATACACATAATAGGGGTTCGCGAGGAACCATTCGGGGACCTAATCAGGGTCCAAATCGTTCAAAGGGGCGCTGCAGCTACACATACATAGACTCTATTAGGCATGCCTAACTATCCACTAGACTGATTCTCGCAGGTCATACATAATACAAATCATATTTCAAATCACATAATTTATATCATTGCACATAATCAGCAATAGATGAGACATATGAATAAGGTCATAAAATCAATCATGTATCATACAATTTACACTTAAGCATAACATAATAATCTTAGAGAGATATCATAAGTATAGATATGCATAATACATTCAATTATATTAACATACTTAATAAAATAGTCAAAGAATAAACCTAAAGGCATCACAAGTTCGGAATTTAAACATTGGAATCACCAAGGAAAACTCATTCAACACAACACACCTGTCGCGCTCGCGACAGAGACCATAGTTTCTTCGCTGCGCGCGCGCGACGGACTTCGCGATCGCGGGAAGGAGAGAAGGGCCCGGCTCTGTCGCGCTCGCGATGTTATTGCGATCGTGACAGAGGCAGGCATTGCTATCGCGGGGTCGCGACAAATCGCGTGCTCATGATAGCACAGGCCAACAATAGGCTCTGTCGCGATCGCGACGGTTGTCGCGCTCACGACAGAGAGCAGACAAGCTATTGCTATCGCGGGGTCGCGACAGCGTCGCGTGCTCGCGACAGCACAGCATCAAAATCACCGGTCTCTGTCGCGCTCGTGACAGAGTCATGATTCCAAAAATTTGCAGAATTTTGCACGATCTTTCCTTCCTCAAACTCACCCACAAACACACGAAACACATCCAAGGGTCTCTTACCTCATCTCCAGCCAGTCACACATCATTGACAACATAAATCCAACATTCATATCAAGTATTTCAATAAAACATGCCATTAACAATATCCATATACACAATCTATAATAACAACATTATTCGTCATTCATCTCAATTGCACCTATGTTAAATGCATTCATACATATGGTACATCATGCTAAGGTTACTCATGAGACCATCACATAATAGCACTCATCAATAAACAAACCTTCGTGGAGTTATATCTATTATTAATTACTAGGTAAATCACCAATCTTAATCATACTCATAAGTTTTTCCCTACGATAATTACTTATATAGCCAATTAATTACCCTAAACATGCATAATAACTGATGGGAAAGATACGGGATTGATCCGGGTCAATCCTAGACTCAAAAATAGAGAAGAAAAGGCTCAAAATATGTTTTTCTATCGCGAGGTCGCGACCCTTGTCGCGCTCGCGACAGAAGCTCGCCTCAGCTACCATAACAGACTGCTTTCTACTACAAACTAGCATCGTGAAAACCGACCTCTAAACCACATTTTTATGAAACGTGGTCTTCTTAACAAATGTTTCCCTACATATTACCTTTCAAATGGAACAAGTTTCAGGTCAATTGGACATCTATAACTCGAGATATGAACTCCACAACCTATACTGGTCAAACAACCCGACACAAAAAGAAACACTACGGTGTTATCCAAAATTCAGGGTCTTAGAGCAAGAATTTGCCCAAGTCTATTTCTAAGACTTTTAAAGATATGTAAGTAATAGTTCTAATGGCACAATAATAACATGATTTGGAGTTCTAAAACTATACTTATAGAAAAAACATTGCACAAGGGTCAGATAAAAACGAAACAGGGTTTACCCAATCATACACTTCACTTTCAATTCTCACACACCTTCAACTTAAGCCACTTCATGCATTATTAATACATTTATCCATACAAATACATGCATAAGACTCATATCAAAATACTCAATTTACTAGAAATCATATACAAAGGTGTATTCATAACTCAAAAAGAATTTAGGGTAAAAACAAATTAAAACTCAATTAAAGGAATCAACTCCCAAACCTCTTGTTGCACAATTAGCTGCTCTCTTCAAGCTTTAAATCTTCTCTTTTCCTTTACTTTGCTTCTTCTTATCACCAATTACTTGCACAAACAAACCCATAATTCTTAATTCAAACCATAACTTAAACAAAACTAGAAGTAGAAAAAGAACTCAAACATAAGAACCCTAAAACCCCAACTTACCTCTTCAATCCTACTTCTTAAGCTCCACCAGATCACTTCTAATTCACTCAAACCAAGAGATTGAGCAAGAAACGGGGAGGAGAGGAAAAGAAAAATGGAAAATGAGGAGGAAGAGAGGGCAACGGGAACAAGAACAAGAAATCTGCTTTTCCTCTTTCCTAAACCCAAATCACACTAAATGCTCCCACCTAACTCTCCACATGGCAAGCTCCCATTGGGCATACAAACCACCTTTGACTTAGTCACTCCTTGCACCATACTCACTCCACATACAAACATTTCTTGAATAAAAATCTTCAAGGTACCACACTTGAGTCACACCAAATCATTTCCTAAAACCCACTTATACCCTACTTCCATACACAACATGCACACTCTAATCTTTCCTCACTTAACTTAACTTATTTAATTAATCACTTTACAATTAAGTCCTTATCATCAAATTCACTCACATACAAATTACCGAAATACCCTTCACTTAACCGACTTAGCTTGCCGATTCCGACTAGGCCCGATTTGGGGTGTTACATAAACATATATATGTGGATGGGAAAATTTAAGAAATGTGAAGGAGGAGATGGCTAGAGTTTTTTGGATCTCTTTTTTTTCTCCTTTCCAGCCGTCTCTCCTACCTTAGAGTCTGAGACTCGCATTTTATCTCGGAGGTCCGCTTTTAGAGTCTGAGAAGGGTTCATTAAACTTGTGAAGAATGGTTATTTCGCAATAGATAGGGGATATCCCTTATTTCATTGCTAATGATCAGACTACATGTGCATCTATTTTGGGCTACAACAGATATTTTAGAGTCAACACCCAATAGAACATTAAAAAAGTTTATCTAACTTTATGAAGCCTAAGACTAAGGGGAGTTTGGGACATCACTCTTACTTATACCTTGGTTAAGGTTTATAAATTACTTTTTAAGTTAAATTCTTATCTCTCTTCTCACATGATTATACAATTAAATTAAAGTACATTTTCAAGCATCCAAATAAAGTAGTAAATAAAAGCAAATAAATAAAATTATAACTTAATTTACAAATGAAGTCATACATTAAACGAGGAGTTCTTTTGAGGTGGAAACATTGGTTCCCGCATGCATATTTACAAAAATTGAAGAGTTCCTTTGATATTATTAAGAAAAATAAGATGAATAATCGCATCTTGACAAAAAGGCAACTCTCAATTTAAGTGACATTTTATTAGATGGCAAATTAAGACATTGGTCTTATTTTATTAAAAAAATCCTATTTTATTTGTAGAAATTTTCTTATGAATTTTTATGTTAACGTGAAAATATTCATTACATAGAATATCCAAAATAGAGTACTGTAAATAAACTAAAGAAATGTAAAGAGATTTTACTATTCTCTATATACAAAAGCACCCCTATCATCAAATCTCCATCCGCGTGCAAAGAACACACACATGAATACTCGGGCCAAGTATAAAACAAAGGAAATGAATAAATTATCATGCTAAATAAAATAAATCAAATACTTGAATAACAAAAATGATATTAAAATAAAATGGAAAACATAAATATATACAAATTCAAAATTTCACATACATATCAATTAATGCATGCAAGGTGTATTAGAATCAAATAAACTACATTAGAAAAATCAAAGTCAACCAAAAAGGGCCACGGACGGGTACCATCAACAGATGGCGATGCGTCGAGTCGCTGACAAGACTACAAAACGCAGGAAATGTCCTCCTCAGAGGACTGCACCGAGTCTGCTCCAAACTACTAAAAGTGTAGGTACCATCTGCAGATGGCAATGCGTTGAATCGCTGACAAGGCTACAAAATGCAAAAAATTTTCTCCTCAGAGGACTGCACCGAGTCGCTGACAAGACTACAAAAAGTGCAGGTGCCATTGCTAACCCTTCTGATATTTGAAGCGGTAATGCCGTGGTCATGCTAACCTTCCATAGAATGGTAGTGCTGCCATCGTGCTAACCCTTCTGAGATGGTGAAGCGGTAGTGCCGTGATCATGCTAACCCTCCGTAGAGTGGTAGTGCCGTCATCGTGCTAACCCTTCTGAAGTGGTAGTGCCGTGGTCATGCTAGCCTTCCGTAGAATGGTAGTGCCGCCATCGTGCTAACCCTTCTGAGTTGGTGAAGTGATAGTACCGTGATCGTGCTAACCCTTCGTGGAGTGGTAGTGCCGCCATCGTGCTAACCCTTCTTAGATTTGAAGCGGTGCTGTCTGTGAGCCCTTAGATTGATTATTCCCTGAGAAGTCTCTCGTTGATGGTTGGATTGATGCTTGAACCAATATTTGGATTGATGATGTTTTGGTTGGTTGCCCCCTGAGTGGTCTTTGGTTGATTCTTGGATTGATACTCGAACTGATATTTGGATTGATGTTTTGACTAATGTCGTTTTGGTTGGTTGCCCCCTGAGAGGTCTTTGGTTGATTGTTTGATGATGTTCTGACTGATGTCGTCACACGCCTTCTGCCGGTGTCCGCATCAAATCTCTCTTACTGTAAAATTGAAAAACCAAATTTACAGAAAAAAATAGTGAGCATGCACGTGAAATGCATGAGCCATGCTGGAATGCAGGATAAGAATTCATCTATGTGGACTTAGAGGTGATAACTGGGCTGGCTGCAATTTGCGACTGGATTGATGCCCTTTGGAAGCTGCTTTTGAATTTCATGCCTTTGGGATTGCAAGGTTCTCATCTGATACCTGTAGTCATTTTTTTGAAGGGAATGCGTCCCTTGTGAATTTTCACACTAGCTTTTCTTAGCGGAAAATGCGTCTTTTGCGAATTTTCACATAACCTTGTGCCTTATTTTTGCCTGAAATGGACCTAACCCAATCCAGCTGCTTTTCTTTTTTTTTTTTTTAAAGACAAACTGTCTGTTTCTAGGTTTTCACCCTATCCATTTACCTGACTTTTTCTTAGAGCACCAATTACGGTTTTCATCTCTAATGGCTCTTTTTTTTTCCAGATAGGTTAAAGCTATTGCCAAAAATCTTCCAGGCATGATCAGCATGTACTTACATCTTAGATCATGGTCGTATGAGCTTGATTCTTATCATGAAAGGCGCTGTAGAATTGGTTCCATAGTTGACAGAAGAATGCATCAGCTGAAGGGCTTGAGTGGTGAGAGTAATGGAGGGCAGATAGTAACAATTGTTACCTTCAAGTTGGAACCAGACAACCTTGAGTATGCAAAATGAACTGCTCTGGCCACATCAATATTGCATAAATGCATATGTTTTAATTTGATTTCATGACACATGATCATTATTTGGCGTTAACTCAAATCTAGGGGCGGAATACAACCCCCCCCCCCCCCCCATTGTAAATAAAATACAAATTATACATAAAACGGGCTATCTATGAAGGATGAGGACATTGGTCCTCACATGCACTTTAAAAAAAATGTGTTAAAGATGATGGTTTATTTAGGTGTAAAAAAAACTAGTACATTGGTCCCATTTTATTAGAAAAAAGTTCCAAGTTAATTTATTTGAAATATTTTTGTGATTTTCTTTTTAGCGTGCATAAAAATAAAATTATTACAAATTACATAATAAAAACAAATAAAAGCAAAATAATAATAATTCTAAAAATACTAAAAATGCTAAAAATATAAATTCCATCAAAATGGTGCCTTCACCAAAATGGTGTCTTCAAACCTCCATGAGCTCCCAGTTGTCATTGGAAAAAACTCACACATGAAAAATAAGTATTGAAATAATAAAACACAAATAAAAGTGGTGTTAGTAATAAAAAATGAATTAAACATATAACATGTAAAAATGAATTAAAATAAATAAAATAACATGCATCATGTATGACAAATTAAACAAGTAACATATAAAAATGAATTAAAATAAATAAAATACATCATGCATGAAAAATCAATTAAATGACATAATAAAAATATGTAACTTATCATCTTAACAATTCAACATGCATAAAAAGCATAAATAATAAGAATAAAAATAAAATTCAACATGCATAAAAGTATAAATGATAGAAATAATAATAATAATAATAATAATAATAATAATAATAATAATAATAATAATAATAATAAGAATAAGAATAAGAATAAGAATAAGAATAAGAATAAGAATAAGAATAATAATAATAATAATAATAATAATAATAATAATAATAATAATGATGATGATGATGATGATGATGATGATGATGATGATGATGATGATAATGATAACAATAGCAAATAATAACAACAATGAACAATAAGGAACATGAACAATCAAGCAAGCAAAAATGAAAATAAATAAAATAAACAAAACATATTAAAGCATGTTAAACAATAATAATAATAATAATAATAACATGAGAATAAAAATAATAATAATAATAATAATAACATGAACAATTAAATAAGAACATAATAATAATAATAATAATAATAATAATAATAATAATAATAATAATAATAATAATAAGATGAAGAATCAAATTAAATATGCAAGAATAAAATAAAATATACTAAGAACATCAAATCATATAACTAAACCACATAAATAATAAAAAAAATAACAAAAGATTTAAAAATCTACATGATGAATAATTAATTGTAAATAAAAATTAAGTTAAAAAATGAATTAAATATTGAGCCAAGAATGCCTACCCTCAAAATTTGATGTGATGAATGAAGGTAAGTGATTAATTTTCTTATCTTGATTTGTCAAAATGATATTAGAAAAAATAAAATATTGAAGAAAAATTTTATCTTAAAAACAAATAATTAATTTATTTGTCTCAAGGTAAAAGTTATTAAATAAAAAGGAAGAAAATTCCCAAGACCAAAAATTGTTCTTTTTGCCATAAGAATTAATTTAGGAAATTTGTTCTTGAAGAAGAAGAAAATATTTTTTCTAAAGAAAATCCCCCCTAATTCTCTCTCTAAAAATGAATTTATACCTCCCCAAAAAAATAGATTTTTAATGAAAAAATTAAATCGATTTAATTTTCATAACCACAAAAAACTGATAAATCCTTCTAACACCAGGATTCATCCGACGTCCCGCCACCTGACCGACGGGCTGGCCTCCTACCGACGGTCTGGCCGTCCGTCAAGGAAAACATACTTTTTTGGACATTTAAAAACTCCCCGTTTTCTCCCCTTTTGCCTACGAAAGGTAAAACGACTCGTTTCTCGTGGAGCATGGGACTAAAGCCTCCGAATCCAAACTGTTTGTACAGGCTCGGATGCCAATTTCATGATAGGGTAATCTCTGATCCGGACCGCTCCGGGACACGGTGCTTACAGCGTGCCAATTTTATTATTACACATGTTAAAACTCCCCTTGCCTAAAATGATTTTTGCCTCCCCTTAGAATGATGGCCGCTCTAGAAGGGATGGATGTACGTTTTAACAATTCTTTGGGTTATCAAAAATTGCCCTGATACGGATGAGTTTACACTTTGGGAAGAGGGTTTAGTCGTGTACCAAAGACATGAGCTCACAAGAAAAGAAAAAAAAAAAGAAAAAGATAGAAAAAAAAAAGATGAAAAAAAAAGATGAAAAAAAAAAAGAAAAAGATAGGAAAAGAAAGATGAAAAAAGAAAGTGAAAAAGGAAAAGGAAAAGAAAAAGAAAAAGTAGAGCTCAAGATAGTAACCTCTTAATGAGTTTCAGTGGCAATCATTATAACTTAACTGAGCTTGATGAGCTAAAAGTATCATCAAACAAAAATTCAAGAATACATTTATAGTACGCCATTGAGTTGAGCGGCTATTTTTTCTCTAGCAACCTGATCCTCCTTTGATAGCCATCTACTTAAGCCTAATGTTACAACCAAAGTAAGACCTTTTGATTCTTGGTTCAGTCTTATCCAATTAGCGGAGATGACCTTTTAATAAGGTTCGGTACGTAAGAAGAGGCATATGGTGTTTCTTGAGCTTCAGGCAGGAAGCTATAAGTGCATTTATTCATTTGAGTTGAGTGTTGTCCCCAATGTTGCATCTAGAATTTGCTTCAGAAAAATAGTATCCTGGCAAAAATTAAGGGCTGAGAGAAAATATTCAATCATGAAAACCCGAAAGGACTGATTGATGACAGGAGTTTGATGCTTCCAAGATCTATCCCGAGATTAGATGAGGTCCTGTTTTTTTTGAGATTAATGTCAAACAATGATCATGTTTAATGAAATCAAATTGAAACACATGCATTTATGCAATGACATATTGGTGTGATCAGAGCAGCTCACTTTGCGCGATCAAAGTCATCTATCGTCTACCCTCTACCACTCGGGTCCGTCAGCTGACTTATTTTACTATCAACTGCGAAATCAATTCTATAGCACCCCTCATGATAAAGAATCAAGCTCATACAACCATGATCTAAGACGCCTGAAAGATTTTTACCAATAGCTTCAGCAATCTGCAAAAAAAAAAAAAAGCCATTAGAGATGAAAACCGTAATTGGCGCTTTAAGCAAAAGTTAGGCAAAGGGATAGGGTGAAAACCTGGAAACAGGCAGTCTTTCCTTCAAAAAAAAAAAGAAAACAAAAAGAAAAAAACCGCTGGATTGGGTTGGGTCCATTCCAGGCAAAAATAAGGCATAGGGTTATGTGAAAATCCACAAATGACGCATTTCCCGCTAAGAAAAGCTAGTTTGAAAATCCACAAGGGACGCACTACCTTAAAAAAAATTACTACAGGTATCAGATGAGAACCTTGCAATCCCAAAGGTATGAAATTCAAAAGCAGCTTCAAAAGGCATTGATCCCATCGCAAATTGCGGCCAGACTGGCTATCATCTCTAAGTCCACTTAGATAAATTCTTATCCTGCATTCCTGCATGACCCATGCATTTCACGTGCATGCTCACTATTTTTCCTGCATATTTGGTTTTACAATTTTGTAGTAAGAGAGATTCGATGCGGACACTGGCAAAAGGCGAGTGACGACATCAGTCAGAACATCATCAAACAATCAACGAAAGACCTCTCAAGGGGCAACCAACCAACACGACATCAATCAAAACATCAATCCAAACATCAATTCAAGCATCAATCCAAGCATTAACCAAAGACCTCTCAGGGGGCAATCAATCAAAGGGCTCACAGACAGCACCACTTCACCAGCTCAGAAGGGGTAGCACGATGGCGGTACTACCATTCTATGGAAGGTTAGCACGACCACGGTACTACCACTTCAGAAGGGTTGGCACGATGGCGGCACTACCACTCCATGGAGGGTTAGTATAACCACGGCACTACGACTTCACCAGCTCAGAAGGGTTAGCACGATGGCGGCACTGCCATTCTACAGAAGGTTAGCATGACCGCGGCATTACCACTTCGGAAGTGTTAGTACGATGGCGGCACTACCACTCCACGGAGGGTTAGCATGACCACGGCACTACCACTTCCCCAGCTCAGAAGGGTTAGCACGATGGCGGCACTACAATTCTACGGAAGGTTAGCATGACCACGGCACTACCACTTCGGAAGTGTTAGCACGATGGCGGCATTACCACTCCACGGAGGGTTAGCATGACCACGGCACTACCACTTCACCAGCTCAGAAGGGTTAGCACGATGGCGGCACTACCATTCTACGGAAGGTTAGCATGACCACGGCACTACCACTTCGAAAGTGTTAGCACGATGGCGGCACTACCACTCCACTGAGGGTTAGCACTACCACGGCACTACCACTTCACCATCGCAGAAGGGTTAGCACGATAGCGGCACTACCATTCTACGAAAGGTTAGCATGACCACGGCACTACCACTTCAGAAGGGTTAGCACGATGGCGGCACTACCACTCCACGGAGGGTTAGCACGACCACGGCACTACCACTTCACCATCGCAGAAGGGTTAGCACGATGGCGGCACTACCATTCTACGGAAGGTTAGCATGACCACGGCACTACCACTTCAGAAGGGTTAGCACGATGACGGCACTACCACTCCCCGGAGGGTTAGCACGATCACGGTACTACCGCTTCACCAAATCAGAAGGGTTAGCACGATGGCGGCACTACCATTCTACGGAAGGTTAGCACGACCACAACACTACCATCTCAGAAGGGTTAGCACGTTGACGGCACTACCACTCCACGGAGGGTTAGCACAATCATGGCACTACCGCTTCAACAATGGACGACACGCCGACAAGCTGGCGACAACCATCCCAGCAACATCATCCAGTCCGGAAAGACGGCCACCTCAGGTACGCGTTTCTTTCCCTTTTTTGAGTTTAGGCTCACCTAGATACTAGTGCACTAGTTTCCCCAAAACTGAGGACAACTGTAGACACCGGGTCCCGAGGTAGCCTAGATCAGGATTACCCAATGATGAAATTAAGTGTACCTATTTATAGGCAGAAATGAAAGTTGAAAGTGATGATTTCCTTGCCGGTTTGATTTATTAGGAATAAAAAAAAATATTTTAAAAATGTTTTAAAAATTATTTTTGAGACAAAAAGGGTATGTTTTGAAATTATTGTGTTTTTGAAAGAAAAAAAAATCGGAAGATCGCGAGTGTCGGGTTGCGGCAGCGCCCAGCGCATGCGCTCGCCGGCTCGCTATGCTGGGCGTGCGGGACAGCACCCAGCGCGCGCGGGGCGCACTCGCCTGCACGCGAGCGACGCACACGGGTGACACCCATCGGGCACGCCGACGGGCGTCGCTCGCCCCCGTAAGCGGCCGATCAGTCCCCAATCCGTTTTTCTTCACTTTTTAGTGTTTTTTAACTGATTTTTTTTGTAAATTTTAATTTTTTAAGATTTTTATCTTCCAACTCTTCAAATTATTCAGTTTTTTGGGTTTAATGTGAGTTAAATTAATTTAATTTTTTCATTAAAATTAATTTATTTTGAGTTATAAAATGGATTTTTTGGAGAGGATTGAGGGGGATTTTTCTTAAGAAAAATATTGTTTTCTCTCTTCTTCTTCTTTTTCTTTTTCTTCTTCTTTTTCTTTTTCTTCTTCTTCTTTTTATTTTTTTTCTTCTTCAAGAAAAATTCTCCAAGTGTTCTAATTTAATTTTTTTTAATTTAATTCTTGAGACAAATTAATAAATTATTTGTTCTTGTGAATTTTTTTTTACTTCTTTGTTATAATTTTTTCCTTAAGACAAATAAATCAATTATTTGTTCTTGGGATAAAATTTCATTATATTTATTTTTTCTAAATCAAAGCAAGGAAATTTATCATCCAACCTCATTCATCACATCCAATTTTGAGGGTAAGCATTCTTGGCTCCAATTTTAATTTATTTTTAATTTTTAATTTTTGTTTAAAATTAGTTAGCTAACATGTAAATTCTCTTAAATCTATCTTTTTAATTCCTTTTTTTGTGTTCCTATTTAATTGTTCATATTATTATTTCTTATTCTTATTTTTATTTAATTGTTCATATTATTATTTCTCATTCTTATTTTTTATTTAATTGTTTGTGTTATTATTCTTGTCATTATTTTT
The DNA here is from genome assembly GCA_947683425.1 of Excoecaria cochinchinensis. Lineage (NCBI taxonomy): Eukaryota > Viridiplantae > Streptophyta > Magnoliopsida > Malpighiales > Euphorbiaceae > Excoecaria > Excoecaria cochinchinensis. The sequence continues at coordinate 10,501,740 of CANTUQ010000013.1, forward strand.
GTTCATATATTATTATTATTATTATTATTATTATTATTATTATTATTATTATTATTATTATTATTATTATTATTATTATTATTATTATTATTATCATCATCATCATTAGTATTATTATTATTATTATTATTATTATTATTGTTATTATTATTGTTATTATTATTGTGATTAGTGTTATCATTATTATTATTATTATTTATCATTACTATTATTATTATTATTATTTTTATTAGTTTTGTTTATTATTATAATTAATTATTGTTGTCATCATTATTATTTTCATGTTTTCATGCATCTTGAATTTTATTATTGTTGTTATTTATGCATGTTGAATGATTAATATGTTAACTTACATATTTTTATTATGTCATCTAATTGACTTGTCATACATGATGCATTGTATTTTATTTATTTCATTTATTTTTACATGTTATATGCTTAATTCACTTTTTATCAACTAACATCACTTTATATTTATGTTTGTTTTATTTTAAATATTTTTTATATGTGAGCTTTTCTAATGCCAAGTGGGAGCCCATAGAAATTTGAAGACACCATTTTGGTGGAATTTGTCTTTTTTTAGCATTTTATTATTTTTCATTATTATTTTATTTGATGTAATTTGTAATAAGTTTGTTTATTTTCATGCACGTTAATTAAAAAAGTCGCATAAAATATTTATATTAATTAATTTGATTTTTCTTCTAAATAAAAGTGGGACCTATGTCCTAGTTTTTCATTCAAATAAATTTTTACTTTAAAATTATTTTCTTTAATTATGCATGTGAGAACCAATGTCCTCATCGATAATGAATACCCCGTTTTATGCATGATTTACATTTATTTTACAATGGGGGTTGTATTCCGCCCCTAGTTTTATTGTAATCTATTTTATTTACCTTTATTTTAATTTACCATTTTATTATGTGATTAATTATTGCATCAATACGTATGAGAAAAGGGATAAAATCTTAAATTCAAAACTCAATTATAATTTAACTAAGATATAAATAAATGAGAAGTCCCGAACCATTTCTGGTCTTTGGGCTCAACGAAGCGAGAGGACCATCTCAATGTTATATTGGGATGGGGCCTCCAAGACACTTCTTGTGTCCCAAAAGGCTCAAACTTGCACAGTCCTAGGCGCCACGAGGCGAGAGGGCCATCCTAATGTTCTATTAGGGTGGGGTCTCAAAGACACCTCTGATTTGCCCAAGCGCGAGGCCGAGAGGGCCATCCTAAGCCATCCTAATGTTAGGGTGGGGCCTTCAAGACACCTCCGGCTTGCCTATGATGGACATAACTGCGCTATCTTATGCTCACTGAGGCTAGACGAATTTTTCCAATGTTCTATTGGGTGGCAACTCTATGAAACCTCATTGTTGCCTAAAATAGACGGCCTTGCAATTTCACTTGCAAGTTTTTTATGAACCTCATCCCGAAAAGCCCTAAAGGCGGGTCTCGGGGCCTCCACGGGGTTCTGCGCGCGTCACAGTGATGGTTTATTTAAGTGTAAAAAAAATAAGGACATTGGTCCCATTTTATTAGAAAAAAGTTCCAAGTTAATTTATTAGAAATATTTTGGGGGATTTTCTTTAGAAAAAATATTTTATTCTTCTTCTTTTTCAAGAACAAATTCTCTCAATTTTCTAAAGGATCTTCCTAAGTTAATTCTTAAGGCAAAAAGAACAATTTTTGTTCTTGGGAATTTTCTTCCTTTTTATTTAACAATTTTTATCTTAAGACAAATAAATTAATTATTTGTTTTTAAGATAAAATTTCTCTTCAATATTATTTTTTCTAATATCATTTTTACAAATCAAGACAAGGAGATTAATCACTTACCTTCATTCATCACATCAAATTTTGAGGGTAAGCATTCTTGGCTCAATTTTTAATTCATTTTTTAATTTAATTTTTATTTACAATTAATTATTCATCATGTAGATTTTTAAATCTTTTGTTGTTTTTTTATTGTTTATGTGGTTTAGTTATATGATTAAATGTTCTTAGTATATTTTATTTTATTCTTGCATATTTAATTTGATTCTTCATCTTATTATTATTATTATTATTATTATTATTATTATTATTATTATTATTATTATTATTATTTAATTGTTCATGTTATTATTATTATTATTAATTTTATTCTCATGTTCTTATTATTATTATTATTATTATTATTATTATTATTATTATTATTATTATTATTATTATTATTATTATTATTATTATTATTATTATTATTATTATTATTATTATTGTTGTTGTTGTTTATGTTTAACATGCCTTAATATGTTTTGTTTATTTTATTTATTTTCACTTTTGCTTGCTTGATTGTTCATCTTCCTTATTGTTCATTGTTATTATTATTTGCTATTGTTATCATTATTATTATTATTATTTTTATCATTTATACTTTTATGCATGTTGAATTTTATTTTTATTGTTATTATTTATGTTTTTTATGCATGTTGAATTGTTAAGATGATAAGTTACATATTTTTATTATGTCATTTAATTGATTTGTCATGCATGATATATTTTATTTATTTTAATTCGTTTTCTTATGTTACATGTTTAATTTGTCATACATGATGCATGTTATTTTATTTATTTTAATTCATTTTTACATGTTATATGTTTAATTCATTTTTTATTACTAACACCACTTTTATTTGTGTTTTATTATTTCAATACTTATTTTTCATGTGTAAGTTTTTTCCAATGACAAGTGGGAGCTCATGGAGGTTTGAAGGCACCATTTTGGTGAAGGCACCATTTTGGTGGAATTTATCTTTTTAGCATTTTTAGTATTTTTAGTATTATTATTATTTTGATTTCATTTGTTTTTATTATGTAATTTGTAATAAATTTATTTATTCATGCACATTAATTAAAAAATCACAAAAAAAAGTATTTTATTAATAAATTGGGATTTTCCTAATAAAATAGGACCACTGTCCTAATTTCAAACCAAAAATTCACTTTTGAAAAAGAAGAGTTAATTTTTCCAAAATGGGATCACTCATCCCGATTTTCCAAAGTATGCTAAAAATAACTCTTCGATTTTTTAAAGTAAGCAGGAAGGAACCAATGTTCCCACCTTAAATAATATCCCGATTTATGAATGTTTATTTATTTATTTGAGTTTATTATTTATTTTGCTTTGATTTTATTTGGGGGATTGTATTTTTGTCCCAAATCTTAAGTACTCTTTTTTATTTTGTGGGATTGTATTCTGTCCCACTTTTTATTTTAGTCTGCTTTATTATTTTATCGCTTTCTGCTTTATTATTTTACCGCTTTCATTATGTGATTGACATGCGCGCTAAATTATTGCATTTGAATTGAATGAGAAATGGGATGAAACATTAAATTCAAAACTCAATTTTAAACTTAACCAAGGTATGAATAAATGAGAAGTCTCGAACCTGCTCTAGTCTTTGGGCTCAACGAGGCGAGAGAACCATCTCAATGTTCTATTGGGATGGGGACTCCAAGACACCTCTTGTGTCCCATAAAAAGGCTCAATTTGCACAGTCCTAGGCGCTACGAGGCGAGAGGGACATCCTAATGTTCTATTAGGGTGGGGCCTCCAAGACACCTCTGGTTTGCCCAAACGCGAAGCCGAGGGGCCATCCTAATGTTAGGGTGGGGCCTCCAAGACACCTCCGGCTTGCCTATGATGAACATAGCTGCACTGTCTTAGGCTCACTAAGGCTAGACGAACTTTCCCAATGCTCTATTGGGTGGCGACTCCATGAAACCTCCTTGTTGCCCAAAATAGATGCCCTTGTAATTTCTTACAAGTTTCATGAACCTCTCTCGATTGCCCTAAAGGCGGGCGTTCGGGGCATCCCGGAGTTCGGCGTGCGTCACAATAATACTTGTCACTACCGGGAACACAAATTGAAATGCTATCATGTCAATAATTATTAATATAAAGCTCTAATTATAATATAAAGGAGGAACAAACAAGCATAAACCATGCACTACGGAGAAAACATGCAAAGTGAGACAAGAAGAAAACATTTTCAGAACCAAAGCAGGGAGGGGAAGGGGTTTACTGTCGTGATCGCGACAGAAGCCAGATGCACTGCAGGAAATGGGGAAAATGCACGATTCGTGCTCTTATGCACGACTTGTGCTCATTTTGCACGACTCGTGCACAGCAAGGCATCCCTCTCCGAGTCGTGCTGGCTTTCACGACTCGGAGCATGCTGTCCCTTCACGACATGCATAAAGCGTCCAAGATGCTGAAGAAATTCGCTTCTGTCGCGATCACGACAGGAGTTGCGCTCACGACAGAAGCGTATTTCTCCCTAAAGTTTGCTCTCCAAAGCTCTGTTTTCAAAACCAAACATACCCACCTCACTCACACATGCCAAAACTCTTACCTCAGTACTCAATTTCATCCCCAAAACATATTTAAGATCATATAAACATAATTAATACAATAATCATGCAATATCTTAAGATTAACACAATCATGTACAAACCCAGAAATGCATCTACATCACATGCTCATATACTTCAACAACACATACGATTATCAATATAACACTAGCATTTAAACATATATCCACTACCTCTCTAACACATGCATTCACTCAATCACAAACACATACAAAATAATTGAAATCACACTCGATCCCAACCTTTAGGTAGCTCAAACACTGCTCTTTACTCAATTCTGATCTTCTCCTTACCTTTGTCCAGTCTCTTATCCACAGCTTTAACAAGAACATTCAAACAATCAAAGAATCAATCCTTTTCTCACTTTAAATCAAAAATAGAAACCAAAGTAGAAGAAGAAGACCAATACTCACAAAATCACACTACTTACCTTCTCAAGAACCAACTCTACCCTTATTTCACTCCCTTCAAACCAATTCAAGTGATCTACTTAAGGAGCAATCAAAAGAGAAGAGAAGAAAAGGGAATGGAAAAGCAAGAGGGAGCACGGCAGAAACCAAGAGCAAGAAAGAAGAAGAACAACAAAGGGCCAAAAGCAGAAATTGAAAGGAGGGAAACAAAGCAACCAGCCAACCCTCACTAAATGCCCACCAATACATAAAAATGCCACCAACTAGCCTTAAATGCCACTAATACCATTTATTCACTTAAAACAAAAGTCCCATGCTAAATGTCAATCTCTTACGTTGCCACTTGTCACCACTCTAAGCCGCCACATGTCAATAACCCACCAAATAAACCAAAAACATCCAACTCAAATAGGCTTCCCTATTCCACTATTTATTTATTTATTCTGTTACGAAAAAATGAATATTTTAGGGCATAATATAGTACAATTCAAATAAAAGAATTTAATAAATTAATCAATGAAAATTAAGGAGCCAAAAGATGGATTTTGTAACACTCCTTACCTATACGTAGAGAGCTTCGTCCCTCGAAGAGGAAGAAGGACCCTGATAGATGAGGGTTGTTACACAAGACCTCAAACGAAACAGTTATAGTCATAAATCATTCATTCCAAAACGCGGTAAAATAAAAATAACAAAATAATAAACCAAAACTTTTAAAAACATAATACTGAAGCTGGAACGAATATACAATATTTTATTAATTACAAAACAGTCTTTACATATTGAAGTATAAAAGCGCCAGAGCGCAGAAGATCATATACATATCCGATAACAAAATCAAACTACAAAAGTAGAGTTTACAACCAAGTGTTATCGATACAAAATATTACACTGGTACAAAAGCAAAAGTACAATCCTGTGCTACAAAATCTCTTCTAATTGTGTTGGCCCTGCTGAAATGGATTGCCTCTCTCAAAAACTCTGACATCTTCCACACTTGCACGGATGAAACACCCGTGCTAAGCGAATACGCTTAGTGGGAAAAACACAAATGAAAAAATGACCACTCACAGTGGCGTCAACAAATCACATGCTTATGACACATACCAAGAATAAAATCTTACAAACGAATTGTTACATTAAAGCATAGTTGTAACACCACAATTGTATTCATTCACATATTATTACTGCAACCGTAACGACAAGCAAAACCCTCAGAAGTCACCCAGTAACAGCAACAATCAGGATAATAGGAATAATAATAATAATAATAATAATAATAATAATAATAATAATAATAATAATAATAATAATAATAATAATAATAATAATAATAATAAACCTGCTCATACAAAACAGTGGATAACGAGTACACATGGATATCCGAAGGTATCGAAAATACTTTCATAACTCATGGATACCCGAAGGTATCAAAATCATTCTTTTCATTTTATTCAAAACATTTTCGCGTGGGATCTTGAACAAGATCCAGTACAGAGGGATCACGAAGATCCAATCGGGGGACCTGATCAGGGTCCAAAATCACAGAAGGCTGCAGCTACAAAGACTCTACTAGGCATGCCTAACTATCCACTTATTTGATTTGCAGGCTAAAATTATATAGTTTAAATCCATAGTTCCATTGCAACTAACCATGAATTCACACACTTAAACTATCAATTACCTAAAAACATCATATACCTTACTAGCATAAAGCATTTATCAAGTGTCATTGTATGTGATTTAATCATTAATTTAACATTCAAACTTTACTTTTAACAAATAAACATTCTTTACAAAAACAGGGTAGGTCACGGTCACAACCAGACTGGTTGCCACCGTGACATATCAAAGCTCTAGGCAGAATGCAATCCTGCGGTACCTCACGGTCACAACCAAATTGGTTGCCACCGTGACATACCAAGATCCCAAAAATAGAATGCAAAGTTTGAATACCTTGCGGTCACAACCAGATTGGTTGCCACCGTGACATACCCGATACTCAAAACAGAATGCAAAATCCTGGTACCTCACGGTCACAACCAAATTGGTTGCCACCGTGACATACCAAGATCCCACGGCAGAATGTAACTTTGGCATGTCTCACGGTGGCAACCTCTTTGGTTGTCACCGTGACCGTTGCCCAGATGCCACACCAAACAGCAAAATCTTCTCCTATCCAAGCCAAATCACAATCTTCCCATTCCAACCACTCTCTCCTCATTTACACCTCAACTTATAAACCAATCAACATCATTAAATCATACAATTGCAAGATCAAACTCAAAAACTCTCAAGAACAACATTTTCCCTTAAAAATTCATATAAACAAGCTTAAGCTTATTACCTCACAATTTATGCAACTCAATTCAAAATAAACATTATCCACATCATACACATACAAATCCACACAATAAAGTTCATCAATTTCACAATACCACAAAAATCATAAATAACACACGCAAGATTAGCAAACGTTCCCAAACCTTGAATTCTTGCACTCTGATCACGGAGCCTTGCTTCCACTTGCAATTTCCTTGCCCTTAGACTCCTTAGGCGGAATTTTTGTGACTCAAAACCCAGCAAGACCAAAGTTCAAGCTTTTAATCTAACAACACCAACTAATAAAAATTCAAGGAAAATAAGATAGAAGAAGAATAACTACTTAACTTACCCAACAACTTAGAGCTACCCAACTCACCAAAGATTGCAGCCAAACCCACCAAATCTCACAGCAAAATGGAAGATCGAGGGAAAACAAAAGAGTAGAAGATGAAGAAGAGAAGAATAAGGGGAAGAGAAGGGAAAGCAAAAAAAAGGAAAACGGGGATAGGGACAAAAGCCAGCTGTCCGCCACTCTCTTCTCTCCATCTTAAGCCACTTGGCAACATCCTAGGGTTACTATTCCTCAAGACACACCCACAATCCATCCTTTCACATACACCTAAGGCTAACCTCATAGCACATACACTACTCCCACACTCACATGTGCACCCTAACATAACCCCAAATTAACACTAAAATTAACAAAATAACATGTGCTCAAAATTAAAATGCATAATTTACACATAACGCAAAATTAAATACAACACACATACTGGCTCAATCTACTAGGGCGGGTACGGGGTGTTACAGATTTTGCTATGACTTTTCACAACATATACAAGGATAATTTAAGTATAATAACAAAATAAAACTTAGTGACAAACAGTGATATTTGCTGATTCGTTAACGATGACGATTAAACACATAAAATAATCCTTCACAAAAATATAAAAGTAAATGACTTTCCTGCAATGTTTTTAGAAACGAACAGGACATCGACTCGACATGCCAACTGGGTCACGAGTCAACTGGTTGAATCGGGTTGATTCGGAGTTTTTATTTTTTTAAATATAATTATTTATAAAAAATTAAAAATATGATATATAAAAAATATATTCAAATAACTTATTAATTATAAAAACTCAAATAAATTGTTTAAATATAAATAGCAAATATCTAAATAAGTTCACATAATAAAAAAAAAGCATTTAAATAAATTCATTTGACATAGTGATAAACAATCATTATTAATTTTCAATCTTCAATCTTCATCTTCATCGCCATCTTCGTCTCCGTCTCCGTCTCAATTAAATTCAACTAAACTATGCTCCATCGCATCTAAAATTTTTAAAATAAATATATAATTAAATATAACTATATACAATTTTCAATATTCTAAAATAAATTCATATTATATAAAAAGAAACAAATACCTTGCACACTTGAAGGTCCATTATCTTTTGGATGTTCTGTAACCATTCTCTCAATCTCATCAAAATCAAGCTCTCCTTCTTCTTTTTCCTTTTCCACAATCTAAAATTCAGTTTTCTCAATTGATTCATAATCAATTGGATCATATGCTTTCTTCAAATTTATTAACCTAATAATTATAAACAATGGTAACATTATTTTGAGGCAAAAATAAAATATAAAGATAATTTTGCGAACTAAAAATAACTCACCTATTTTTCAATCGCAAGTTGTAGTGGACATAAACAAGATCATTCAATCTTTGATGTTCCAATCTGTTTCTTCTTTTAGTGTGGATGCATTCGAATACATTCCAATTGTGCTCACATCCAGAAGAAGAAGCAGTTTGGCTAAGGACTCTTATAGCCAACTTTTGCAAATTTGGAACATCATAACCAAACAATCTCTACCATTCATCTTTTATTAGGTATGAAAAGCAAATAATATTAAACTTTTATTAGTTTTTAGAACTTAATACACACACACATACACACAAGAAATATAGTATAATGAAATTGATGTTTACCTAGCCTAGTGTTTTTGCTGCAAGCAAGTGCCTTGGACAAGAAAAGCCCATCTCACGCTCTCAAAAAATTCTTAACTCATCAAGTGTTGGTACGCTGGTACTATCAGAATTATTCTCTAACTTATCAATCACATTCAAGATACCACACATAATCTCCGACTCCTTACAGAAAGAAGATTGATCGTATTGAAAAGCGGGATTCAAATAATACGTTGTTGCATGAAGATCTTGGCGCAACATGCGATCCCATCTACTATCTATAATCTCAATGTAGGGATTATACAATTTTTTCTTATTTTTAAATACATTCATAATCCCCGTACGTGCCCTGTACATGCCCTCATAAATATATCCTAGAGATGGTTTTTCTTCAGTATTACATATCCTCAACAAGCGTATCAATGGAGTCATAATCCTCACAATCATCAAACAATTTTCCCAAAAATTTTCATCTAACACAATTTGTTTTACTTCGTTAGCCTTTTGCAAATTTAAAAATTTCTTATAGTCAGCACAAACAACCAAAGTTTGCAAATCATCCTTGTGTTCATGCAAACTCTGCAAAGCAATAAAGTTTGTTGCAAAACGAGTTGCACCAAGAGGAATAATTTCTCTCCAACCCTCTCTTTTTCTCTACCAATTTAAAGTAACCTTATGGTTGTCCAATAAAACAGTCACTTTTGAAGCAAGAGAGGTTAAACTTTCAACTGTTGGCATTCGTCCAATATCTTTTAATATTAAATTAAAGCAATGAGCTACACATGGTGACCAGAAAATAAAAGGATATTTTTCCATGAGTTTAAAGCCTACGGCTTTATAATTGGCTCCATTATCTGTTACAAAGTGAATAACATTGCGAGGGCCAACCCACTCAATAATTTCAGAAAATAAATTACACAAATTTTCAGCATTTGTGTAAATATCAGAAGCATCCACCGATTTAACAAATGAAATCCCTTTTGGACAATAAACTAAAAAATTAATTAAAGGCCTTTGTCTATTGTCTGTCCATCCATCTTCCATTATCGTGCAACTGGTATCAGCCCAATTATTTCTAATACCATCAATGATAAACTTAACATGTAATTTAGCATCTTTCAACAAATTCACTCTCAAAGCATGACAAGAAGAATGTTTATATCCATGACCCATGCTGATTATTCTATCATTAACATATTGAAAATAAGGTGAGTTCACAGCATTAAATGGAATACATGCATCGTAAAACAACAATGCAATTGCCAAGTCAGTCTCATGCCACTTATCCTTACTTTGCATGCATGCTTTAATACTAAGTTGAGATGGATCACCTACACCTTTTTTGAAATACGATTCAATGCCAGTTAATGCCATCCTTTTTCCCTTTGAAAACTCTTTAGTATAAGAAAAAACTTCTACATCATCCTCTTGCATTAGCCCTTTCTTTTCCTTAGCCTTTTGAAAATTAGCATCCAATGAGCTTTTAATTTCAAACTGAACTTCTGTACTAACCTTTTTGCATCCATCAATATTCCTTTTTTCTCTGGCAAGGTGTTGTTTCATTCTATTAATACCTCCACCATGAATTTGTTTTTGACAAAATTCACATATTAATATCTATTTACCATTTGCACTTGTTGCCTCGGTGACATATTTCCATGCCACATCCCTTTTTTGCCTAACTGAACGTGCCGAGGAAGGAGTTGAGGATCGTGTTTCAGAAATCAGTGTTGTAAATTATTTTTTCGCCATAATTTCCTAATAAATTAATTTGAGAGAAATAAAAGAAAAAAGATAGGTTATCTTTTTGAGATGGAGAAAATATCATCTAAAAATATAATCTTTAAATTAATTAGATACATATTTAACTATAATTGATTTAGTTTAAGAATAAATTTACGAATAACATTAATATGTAAAAAAGAAAAAAAGGAAAATTACCTCATTTCATTATGAATGTGATGTGCCTAGCTATATTAGTATTAATATGCTTTCTCTAATTTTACACAAAAAAAAAATCTAGTGTGCTGGAGTAGGTTATATATATATATATATATATTGTCCACAATATGAGATATCATTAGTAGCATACTGCCATATGTAGCACCTTAATTCATTTTCTAATTATTATAATATATGATACTCAAATTAAAGTAAAAGCTATCATTCTATTCATTCTGTTAAGCTATCATACTTAATATAATGCATTAAGGCAAACAAACTTATAAATGGTCAAATTAATGTTGCATATGACAATTAATTGTAACTAGAATATATAATTTCATAATTTTAAGAACCATATTTGCATGACCAAATCACTAAATTTTATTAATGGTGTAATAGCAAAAAAAATGCAAACCTACAAAAGAAAGGAAGCAAATTCTGAATGGGGACAACGAGGTCACAAATTCTCAAGCATGTAGTTAAAGAGACTTTGAAAGGCATTTGATCTAAATTCAAGTTATACATTTGAATGCCAAAAATAATAGACTTCTAAATCTCCAACATAAAGCAAAAGCTACTGAGATCAAATAACAATATCTGAGGATGGCAACTTCAGAAATAGTATGATTACATAATGCAGAGGCACCAAGAAGACATACATAATTACCAAAACACAACATAATTTATCAACACTAACAAAAAAAAATACATGGGCCATTAAAAATGCGATCAAAATTTGCCTAACATCATTAGCATATTAGAAAAAAAAAATACCAGGAAGATGATCACAGGAGGAACCGCAGGGGTTCTCGGTGGTGGTGCGGTATGGGATCCGGCGTAGTGCGGTGGAGACTGAGCGGTGATGGGTAGATGATCCGGTTGCCGTGTGGTGGAGAGTGAGCAATCACAGAAAATGGAAAAGTGTATAGAATGGAAGAAATGAGAAATGTAGTCGTCCACCAAATCTGCCCTAAATGTAAAGTTTTTTTTTCCCCACCAAAATGACACAGTTCTGGTGCTTTAGGGATAAAACCAGGTTCTTCCCGGTTCTCTGGTTTGCTGATTTTTTTCAGGTGATCCGGTTTTTAGTAGTTTTTATTTTTATTTGATATTAAAACCGGACCTCCTACCGTTCTCGGTTCAACCGGTGGGACCCGATTTTAAAAAGATTGGATATAACTTTGCATTACCAGATTCAAAAAGATCATAAAATTCCTGACATTGTGGATTTAGCGCCTCATTCATAGAATTTACATAAAAATTTGATGGTCCCGGTTGGTTAGGATTCGACGAATAGCCATGTTCAGGATTATAAGCTGTTTGATCTTCTGGAATAAATTATTGCCAAAGGGTGTCGGGATTAAAATTAGGACCAGCTGCATCAAGTACCATTTGCTGATATGGATTTCTTACCTCTTCACAATCTATTGTTTCATTGATTACAGCATTCCAATTTGACTCGTTACCCGTATTGTTCGTCTCCTCATGGCAATTCCAAACGAAATAATCCAGACCAAATCCCTTACGGAAGAGGTGATTCATAACAGTTTCAAAAAAATATTTGCCTTAAAAAAAATTTTAGAGTTTATAGATAAATCTACCAAGATTTCCTCTTCTATTTCAACCGACTTGAGCTGCTTTTTATATCTATATATATACCAGAGAATTTCAAATTCGAAATCTAACACTATTTTGTGATTATATATATATATATATATATTAGACATTTAAATACTAAATCTCACAATATATTTTACTCAATATCTATGGCTAAAATATCCTTTCAATACCATGAGTAGCCATATTAGTAGATTAGTAATATGGTCATATCTTCTTCTTTTTAGCTATCTCTATTATAATAACGAATAACTATGTAATGATTTATCTTCATGTATGCATATTTTAACTTCAAAAATGCCCTCAAGGCCTTGAGAATTTCACTACAGTTTTGTAAATTCAAATTATCCAGCTTGGTAAGAACATCAACAACAACAATTAAGCTTTAATCATATGTGAGATGGAGTTGGCTATATGAATTTTCTGTTTCCATTTCCCTCTGTTGCTAGATAAGAACATCATAAGTGAAAAATTTACACCGATTATATGTTTATCAGAACATTCTTTCAAAATTTGCTATTTAATATAATACAATTCATAAGAAGCCTTCTTCACAATTCATGGGATTGATGTTCATACATAGACCAACAAATTGCAAAAATGGAAAAGTATGGTATGATATGTTTTATTTTAACAAAAGCATTTTATTGCAATTATCCGGTGCCCTGTTAGAAAGCTGAAAGCAAGATCCAAAAGAGTCAGAATGTGTAACACCCCGTTATCCCCGTTGGAAGGATACCGGAATGCCACGCGGTCAAACATATAAACGAATCCAAAGCACATACTTGTAAAATAAAATAAAAGATGAGATGTAAAGAAACTTTTAATTATATAGCAGAAAATCCTTTAACATATATCATATCTATATTGTTTTTACAAAAAAGGGCTCGAAAGCAAATACATATACAAAAATATTTGTTCCTTTACAAAAGATTCACTTTGCTATTAACAAGCCATGTACAAAATAACAGCGGAAGACTCAAAAATAACTTCATCCAAAAAGGCTTCTAGTGGCCGACCTGCAGATATCTGACTCCAAATCGAACTCGCCACCTGCACGGGAAAAGAACCCGTGCTAAGCGATAACGCTTAGTGGGGAGGAACAAAACAAACGAACAATATCCATATACAATATATATATCCAACAAAAATATAATTTCATCGCAACATAAACGTGCAATAAAGCTATGATTCACAAACAAAGGCATCATAATTTCATATAAGCACATTTCCATATTCTCTACTTGACATGCATAAACATACATTACAAGCAATTAACTACTCAAATCATACTAGGATTAATGTAATTCTCACCATTCTAAGTATACAGATACTAGGTGCATATCATAAAGTTATGCTAGAATTCATGTGCATCATATACTTGTAATCATGTCAATATGCATCTCAACATGTGCCACACAATTTAACATATAGCCTGATTAGTCTGAAAATACTCTCTAGAAGTGGATACGGTCAAATGGATACTGATAGAACACAGCATCCCAAGCATATAGAGACATGAGTCTCAAACATGTACTTTTCATATAGAGACCGAAGTCTCACATTATATCCATATAGACCCATACAGGATCGAAACAAGGATCCAAACGGACCCACATATAAAGTTTTATCATATAGCAGCTGCACACACACTCTGACCTAAGTAAGCGCTTACTTATCCACTACTATGACTTATTCAGGCTTAAAGACACTATTCAAAATCATTTATAACTCATGTAAACATGTATATTGATCAAATTCAGAAACATTTAAATATATATATCAAAAACAGGAGATAATAAGGACATGTAACTCACATTGAAATTATTCATATTCATGCAAATTATAATATTTAAATCATGTATATTAATTACTACTCAATTACACAAACCTCATAATTAAACAATTATAACATTAAAGAACAGATTTGGACTTGATCTTGAGTCAAACAGTGAAAATCCCAAGTACAGAAGCTTAAAAACTTTGTTATTTGAAAACAGGGCAGCAGGGAGGGAAGGCCAGTCACGAGTCACCCAGGCAGTGGTGCCTCGTGACGCTGGCTTCACGCGAACGCCACACCAAGCAGGGGCAGTCACGGGTCGTGACCATCCATCACGCCACGTGACGCCAGAGAAGAGAGGGGAGGTCACGAGATCTTGTCTCTTGACACGCAGGGAAGGCAAGGTCGCGAGGCGTGATGCTCCATCACGTCTCGTGACTTCCCAGGGAAAGAGGTCACGGCGTGATGCTCCATCACGTCTCGTGACCTTCTTCAGGGAAGAGGTCACGGCGTGATGCTCCATCACGTCTCGTGATCTTCTTCACACACTCCCTCTTCTCAAAATTTCCAGAAAAACGTGAAAAAAACCAGAAGATCATGAAAACAGAGTACTTCCTATATTCAAAACCCCAGCTTACCCAAAACCATTTTTCATGCTATGATTAATCAAACACATAACTTCAAGTATCCAAAGCACATTTACAGCAATCTTAGCATAAATCATATACATTTATCCGTTAAACAGAGGTAATACCAGAATCTCCATGTCCCAGGTTTTCACATTCAAACACATGCATATACATTCCATTTACATTCTTTTCTACTGAAATCATGCATACACATTGTATTTCTCATACATTTTGATAACCAAAAACACATAAATATCAATCATAGAAGAACGGCAATCAGGATCCAAATATGAGAAATGACAGACACTCCCAAACCTGGAAATGAAGTCCAAAAATGTCCACTGTAACTCTCAATCCACCACTTTATCTTTTCATTTATCTTTCTTCTTTTCTTCAACAGATTCCATGAACCGACAAAACAAAACCAAAAATTCAGATAACCAAAAACCAAAACTTCATACTCCAAACCATCCGTAACAGAGGAAGACAAAAGGAGAAGTTCAGCCACAACAACTCATTTACTTACCTCTTAATCTTCAATGCTCAAAACCCTAGCCAACAATGGATGAACACTCATGCAAACAAAGAGAAAGAACAGAAATGCAGAGGAGAAGGAGTGGCTAACGTGAGAGAGAGTGCAAGAGAGACCAATATCTGTTTTCTGAACCCCTTCTCTCTCTCCCACATGCACACACTCTCCTTTCCACTTGGCACACATGCACGGTTCTTTTAATCCCAATTACAAACAGCTCCTCACAATCTTCTCATAGATCCATAATAAATTCTTTTTACTCACCAAAATAAAATCAATAAATAATACTTTTAATTTCTTGCAATTTAATCCTCTTTCACTAGTAAATTACCCAATTGCCCTTAAATTATCCAATTAAAATGCCAATTCCAATTAGGCCACATTTGGGGTGTGACAGAATGATTAACCTATAGCTCCTATTGGTAATGTTGTGTTCTTCCTAAATCTCAAAGCAAAAGAGGCTAAAGACAATTCCACAAATTACGATCAGCAATTTTCCACACGACAGATTAAGTTCTCATTATCAGCAGCAATATCATTCTCTATCTAAACACTAATTTCATGTCTCATCACGCTAGAAACAACAACAAAGAAGATCAAAAACAGAGGTAGTGAACTGGAACATACCCTTTTTTGTGCGTTTACCTT
Organism: Excoecaria cochinchinensis; assembly: GCA_947683425.1. NCBI lineage: Eukaryota > Viridiplantae > Streptophyta > Magnoliopsida > Malpighiales > Euphorbiaceae > Excoecaria > Excoecaria cochinchinensis. The sequence goes on from CANTUQ010000013.1 coordinate 10,518,022, forward strand.
CGCAGGATTTGGTTCTAATGCTAGAAAATGAGATCCCTTCTCCTTCCTCCTCCTTTCACGTCTCCAATCTCGCTAGAAACCTCAACAAAGAAGATCAATTTTACATTAGCTACATTTACACAGGAGCAGATCAAGTGTATTAAACATCGGACACTGAAATCCAAGGTCGAGATCTACGTGAAACAAACTTACCTCTCACACAGTAGAAGCAATAGGAGATGCTATCGCCGATTAGACTGCTGGCAATCACGGCTGACGAAACCGGCTACGAGGGATTGGGGATTCTGGGTTCTCTGCGTTTTTTAGTTTGAGTGATAAAGAAATTTGGGGGTTTAGGTTTATTTTATTCTGTATCCTAATCGAAAAATAGCGACTAAAAATACTTAGTAGCTAAATAATTAAAAGTTAAATCTATTCCTATAGAGACAACATTATTCAGTCGCTAAATATACTATTTTAAATTGCGAGAGAAATTTATGTCGCTAGTTCGTCACAATTTTATCTGTAATGATTAGCAACTAAAATTTAGTTGCAGACATTGTCTGTCGCTAATTTAGTAGCTAAAAAAGGCGCGTAAAATACACGCCTTTTTTAGCGACTAAAATTCATCAGCAGTCGCTAAATTGTACTTCCTATTGAAAAAATAGGTTTTCACGACTAAATCTTATTTTGGTCGCAAAATAGCGACTAAATTTTGGTAGTCGCTATTTCGATATTTTTTTGTAGTGTAACCTTGCAATTGGCTCGGATCTCTCCAGAAGGAGCAGTGGAAACATCAAGTTGACCCATCTTTACCATGGCTGCAGCAAATTTGGTTCTTCAAACCATGGAATTGGCTGCATTTTGCCTCACTTTGGTTGCTGTTGTTGGGTTTGTCAAGAGAGTCTGGTCTGAAGTGAACAAACCTCGATTTGCCAACACATCTACATAGATGGATTCATTGGAACCATCAAAATTTGGGTCAGTACTACCTTGTGGACGTTGCTGCTTTAGCCTTGTTGCATATGTAACATCTAAGCTTGGATCTTGCTTATTTGTTCCACTGAAATTGTATAATCTATTGCTGAAGGAACTGCAGTGTGATCTACCAATGGTGTGTGCACCTGCATTATAGATGCATTAACTAATTAACTTTTCTTAAATTCACGTAAAATATTTAATAAGGACATGTAATTGATTAAACTAGTAATCCTTAGCTTTTTTAGGATTAATTTTATCCATGGTTAATGGATTATATCATATAACGACTCCTTAAAAAAAAAAAAAGTTATTTATAAAATTAATTCAACTTTTGAAATATTACTACCAAAATTATTTTGGCTATAAAATCATGAATTTGGCACAGGAATATTGATGTGGTAAGCCACATCAGATTGAAATATTCCAAAAAATGCTACGTACAACCTTTCTAAACATGTCATGTGGATATTTTAAACTGATGTGTTAGTATTAGATTTATAATTTTTCAGCCAAAATGACATTTGTGATAATATTTCAAAAATTAAAATATTTTTGTGAAATAATTTTTTTGACCGAATTGTTATTTGAATATAAATTTAGTGACATAAATGAAATTAGCCTACTTTTTTTAAAGAGTATTCAATAAACTCAAATCTAAGAATGTAAGTCATCAAACACCAGTAGCAAATAATAGAATCACCCACTGCCTATATGGTAGAGACTTTTTAAAGTCTTTCAAGGAAATCGAGATTCAATTCCCAACACTGCATTGGAGTAGTGTGGAAAAAAAAAAGAAAATATTTGCCAACAAGATAAGCTTATATTGGTCAAGTCCTTTAGTTTTAATGTTCTACTAATTCAGTGATACCTTCAGTTCAATTATAGGATCATGATTCCAACACCAAAACCATTTTACATATTTTCCTAAATCAAAGGAGCCAAATGATATATTATGTTGCTTATAACTATTGGGGAAAAATAGATCGGATTGGATTAAGTTATAATAAATTGGGTTATAAAAAGATTATGTCATCAGTAGATCAAAATTTAAAAGGTAGTAAATGAGTCGGATCAATGAAAAATGAATTTTTGTTAAATGGATTGTGTCATAAACATATCAATTCTAATAACATTATTTTTTTAATTATCTTTTTTTTAAATTACTAAAAAATATGTACGTATAAGCATAACCTATAAAAATAATCATTTTTATATTCTCATTATACAAAAATGTCATGAAATAACAAATAATATAAATGGGACCACAAACAGGTCAAGTTATAATGGTGGACTCTATCATGTCATCCGGTAACATTTGGAATTTGTGAAAAATACTATTAATTGTCAGCCATAATTAAACTACTAGTGATTAGCAGTTGAAATTAGATACTAATTACTAACTCTTAGTCCAATAGATGTTCAAAAGTTAAAAGCTTATTGAATTATTTTTGCCAGAGAGCGTAACCATTTCTTCTTGTGAGAAACCCTTCTTTGCAAATGATTGAGTCAGTTGATTGACATTGAATGTTGGAGGAGGTAGATTTGTAAGTGTTTCTGAAGCAAAAGAAACTCTACCAGATCTCTTCTTCCTGCAGGAACATCATATCCAATTCCTTTTGTCTGCGCAATCAACAACATATATAAAGGTTCTTGTGTTACAAATTACTAAATCTTGACTAAGTAAAAATTAATAATTCACAGATAAACTTTAGTTTAGCGGTGAAGCTCTAGAGGCTATAGCTGTTAACTATCGAGTTTAAGCCCCAATCGAATCCCCACTTAAAAAAAAAAAAGTTAATAAACAATTTTCTCCTAAACCTAATTTGTTTAAAATGTAAGTAATACTCCTATACTATTAATAATATCATACTATCCTCCTATACTTAAAAAATATCTGATTACTCATATCGTTGTTCACACGTCTTTATTAAAGTGTTACGTGTCCATGTAGGAGAATAATATGATATTTTAACAAATTCAAGAGAGTAATATAACATTCAGTTAATTCAGAAAATAATTTACTAAACGGTGATAATTTATGGAGAATTTATGCATTATTCCTGAAAAAGTAAAGTTATTCTCGTTAATATAAATTTTTGACTTCAAATCATGTTGAGATTTAGGGATTAAATGAAACAAAAAGTTGACATAGGATGCGTATAGGATTTATAAATTTGGCTTACACAAAAATAACAACTTTACCATCTCAATACTTCGTCTCTTGCTGCAAAAGCAAGAATATCAGCACATGAAACCATTCCTTGACATAGGGCTTCTAGTCTTGACTTTGCATTATCTATGACTTCAAAACCTCTTAGACTTGGATTGTTGAAGGAGTTGATTTGTATAGTAAAAAACCTTGTCTAAATTAATAAACATTTAACTATATAAGACAATTAATTAAGAAATATACATTTTTTTAATGGATTCGAGAGAAGAATTTATTTATTTATATTTTTGCAAAGGGTAAATTCATTGAACAATCTGGACAATGAGCTCAGGAAACTCAATAAAATTTGAAAGCAGCAAGTTGCATTACAATTTAACACTCTAAGAGAATGAGCATTAAAAAAAATAATAATAAAATAAAGTAAACAGAATGAGCAACAAAATCAGCAAAAACATTTGCCGAGCGATTAACATACAAAAACTTAGAAATCTTTAGAGTATATATACTTACCCTAACAAAACAATCATGAAAGTGCATTCTTATAAGACCAGCAGCCACTCCTTTACCTTTAAGGAAAGCATCTCTAACTGAATCTTTCACTATAAACTCAGCTAAGCTACATGAAATCTGGTAAAACCCAACTTCAAGCTGAGAATGAACCCCCAATTTGAGAAAACAAAATAAGCATTGAAAGTATATATATATACATATCAGCTATCTTCTTTGAACTCTTATTATCACTACAATTAATTTCTTCCAGATTCAAACGTTGAACAAGACTTTATCTGCTTATAGTCCCAACATATAGGCTTAGAAGTTAGATGCTTAGTGTTTTGTGTAAAATTACGCGTGTTCATCATTGTTTCAAAATGAATGAAGTCATTCTATAATTAACTTAACTACAATTATAAATACTTATTATTTCCTTTAATTATTCGATATGAGATTCATGCAACTTTTCCCCTAAAATCCGACTTGGTGTTCTAGTTGCCACTTAATTAGTCATTTTATCGATATTAGCTTTTTAATTTTTCCTAATGCCACATGTTTCATTTTTTTTATCCGAGCCTTTTATCATTTTTTTGGCCTCAGATTCGTCACTCAACAAACATTACAGTAATGTGGTGGTTAACTCTATAGTTTTGGTATTGTCAGTTTATCACTTTACTTTCTTACTTATTATTTTTTTTTTAATTCAGACAAACAACTCTACTTAAAATTTGTTTTATAACAATTACGTATGCAAAATTACTATTAAAAGAATAATGTATGCATAATTTAGTTATATAAATGTAACCTGGCGTGAAGAAAAACTTCATGTTAGTGCTTCACATTGCATATCTGCTTTCCTATTTAAATGTAAAATAAAATTTGATTACAAATACGTATATATTAGGAAACAGATATAATGATACGTTGATGTGAATATGCTCTCATGACATTATGGTAGCAACAAAATACATAATTTCTAATTCCAACTAGACATTCGAGTTATAAATATCGATTTTAATATATTGAAAGATATTGAATTTGAGATCCGCTCCCTATTTTCTTCTATAAAAAAAAATATAATATATAAAATCTACCTGAGCAAAAGAGTTACATTTAATAATTAATTATTGCTTTAAAATGATTTTGAGATTTAATTTTTTCACAATTATAGTTCTTGATTATTTTCCGACGTACAATGACAGAAGGCAATTGACTAGAAAGCAATGTTTTTAAAACCGGACCGGTTGAACCGGGAACCGGCAAGAGGTCCGGTTTTAATAACATATAAAAACGGAAACTACTAAAACCCGGATCGAACCGGATCAACCCAAAAAAAACCGGCAAACCAGAGAATCGGTAAGAACCCGGTTTTATCCCTAAAGCACTAAAACTGTGTCGTTTTAGTGGGAAAAAAAAAACTTTTGATTTAGGGCAGATTTGGTGGACGACTGCATTTCTCATTTCTTGCATTCAATACACTTTTCCATTTTCTGTGACTGCTCACTCTCCACCACACGGCAACCGGATCATCTTCCCATCACCGCTCAGTCGCCACCGCACCACATCGGATCCCAAGCCGTACCACCACCGAGAGCCCCTGCGGTTCCTCCTGTGATCATCTTCCTGGTATTTTTTTTTTCTTTTTTGCTAATATGCTAATGATATTAGGCAAATTTTGATGGCATTTTTAATGGCCTATGTGCTTTTTTTGTTAGTGTTGATAAATTATGTTGTGTTTTGGTAATTATGTATGTCTTCTTGGTGCCTCTGCATTGTGTAATCATACTATTTCTGAAGTTGCCATCCTCAGATATTTTTATTTGATCTCAATAGCTTTTGCTTTATGTTGGAGATTTAGAAGTCTATTATTTTTGGCATTCATGTATATAACTTGAATTTAGATCAAATGCCTTTCAAAGTCTCTTTAACTACATGCTTCAGAATTTGTTACCTCGCTGTCCCCATTCAGAATTTGCTTCCTTTCTTCTGTAGGTTTGCATTTTTTTTTTGTTATTACACCATTAATAAAATTCAGTGATTTGGTCATACAAATATGGTTCTTAAAATTATGAAATTATATATTCTAGTTACAATTAATTGTCATATTCAACATAAATTTGACCACGTATAAGTTTGTTTGGCTTAATGCATTATATTAAGTATGATAGCTTAACAGAATGAACAGAATGATAGCTTTTACTTTAATTTGAGTATCATATATTATAATAATTAGAAAACGAATTAAGGTGCTACATATGGCAGTATGCTACTAATGATATCTCATATTGTGGACAATATATATATATATATTTATATATATATATATATATATATATATATATATCCTACTCCAGCACACTAGATTTTTTTGTGTAAAATTAGAGAAAGCATATTAATACTAATATAGGCTCATCACATTCATAATGAAATGAGGTAATTTTGCTTTTTTTCTTTTTTACATATTAATATTATTCGTAAATTTATTCTTAAACTAAATCAATTATAGTTAAACATGTATCTAATTAGTTTAAAGATTATATTTTTAGATGATATTCTCTCCATCTCAAAAAGATAACCTATCTTTTTTCTTTTATTTCTCTCAAATTAATTTATTAGGAAATTATGGCAGAAAAATAATCTACAACACCAATTTCTGAAACACGATCCTCAACTCCTTCCTCGGCACGTTCAGTTATGCAAAAAAGGGATGTGGCATGGAAATATGTCACCGAGGCAACAAGTGCAAATGGTAAAAAGATATTAATATGTGAATTTTGTCAAAAACAAATTCATGGTGGAGGTATTAATAGAATGAAACAACGCCTTGCCGGAGAAAAAGGGAATATTGATGGATGCAAAAAGGTTAGTGCAGAAGTTCGGTTTGAAATTAAAAGCTCATTAGATGCTAATTTGCAAAAGGCTAAGGAAAAGAAAGGGCTAATTCAAGAGGATGATGTAGAAGTTTTTTCTTCTACTAAAGAGCTTTCGAAGGGAAAAAGGATGGCATTAACTGGCATTGAATCGTATTTCAAAAAAGGTGTAAGTGATCCATCTCAACTTAGTATTAAAGAATGCATGCAAAGTAAGGATAAGTGGCATGAGACTGACTTAGCAATTGCATTGTGGTTTTACGATGCATGTATTCCATTTAATGCTGTGAACTCACCTTATTTTCAATATGTTATTGATAGAATAATCAGCATGGGTCATGGATATAAAATCCTTCTTATCATGCTTTGAGAGTGAATTTGTTGAAAGATGCTAAATTGCATGTTAAGTTAATCATTGATGATATTAAAAATAATTGGGCTGATACCGATTGCACGATAATGGGAGATGGATGGACAGACAATAGACAAAGGCCTTTAATTAATTTTTTGGTTTATTGTCCAAAAGGGATTTCATTTGTTAAATCGGTTGATGCTTCTGATATTTACACAAATGCTGAAAATTTGTGTAATCTATTTTCTGAAATCATTGAGTGGGTTGGCCCTCACAATGTTGTTTATATGGTAATAGATAATGGAGCCAATTATAAAGCCGCAGGCTTTAAACTCATGGAAAAATATTCTTTTATTTTCTGGTCACCATGTGCAACTCATTGCATTAATTTAATATTGAACGATATTGGACAAATGCCCACAGTTGAAAGTTTAACCTCTCTTGCTTCAAAAGTGACTGTTTTTGTATACAACCATAAGGTTACTTTGAATTGGTTGAGAAAAAGAGAGGGTTGGTGAGAAATTATTCGTCCTGGTGCAACTCGTTTTGCAACAAACTTTATTGCTTTGTAGAGTTTGCATGAACACAAGGATGATTTGCAAGCTTTGGTTGTTTGTGCTGACTATAAGAAATTTTTAAATTTGCAAAAGGCTAAGGAAGTAAAAAAAAAAATGTGTTAGATGAAAATTTTTGGGAAAATTGTTTGATGATTGTGAGGATTATGACTCCATTGATACGCTTGTTGAGAATATGTGATACTGAAAAAAAAAACCATCTCTAGGATATATTTATGAGGGCATGTAGAGGGCACGTACTGGGATTATGAATGTATTTAAAAATAAGAAAAAATTGTATAAGCCCTACATTGAGATTATAGATAGCAGATGGGATCGCATGTTGCGCCAAGATCTTCATGCAACAACGTATTATTTGAATCCTGCTTTTCAATACGATCAATCTTCTTTCTGTAAGGAGTTGGAGATTCTACGTGGTATCTTGAATGTGATTGATAAGTTATAGGATAATTCTGATAGTACAAACGTACCAATATTTGATGAGTTAAGAATTTTTTGAGAGCGTGAGATGGGCTTTTCTCATCCAAGGGCACTTGTTTGCAGCAAGTACACTAGGCCAGGTAAACATCAATTTCATTATACTATATTTCGTGTATGTATGTGTGTGTGTTTTAAGTTCTAAAAACTAATAAAAGTTTAATATTATTTGCATTTCATACCTAATAAAAGATGAATGGTGGAGATTGTTTGGTTATGATGTTCCAAATTTGCAAAAGTTAGCTATAAGAATCCTTAGCCATACTGCTTCTTCTTCTGGATGGGAGCGCAATTGGAATGTATTCGAACGCATCCACACTAAAAAAAGAAACAGATTGGAACATCAAAGATTAAATGATCTTGTTTATGTCCACTACAACTTGCGATTGAAAAATAGGTGAGTTGTTTTTAGTTCGTAAAATTATCTTTATATTTTATATTTTGCCTCAAAATAATGTTGCCATTGTTTATAATTATTAGGTTAATAAATTCGAAGAAAGCATATGATCCAATTGATTATGAATCAATTGAGAAAATTGAATTTTAGATCGTGGAAAAGGAAGAAGAAGAAGGAGAGCTTGATTTTGATGAGATTGAGAGAATGGTTGAAGAACATCTAAAAGATAATGGACCTTCAAGTGTGCAAGGTTTGTTTCTTTTTATATAATATGAATTTATTTTAGAATATTGAAAATTGTATATAGTTATATTTAATTATATATTTTTTAAAAAATTTTAGATGCTATAGAGCATAATTTAGTTGAATTTAATCAAGACGGAGACGGAGACGAAGATGGAGATGGAGATGGAGATGAAGATGAAGATGAAGATTGAAGATTGAAGATTAATAATGATTGTTTATGACTATGTCAAATGAATTTATTTAAATGTTTTTTTTTTGGTATTATGTGAACTTATTTAGATATTTGCTATTTATATTTGAACAATTTATTTGAGTTTTTATAATTAATAAGTTATTTGAATATGTTTTTTATATATCATATTTTTAATTTTTTATAAATAAATATATTTAAAAAAATAAAAACTCCAAGTCAACCCGGTTCAACCAGTTGACTCGTGACTCAGTTGGCATGCCGAGTCGATGTCCGATCCATTTCTGAAAACATTGGTTCTATCCCAGTTTAATAACTATTTAGAGCTTTCTGTAGTTGCAAGGATATTGTATGCCAAATCAGAATTTAATTTGCCAGAGAGGTTTTATGATGCAAACATCCAACTGTTTAAGGAAGTTTTGCCTGAAGGTAATATATTGCCGGATAATTTTTACCAAAAAAAAAATCTTATTAGAATCTTAGGATTACCTGTGGAAAAAATCGATTGTTGCAACAAGAGATGCATGTTGTATTGGCGTGAAGAAGAAAACTTTACATATTGCAAGTTTTGTAATCACCTAAGATTCAAAATGCATATCGGGTCTCATAAGCACAGATTGAAAGTATATAAAAAGGTGTATTACTTTCCACTAATACCTAGACTACAATGATTGTATCAGTCAAAAGTGATGGCAATACATATAACTTGGCATCATAATCATGTCCAAAATGATGGGGGTTATATAGCATCCTTCTGATTCTCTAGCTTCGAATCATTTCAATGTAACTCATCCTTCATTTGCTGTTGAGTCTAGAAATGTCAGGTTGGGATTATGCACATACTGTTTTCAGCCATTCTGACAATATAGGAGGAAATACTCTTCATGGCCAGTAATGCCATGCCTTGCAATCTACCACCTTGGATGTGTATGAAGGAGGCTTATATGTTTTTAACTATTATTGTACCTGGCCCTAAGAATCCAAAGAAAAAAATTGATGTCTACCTATAACCCTTGATTCATGAGTTGAATGAATTGTGGAATAGTAGGGTGTCAAAATATGATGTGTCAACCAAGCAAAACTTTCTAATGCGAGCTGCACTTATGTGGACATTCAATAACTTTCTAGCATATTCCGTGATGTCAAGTTGAAGTACATTTGGGAAATATGCATGCCCTTATTGCATGGAGTATACATAATCATTTAGACTAGAGAGTGGTGGAAAACAAACATGGTTTGACAATCATAGAAAATTTCTTTCTCCTGATCACCTATTTAGGAGAAACAGAAGGAACTTTAGAATCGGGGATGTTGAAACAAGGCCATCGCCACTAATTAGAGATGGGGAAGAAATTCTACAAGAAATTGATCAGTGGGGTCTAGTCAAAGTAACTGAGCTTGATGCTGACGAGATTAATGGGATCATATGTCACTCTTGTGGGTGGAGGAAACAAAGCATATTTTGGGATTTGCTTTATTGGAAAACAAACATGATTCGACACAATCTTGATATCATACATATTGAAAAAAATGTGTTCGATAATGTGATTAACATAGTTTTAAATGTTGAAGGCAAAACCAAAAACAATGCAAAAGCATGTTTAGATTTAGAGAAATATTGTTGCCGTCCAGAGTTAGCAATGGATCCAATTAGTGGCAAATATCCAAAAGCATGTTACACATTGAATAAGGAAGTAAAAAAAGAATTATTTGAGTGGTTGAAGGAACTTAAGTTTCCAGATGAATATGTTTCAACTTGGGTCGTTATGTTGATATGACAAAGCTTAAATTATATGGCATGAAAAGCCATGATTGCCATATATTTATGCAATGATTGCTGCTTGTTGCCTTCCGTGAGTTACTTCTTGGAAATGTGTGGCAAGTCCTTACAGAGCTAAGGTTATTTTTTAAGGATTTGACATGCAGTACTCTCTGTGTCGAGGACATCGAGGCATTGGAATCAAATATCCCACAAATAATTTGCAAGCTTGAAAAGATATTTCCTCCGCCTTTCTTTGACTTAATGGAGCACATAATGATACACTTACCATATGAAGCAAGGGTTGCTGGCCCTGTGTAATATCGTTAGATGTATCTGTTTGAGAGGTAATTACTGATAAATTTGAATATTATGCTAGTAAATATTTATGTACAAAGTCATGTTTAAATTAATTATCTATATCCGCCATATGCAGGTTCCTTCGAACTCTAAAAACAAGATTGGTAACAAATCAATAATAGAGGCATCTATTTGCAATGCATACTTACTCTCAGAATCATCTAATTTTTTCTCGCATTACTTTGAATCTCATGTCAGTACCAAACACCGACATCCTCCTCGTAATGATGATGGAGATTATGGGGAAAACATTAGTGAAAAATTAAAAATTTTCACTTACACAGGCCGAACATGCTCAGAACTTCATGACAGAGAATTAACATCAAAGGAGTATAAGGCAGCTTATACTTATATTCTACTAAATTGTGAGGAGCTTTCTCAATTCTTGAGGTATAAAATAATTATATATTTGATTTTGTTGCGAGATATACAAGGATTTTTGAAAATGATTAATTTGTTTTAAATTTTTTGGTAATGAAGTATATATTGCGAGAACTTACGTGAGAAGCATCTTGATCTTACACCAAGTTAAATTGATTCAAATATTAACTACTTTGCAGACTGGTTCGAGTTATATGTAAGGCAAAAAAAAATTGCATTTATATCACATAAATATCATTTAAGATGGTACCGATGATTACTTCACTATGTTTTATTTCAAATTAGGTCCGTTGCAATGGAATTGAAAATGAATGCATTTGTAATTTGTCATAAAAATCATTATGGAGAGTGAAGTGCTACTCGATCTACTTTGTCAAGTCATGGTTCTGGGAGACGTTTAATGAACAGTGGAGTTTGTGTAAAAGGGTCCAACTCAGGTGATAATGTTGGTGATTACTATGGATGGATTGAAGAGATCATAGAGATAGAGTACCCATCGTTACCAATAAAGCGAATTGTATTATTCAAGTGTCATTGGTTTGATCCCACTTTAGACATTGGTCTTAAGATTCACAGCCAATATAGAATTGTTGATGTAAACTAGCATCGTCGGTTCAACAAATATGAACCATTTATCCTAACAATGCAAGCAACTCAAGTGTATTATGCAAGATATCCTGCTTTGAGATTAGATAGAGCTAACTGGTTAGCTGTATTTTCGGTTAAACCGAGGGACTACATTGTGACATCAGATGTAAGAAATGACACTGCTACTACATATTCTAATGCATTCCAAGTTGATGAAGTTACTGTGCAAGAGATAACAATGGATGCTTGTAATGAAGATGATATAGACTTGCGTGACCCTATGGGAGTGGTCAGTGAAATTGATAACACTGATGAATTTGATCAAAAACTTGAAGTGGATGAAGAAGAAGAGGAATTTACAGATTATCATAGCAATAGGACGACGAAGAGGAATTTTAAAATTCATCAGATAGTGACAAATTGATTAATTATAATTTTTAGAGTATCATGTGTTAACTTGTTAAACTTTTTAATTATATTTATTATTTGGAAAAAAAGATTGATGCACTTATGAAATTATAAGTTATATATGTTAAACACATACATGTATAGTTTACCATTTTATAGGTATGGGCCGTGGTAGAGGACGAGGAATTACAAGTCGATGACGTCGGGGAGGATGATCTGGAGGGGATTCAACAACTCCAACTTTTGGAGATATGCCAGATATCCCTGGAGATCCTACATTTGGGAATGCACCATCGCCTCCTGTGACACTTATGCCATCTACATCAACTCCTAGTTTGCACACAGCCAACAATAGTACATTGACTACATGTGAAGTGTCCAGCGAAATATTAGTAGATTGTACATTATAGTGAACCAAAAGGGCATGTGAGTATTCACCCATATAAATTATGAATAAGTTAAAAAAACATGTTTAACCACATTGCTTTTATATTATATACTTTGCAGGCTGGAACCTTCCTCCCAATACTCTAGGATTATAACCAGCAGCTTCCATCAGCGGACAGACATTAATGGAGTTAGTTGGAAAGAAGTTTCTAGAGAAACCAAGGAGTTTTATTAGGGATAATTCAAGGTGTATCTATATATTTATTTGAAAATTAATGATAATATCTCATTACAAATTTTAGTATTCAAATTATATTGAATTAATGTATGATTATAATTTCTAATGAACCGCATGTAATGTAAATGCAAAAAAAGTGCCACTGGGATGCTGAAGTAAATGGTCTTATTAGGGCAGGTTGGAAAATAAAGGCTGCACAGAGGTATAAGGATTATATGTATCACATAAAGATCGCCAAGCAAAAGCCTAAAGACTTTCCAGAATTTGCATAGATTAGGTAGAATCAGATTTTTAATCTTCCTCCACGCATTCAAGTTTCTACTCAGAAAAAGATCAATCGTTATGGAGGGTCTGAAGATAAGGCTCCTAGATCATACACCGGTGGTACCATTTTTATTGGTGAGCATATCTCATGATTGGTAAGTACTTTAATTATAAGAGAAATTATACTTTTATATTAGTGACTTTCAATTTCCATAATGTTTGCCAATTGATATGTTCATTTTAGTACTTTTGAAATAATTTGCCTTTTGAATTTAGATTATATAGAACCAATCAACTATTGAATTTGATAGACATGCAAATTGCTTGACAATATATAGATTAATATATGTAGAAGAGGATGGAAAAATTGTATTGGAGTTTGTTGAGGAGATTGGAGTAGATTTGTGATTTTTAGAAGTGTAAAATGGATTTTTCTTTATAGGAGGATGGCAATAATATGGGGAGGTTAGGCCAAAATTTTCATTGATTTTTTGAAAATTTTTCACTTTATATATTACAATAAAATAGAATAAAAAATGAAAATAATGCAGGTGCATGTTTTAATAATACAGGGAAAAATTTATCTTTTTTAACTCGTCTTTATTTTTTTCAATAATTACTTTCTACTACACATGATATAGGAGAAGGAGTTGGGCCAGCCACCTACAATTCCCGAGGCCTATCTGCACACACATACCTTAAATTATGATGGAAAGACCTATGTGGCGGATCGTAGCAGGGAGGTGCATGTAAGTAACATGTACTTTATTAGTTGATAATATTTTCAATTATTTAAATGCTAAATGGTTGTACAATATGTGTTGTTCTTATATTTACATTTATTAAAAATTGTTGTCATTTTATAGGAGAGGTATGAGCAACTCCGATCTGAGACAAGATGAGTCATCCGTCGATGAGTCGGAGTTGTTTATTGAGGCTGCACGATACAATAAAAGGAAAATAATATACGGACTTGGCTCATATGTGCCTCCTGGTGTTTATCCATCCGGACCATCATGTGCTGCTGGTACAAGCACTGCCTCTCATTCTGGTGGTACCTGCTTGACAAAGGAAGATGTAGAGGAGATTGTCGCACGGACTATTCGTTCATTGCTTTCTCACTTGGCCACTCAACCACCAGCCCATCAGCCTAATACCAGTATTGCATCACCTGCACCACATAATGATGTTGGCCCTTTAGGTGCACAAGGTCTTCCCTCGCATGATGATTCTCCTTTTAGTAGTGGCGGTTCTACCTCAAAATGACTTTACTAATCTTATTTTGTATGATATTATTATTAGTACAATTTACTATTCGGGAAGATATTATGTGGGACGATAACTTTATTTACTTTTCGAGTAATTTTAATAATATATACACTATGTAATAATCTTAATTATATATGGTTTAGATTATATGTTTATAAATTTGATTATAATTTACATTTATATTCATATGAATGTCCATTTTTAAATGTAGTGTACGTAATAAATTATTTTATTCTTTAATGATATTGTGACGCGAGCCGATGGTACCCAGCAAGGGCCCTCGCATTTGAATCCGCCTTTGGGATTCGAGAAATTGGTTTGCGTCTTTTGATCATGGGCGCCATGAGACATTATCGGTGTATTCCTCCCAATAGAACATTGGGGAGAACAACTTAATCTAATGACACCTAAAGGCACCTTTGAGGCATTTGGAGTCGCCACCCAATTTGCAAGAAATTGGAAAAAAGTCTCTCACCTCTAACGGTCTAAACCAGAGATATGGTGTCCGGAACTTTCCTCTTATTTATGCTTTGGTTAATTATAAATGGGTTTTTAACTTCTTAAAATTATATCTCTCATCTCACGCGATTAATGCATTTAAAAGAAAAAACGCATTTCAAGCATCCAAAAGCAATAAAAGAAAAGCAATAAATAAAGCGATAAATGAAAGCGGTAAACACCCAAGCACACAATTACAAGAGAAATCGGGGCGGAATACAACCCCAATAAAAGGAAATTAAAGATATGAATGGGGACGGAATACAATCCCCCAAAAATAAATAAAGTTGCCCCAAAATTAATTACAAGGGCCCAAAATGAAAGAACATAAATTTAAACACTCACCCAAAAACAAAATAAAAAGACATACATAAATCGGGGTATTATTTTAAGAATATTGGTTCTTTCACACTTGTTCAAAGTTCAGGAACGTTGGTTCCTTTGCATTCATTTAAAGAGAGTTCGAAAAGTCGTTTTTGTTGTTTGATGAAAACAGGGATGAGTGATCCCACTTTTGGAAAAAATTGACTCCTCGTTTTAATGTGATATTTTTTATTGTTGGGTTAAAACAAGGGACATTGGTCCTAATTTTATTAGTAAAAATTTCAATTTAATTATAGAAATATTTTTGTGATTTTTTATCGCATGCGTGGACAAATAAAATGATTATTTACAAATAACACAAAACACATAAAAAGGGAGTTAGAGGGATCTCACCAAACCGGAGTGTCCATCTAGGCATCGCGACCCATCCGGGGAGTCGCGGGGCGCTCACACGATGCAACTCAAATTAAATCTCAGACAAAATTAACATCAAAAATATTAGCAATGGTTCTGAAAATTAATCAAGTAAAATCGAAATAAATATTAGACAAGTCAATTTATAACGATAATAACAATGATGATAAGACAAACACAACAAAATAATATTGATGACAATAATAATAGGCAATAGGAATGAACGATAATGGATATAGCATAAATGAACATGGTAATAGTAATAAATGACAACAATGATAATAATAATAATAGTAATAGTAATAATAATAAGATAATGGTAATGATGATAATAACATAATAGTGAACATAATATAAATAAATATGATAATAATAATAATAAATAATAATAATAACAATGATAATAATAATAGTAGCACAATAGTAACAATGAAAACAATAATAATAATAATAATAATAATAATATGGTATTAATAACTATAATAGATATGAGCACAAATATAGTAACAACATATAATGATAAAAACTAATGATAATAATAATAATGGTGAGTGAACATAGAAATCAAATTAAAGCAAATAAATAATATATTAATAGTGATATTAACACATTAAAATGCTAAAAGTAAATAATAGACATGATAACAATAGCAAAAAATAATATTAACAACAATAAATAATATACAAAAAATAAATGAGAACAAATCTAAAAATGTTTACGCTCAGAAATTTTTTTTTATCGGAAAAGCGGTGTCTCGATTTGTTTTTCTTGTCGAATTTGTGGTGATGAGTATTTGGAGAAAATGTAGAAATTGATGTTTTAAAATAAATTAAGAGAGTATTTTGATAAAAAAATATTTTTGGTGGATGATTTGAACAAAGGAAATTAATTTTCCAAGCTCAAATAACCCAAGAAATGAAATATATTTTTTGAAGAAAAAACAAACAAATTAAAACTTGAGAAAAAGAAAATAAACTCAAGAATATTTTGAAGAAGAAAAATAAGTTTGCTAGAGAAGGGAAAGCTAGAGAGAAAAGCAAAAAAACTCCTTTGAATCAATGTTGCCGTCCTCCTTGAAAATGAGGGGAAAACCCTCTTTAATTTTTAGTCTTGGCCAAAAAAAGTAACGAACAAAATAGCCTTTCATTTTTAGTTTATCAAAATTACACGAGAAGGTGAAAGACTGAAGGAAATCAAATTGAAAAGGATAAAAAAAAAATCAGAAAAAATGCAGAAAAAGGGACAGCATGGGGCAACGGCAAGATGGCCGCGCAGAGGGGGGGAAGCGCGCGCCTGTGCACGTGCTGCCCTTGGCAGCGCGCACGCAGGGGCGCACGGTGCCCCTGCCGTGCGCGTGCACTCAAGGGCGCGCAGTCCCCCTATCGCGCGCGCAGCGTTCCCTGCCGCGCGGGAGCCCCCGCCCGCTGCCGCTGGTGGCACTCGCAACACTTTTTTTTTTATATATAAAAGCCTTAAAAACACAATTAATATTTTCTACCCTATTTTAATTTTTTTTTTATTTCTAAAATATATATTTTAAATTATTTTTCTAAAGAACACAATTTTAATAAGGAAACAATCGATTCTCACTTTCTCGTCGAAGGTTGGCCTTTTGTTTTCATCATCGGGTAACCCTGATTTTGGACCGTCTCGGGACCCGATGTCTACAGATATGAAAATAAAATAATAAATAAAAAAATAAATTCATAAATTTAGTGATGGATTAGCGACTAAAATTTCCGTCGTTAAAAATATAAATTACATTACAACTGAATAGCAACAGGAAACCTATTAGTCGCTAATTTTTAGCGACAGATTAAGTTATGCGACTATTTGTCGCAAATGTTTAGCAACTTAAATAGCGACTAAAATGTTCATTGTAAATTAAATAATGACAAATTTGGCAACCAAATTTAGGGTTTTTTTAGCGACTAAATATTAAATATTAGCAATTAAATTTAGTCGCTAAAATTAGCGACTATTTTTTCATTTAGTCGCTAAATTGCCTGCGACGGCGAAATTGTGACATTCAGACGACTAAATCTTCCGTCGCTAAATGCCTATTTTTTTTTTGTAATGTTACCAACACGTAGAGATATTGCACCTTAATGCTTTTTTTTAGAGACTCTTTATGTATTTCAATACACAAATATAAATAAAATGTTTATGTTTATGCTTATCTATACTTGTTCCGATACTTTGGTAATTTGAGTTGTTTTCTTAAATAGAAATTTTTTATGCTCTTCAAAGTTATTTGATTACAAGCACTTCGACAGTGAAATCAATTTAATAACGACAACATTTCAAACAATACATATAGATCTTCAGGGAAGATACCTTTGCAATACATATAGGTCTTCGCTATATAATGGTTCGACTATTAATGCAAGACATCAATGCTGATGTATCGATTACAACAATTGACTTATTATGTAACGTAACGTGTTCTTTAACTTCAACCAAACATATGTCACTCCTTGGGTTATGGCTAATTATATACTCACTCCGTTCCTTAATATGTGTCACTTTTATTATTTTCACTAGAATTAAAAAATATTAATTAGACTTGAATTTAGAAAAAAAATTTAATAATTCAATGCACATTGAGTAATTCAATACATAAACTTGAATCTAATTAGTCAACTTTTATTGAAAAAAAAATTAAATTGAAAAGAAAAAATTAAATTGTATTGAAAATTTAAAAGTGACAGATAAATGAAATTTAGATTTTATTCAACAGTGACAGATAATAAGCAACGAAGAGAGTATATATTAAGCAATTTATTTACGCACACTAATGCTTATTGGGAATGAGATGGCTAAAATATGTTGATTTTTCTCTTTAGTATATGCTCAACATACATAACAAAAATGGTTTGATTGATGGTTAGGCGATGCCTTCTTATCTGAACTTCAAACAAGCAAGGAATTAATAAATGGGATATCGCATTTATCTTTCTATGTTGGTTTAAATTTCCCCATTGCATAACATCTTAATACCTAACTCATCTCTTTCAACAATTAATCCTTTAAGCCTTCTACTGAGAAGAGATCTACAAATAATGTAAAAAGCGAATAGGAAAGTGGCTGCGATTGCTACTCAAAAACTGCATTGTTTGACAGAAAAAACAAATAATTCAGCACCTGATGATAAGAGAGCCAAATTGACTACAATTACCTGATGTCTCAAGAACTCATCAACATAAACAAGGCTAACCACCAAATTGACCCTAAGTGGTGAGCTCCATGATAGCACTAACAATATCCCCACCGTGCGCCCTGAGAGCCTTCACTGCCTTGCTCCTTGATACTCCTGCTTGTGTCATGACTAGGTCAATGTCTCGAGGCTCAACACCTGTCTCATCAACTTCTTCGTCTTCCTCATCTGCCAGTGCCGCAGCAGCCGCGCCAGAAACATCGGACTTTGGAAGCACAGATGCCATATCTGGCAACCTAAACTGTTGTGCAGCCTGTGTCTGCAGCTGAGAGCTCAAATCCTCTATCTTCGCCTCCCCGAATATCACATAAGTCTCAGAGTTTGGGCTCTTGAAAACATCTGGTTTTGAGATGAAAAATAATATCTGAAAGACCAATAAAAGCGTTAGTAAACAAATAATGCGGGTACATCAACCAAAAAATAATGACATTTGAGGAAAGCTTACATTTTTAGTTCTTTTGATAGTGACTCTGGTAACACCAGGGACAGGTTTCATGCCCAGTTTCAACATTGCCTTGCGGCTCTTCTTTTCGCTTCTGCTCTGCTTTGAACTCCCATTGGCACCTGCATCTCACCCTTCAGTGAATAACTTTAAGAAGAAAAAACGAAGCCTCCCAAACCAAAAATGGCATGCGTGAAACTAAAAAGACAATTTTACAAGGGGGAAAAATAAAGAAAAGAAACATGTAAAGGGTCCACTCAGGAAAAAGAAAAAGAAAATCAAATCAAAGATTTATTTGAATTTTTAGTTCAAATCCGCTACTTTTAAGAAATAAGAGAAAAATAATTCTCAGCGAAATTTTACATAAAGACATTTCATATTATTAGCATGGCTTACGTGTTGTCACTCAACAACATATAGTGAACAATTGATGAGTTCGTTTGGAGATAAGACATTTTATACGTATAAAAACTCCAATTTAAAATTTTCAATCACTGGAACACAACCTCATACAATTTAACTCAGAATAAAAGCAGATATAACCGTGTTGCATGGGTTATAAGAAATTGAGCACAGATTAGAAAAACAAAAATACTGAAAGCAAAGCAGATCAGAAAGGCATCTAAAAACTGCATGTTGAAAACTATTCAGAAAATAACATAAAAATAGAGAAAAAAAAATGCAAAGCAATGAATATCTCCTTGCAGTTTCAATGTCAAAAAAAAAAAATCATTATTACTAATAGAGAAAAATCAAAGGCAATTTGCTCCATCTAACCAATCTATGAAGTCCCGAAATCAAACTGCAAAAATGGGAAATACAAAAGAACTCATATTATTTAAAGAACAGTAACCGATTCAGAATGGGATAGTGAGAAAATAACAGCAAACAATGCTCTTCAAGACACATGAAAGCCAAATATAAACCAATTGATGATGAAAAGGGCAGTGAAAATGTCCCAGAACCAAACATAAACAGCATCCAATACTTGAAGTTTCAAAATAAATTATTCAAAGGGACCAATTTATATATATATATATATATATTTAAGAGCGAAGCATGCAACTTAAAATTCAAAGATAATAAGAAAAACATAGATTCACAATTCAGCTATGTTTGTCAAATTTAAAGCAAAGAACAGCAAAATAAGAAGAAAAACAAGCACCTGGGGTGTCATCTTCCTTGTCATCATCTTCATCATCGTCCTCGTCCTCGTCATCCTCATCATCCTTCTCGTCCTCCTTCACGTCCTCCACAACAGGCTCATCGTCATGCTAAAGCAAGAAAACAAAGAAATCAGAGAAATGGGTAGTATACATAAAAAGAAGTACATTAAAAAAGAAAATGGAAGGAACCTTTGGGTTTTGCTGGGTCACGGGATCGGTGGCGGAGATCTGGCCAGCAAGTTCAGGGGTGGCGGCCTCAGCCTCAACGACGGGACCGGGAGACATGAGTGGATTGGTTAGGGATAATGAGGAACGTTGGAATTGAGAGGAGGGCTGGCTTAGGGATAGAGTCACTCTTCTTCGCTATTTGCTGATTCGGTGTCTTGGCTGTATTGTATTCTTTCTTTTTGGGGTTTCTAAAAGAGCGAGGGTTTCTACTTTCTGGGCCTCATCTTTTAGCCCATTTTGCCCCCTATTTCATTCATATATATAGAGAGAGAGAGAGATTAAAATTATTAAATACCTTTTTTTTTGTTATTTTGATTCTATGAAACTTTAAATTTTTATAACTTCCGTTTAAAGTTTAATTATTAATGTTAAGTTCTAACTGAGTTATAAGTTTTTATTATCAAAGTTGTTGTAATGAAAATACATATGCGTATGGAGTTGTTTCGAAATTAATGTTAAATTCATATATTTAATCTCATAATTTTGGAAATTAATTTACATATATCTATTGGTTTTAATCAATATGCACACTTTTTCTTATGAAAAAATATGAAAAATACTAGGTTAATAATCCACAATTAAGGAAATCCCATGTAGTTTCAATGATTGAAAGTTTTGATATTTTTTAATTGACCATAATTTTATAGTTATTATTGCATGGTAAAAAAATAGTGCAATATTAATCCAAAACTTTAATATCTAATTATAAATTTATAATCGCATTATATAAAATAAAATCCATTGTAGGCAATGTATCCTAGATTAAACTCTTCCATTTTATTATTATTTAAGTCATATTATTGTAATGGATTGTGTAAGATTCCTTAAAATACTCAACCCGTGCAATTCCTATTACATTATACAAAATAAGAGAAGAATAAATAATTAAAAAGGTTATTATTATAAAAAAAAAAAAAATCCTACAATATAATTAAACGGCTTTTCAAAGAATGTGGCTTAAAGTCGTAAACACAAGGTTATTATATAAAAATAAAATTCTAATTTAATTATGCTCAAAAACCTTTTAAGCTTTTTTCTTCCTTGTATGATGCACAAAAGTTATAGAGGACTACAATAGATGAATTGGGCCAATTCGAATTAGTTAATTAAGTTAATAAAATCGGGTTAGTAAACTATATTTGTAATATTAGAATTTTATTAAGGCCATGTTTGTCCAAAATTTTTTTCCTCTTATTCCCACTTTTATACTAGTATAGACATATTCCCACTTTTATACTAGTATAGACATATATATAAAACTGATCCTTTTGGAAGGGTACTATTCTAGTGCGTATGCAAGTAAGTTCTGCTCATATTTGAACTGTAAGATCAATAATGCACATGATCGTACGATTTAGATACATCGTGCACCACATACCTTTTGGAGATACCATTACTATTATTCTTTTTTATTGCTTTGCAAATTAATGAAATTTTAAATTAACAATTAACAATCAGAATTTCATATTAACTTCCATTTAACAATTTTAGCCCAATTCACCTCAATGGAAATTGTTTAGAAACGAAAGTTCTTTGCAGCTCATCCTAGGGCAAGAGGCAATTAGAACCAATTGGCATCTAGAGAACAGTTAACCAACAAATCATGCTGCATCTTAATTAATAAAGCAGAAGCTCCTCTTTGATTTTTCACTGAGCATAGAACCAAATGGCAAGAGGAAGAAAAGTAATTACATAATACATGGGCGGCACTAATCTACACACTCGGCTTTCCAATTCTATGATGTAACAACATCATAAGAACCACAATAGTAAATGCAAGAACTAAACATCTTTGCTTCTTAATTTCTTCCAATATAAACAAGGGCATAGCAAGTTTCATTCACCTATTATTGAATGACTTTGCAGCTAACCCCAAACCCAACAGAATATTTTACCACTTCCCATGGGAATCATCCAATCAGTAGTAAGCAAAATGATTGTTTCAATTTGCACAATCATGGCACAAAAAGAATGGAACATGCTGTGCCTATAATAGTGTGCATTACTGCAAAAATTCCTAGTTAAGCAGATATAATGAAGCTCGACAATCATTAAAAAGGATTTTTTGCCGGTTAATGCGATACACAAAGCATTTAATGTCACTCCTCGGTACTACTCTAAAGCAGCAAATACTTGACATGTTCCTACCTATCTCCGGTACCAAAATACTACCAAATTCAAAGTATGAATTTGATTACTACATAGCAAAACAAAACTAATATTCACCATATGGGTTTCATAGACCATTGGCAGCTAATGGATTGCTCAAGAGCTACAAGGAGACTCCTTTCTCCTCGACTTTCTTAGTGATTTCCAAGCATCAATGCGATCTGAGGCATGGCAATGTGCTGAGTTAGGATCTTTCCAGTACCTGCAGGGGGCAGCTGAATCACAGACATAGCAGTAGCACTGCAACCAATCAACAGTACTCTATCAAATTAACTAGTAATTTTATTACCCAGAAGAATAAATGCACTGAAAGAGAAAATCAAATCACCAATTTGCAGAAATTCTCATGTGGGGTTTTCTCAAAAGGGTAGTTTTGACACAAATGCCTCGCATGTGGGTAATCTCTGCAAGCCACCTATTTTTACCCAAACACAACGACTTAAATTAAAATGATGAAAACCCAATTCAAATTTCGAATCAATTTGTACAAATTCTATATAAATGCTAACATAATAGGAGAAAGAAGAACCTGGCCTTTTTCCGAAACGAACGAAAGCTCTTCATCAAACGACAAAGAAAGCTTGGAGATACAATGCTTTATAGGATCAGAAGGATCAAAATCAAGAATAAAGCAATCGTGAAGTTCATCAAATGGTCTCGTATCCACGTTTGCTTTTAGGCAAAAAATGGATGGAAGAGGAGTCCCTTCCTCATCAGATGATAAAGAAATGACTTCACACGATGATTCTGCCATCTCTGAAGCAACTTTCTGAATCTCTTTCTTCATATTCTCTTACTTTTTTCAATTTTCTCTTTGCTTTTCTCTACTAGAATCTGTGCTCTTCCCCTTGAAAAATCAACAGTCGATCGAAATTCTCATGTGACAAAGGGAAGTACAATCTTAAATTTCAAATTTTGGGAATCCGTATATGACCGTTAGGCCCAAATCCATACGGCTTCCCACACGATCACAATCTGGCCCATTTCTCTTTTAGTAATTCACAATTCCAGATCAATTACACCATATTACTTCTGGGTGATTATCTACGGATTAACTAGTTTATTAGGAAAAAAAAAATAATTATTATATTAATATTAATTTTTTAAAATCATTAACTATTAATTAGTCAGTTACATTCGATTAACTAATCAATCGGTTTTGATTTTTTCTGTTTTGTTAACTAATATTTTTTGGTTAACCACTACAATTTATAATATACAATTATAAAAAAAAATTAATTAGTCTATTAATATTGATTTTTTAAAATTATTAACCATTAACTAGTATGTTACATTCGATTAACTAGTCAATCGGCTTCGGTTTTTCGGTTTGGTTAACTAATATTTTTCGGTTAACCATTACAATTTATAACATAAGATTATAAAAAGAAAATTAGACAAAATTCAATTTAATTTCAAATATGCAAAATAATTCAAAATAAAAATTATAAAACAAATATAATATACTAGCCAAAATTCATGTTCAATAAATTAATAGTTAATATTATAAAATGGATTTGATACTGTTGGAAATTAGCATGTTTAATTCTAAGTCAAACAAAATTTTTGGACAAAATTGAATGTCAAAATATAAACTCTAAAATATAAGACAATATAATTAAATGCTATCAAGTAAAATAGAAACTAATATATATAATAAAAAATAATATATATAAAGGTTAATCAATTACTCCATGAGAATAACATAATTTAAATATAATTTAAAGTATTATATAAATTTATAAAAAAATACAAAAAAGATCAAGGTATAAAAATAAAAATTTAATTTAAATATACTTTAAAATATTACTTTAATTATGTTTTAGTGGCAAATAAAAAAAGAAAAAAAGAAAAATTTTCAAGGTATAAAAATAAAAATATAATATATATATATGAGCTGGTTAACCATGGACTAACGATTAACCAGTACCTAGAAACGTAAACCAAAAATCGAAAATGCTAAAATAACAATCGAAACTGAGTCCATTGAATTAGTTAACAGAAAAAAATTGATTCGATATCGGATCGATTTTGTAGTTAACCAAATTATCGATTTTTTTTGCTCATCCATAGTGTTACTGAACTTACACCAACAATACAAAATTATCACAGAAAAATTTTTGTATAGAAAATTAATTAAATGTTTTTTTTTAATTCACAGAAAGTCATTTTGGCCATTTTTTGACCATTGACTTTGGTGAGTGACATGCTAGACTGCCAACTAGGACTTCAACCAATCAGGATGCCCCAAGTGTCTTGCCATATCACAATTCAACAACCTTATTGACACATCATCATCCGACATGGTAGCACATGTGGCACCAAAAAATTTTCCCCTTACTTTAGTTATCAAGTTATCGTCGATACTTACCTAAGTTTTAAAGTGCCTTATTCATCTTTTTCTTCCTCCAGTATTTGAAAAGTAAAAACACCAAAACAAATTAGTTTCTTCCTCACATGTTTAGCGAGAAATGGAAACTCAAATGGCAACTTTTCTTCTATAAGGCACTATTATGTAAAATGCCTTTGTGGACGTGGTGCCTAGATATTGACATCGTGGACCCCATCTGTGATGCGCGCCGAACCTAAAAAAGGCTCTCGTTGAACCCGCTTTTAGGGCTCGAGGGATTGGTTCTCGCCTTTTTGATTTTGGGTGCCATGAGACATTTTGGATGCCTCTTTCCTAATAGAACATTGGAAAGGATCATCTAGTCTCACGATGCCTTTAGACACTTTTGAGATATTTTGGAGTCGCCACCCAATTTACGAGAAATTAGAAAAGATCTCTAACCTCTATTGGTCTAAAACCAGAGACGGTATCCGGAATTTCACTCTTATTTATGTTTTGGTTAATTTTAAATGAGTTCTTAAATTCGTAAAATTCTACTCTCCTCTCATACGATTGATGCATTTAATTAAAAGCGCATTGCAAGCAGAAAGCGATAAATAAAATATCTAAAGAAAGCGGTAAAGAAAGCGGTAAACACGCCAATCACACAATTATAAGGAGAATTGGGACAGAATACAATCCCAAATGAAAGAAAGCTAAAATGAAAGTTGGGACGGAATACAATCCCAAATAAAAGATAAATAATATTGCCCAAAAAATAATTAATTACAAGAGCCCAAAAATATATGAACATAAATTTAAAACAAGCAAACAAAATCAAACATAAAAAAGACATACGTAAATCGGGGTATTCGTTTGGTTTAGGAACATTGGTTCCTTCACGCTCACTTAAAGAGTGATCGAAGAGTTATTCAATTGTTGGCTTGAAAAACCGGGATGAGTGATCCCATTTTTGGAAAACTTAACCATTCGTTTTATTCGTGACATTTTATATTAATTGGCTAAAATGAGAGACATTAGTCCCAATTTTATTAATAAAATCCCAATTTAATTATAAAGCCTTTTCGTGATTTTTTATCTTATACGTGTATACAATGAAAACTATTTTTTACAACTAAACACTGCACAAAAATGGGGTAGGAAAGATCTCACCCAAACGATGTGGTCTCCTACGCGTAGTAACCCCTCCATGCGGTCACGAGAACGCTCACATAAAGAAATTCACATTTAAATTCCCAAACAAAAAAATAACATTAAAAAATATTAGTAATAATTCTAAAAATTAATCAAACAAAGACAAAATGAATATAGGACATGTTAATTTAATATACAAATGATTTACATGCAAAGTAAATAAAAAGGGGTCATGCAAAAAAACCTAATAATAATAACAAAAATGTAAAAGGAATAACAATAACAATAATAATGGTAACAAAATGAAAACAATCAAAGATACTAATAATAATCACAATAATAAAATCATAATAATAAGTAATGATAGTATAAAATAAGCACAAAATGATAGTACTAATAATAATGACACCACAAAATGATAATAATGATGATGGCATAATAATAATAATAATAATAAAGTAACCATGACAATAATAATAATAATAACAATAATAATAATAATAGCAACCAAATGACCATAACAAAAAAGGGAAAAAAATCCAACAGTGAACATCAATATAATAATAATAATAATAATAATAATAATAATAGCATAATGGAAATAATAGTGACACTAATAATAATAATAATAATAATAATAATAATAATAATAATAATAATAATAATAGTAGTAATGATAATGGAGAAGTGCAACGGGAGTAACAAAAAATCAAATTAAATCACAAATAGCATGCCAACAATAATAATCATATTAGGAATGCTAGAAATAAATTATAAATATGGCAATAATAACATAAAATAATAATATTAATAATAATAAATGATATACAAAAATAAATGAGGACGGTCTAATAATATTTACCCTTAGAGTTTATGAGTCAGAAAAATAGTGTTTTGATCCGTCCTCCTTATCGATTTTTGTGATGATAAACACAAAGAAAATATAAGGATCTACATTTTAAACAAATGAGCTGAAGAAAATATTTTTGGACGGATGATCCAAGACAAAAGGAAATTGATTTTCCTTGTTTAAATTAATCCCCAAATGAAAAATATTTTTCAGGAAAAAAGAAGAAGAAAAGAAGGTTAAAACTTGAAAATCTTAATATTTTGCTTTGAAAACTCTCGGCTGCTCTTTCTTCTTGAGAGAAAACTCTTTCTCTTTTTCTTGTGAAAAATGAAGCTCTCCTCAAAATGAAGATCAAGTCTTCATTTTGTTTCTCCGGATTGTCCCAAAATGGGAAGAGAAAAAATGTTCTTTAATTTTTCGTTAACCAAAAGTTGCACAAAAACATGAAACAAACGGAAAAAATGGACTGAAAATTGACCAGAAATTGCAGGCAAAAACGACCGCACACGGGAGAGAAGGGGCAAGAATGCCCGCGGGGGGAGCAAGGCGACGTGTGCCTGGGGGGGCGCGCGTCGCCCTCGGCGACGTGCGCCCGAGCGGGCGCAAGTCGCGCGCGGTGACGTGCGCCCCTGCGGGCGCGCGTCACCCTCTGCGCTGGGGCGCACGTCGCTCCTGCAAGCATACGTCGCCCGCGGGCGCATGCTGCGCCTGTGGGCGCACGCCGTTCCCGCGCGGGCATGGCCCACACACGTCCGACCGCGACCCGTACGTGCGGCACGCAAACCTCACAGCAACAGGGCACCGAAAAAAAATCCGAGAATAAAACTCAAAAAAAATAAAATCAAATAAAAATAAAAAGGAATAAAAATAAGAGTAAAAATGAAAACTTTTGAATTAAAATTTTTGGAGGAATAAAAGAGATTTTTGACAAGGAAAACATCATTTTTTGACACCTTTGCTTGCGGCAAGTATCCTTTTCATCATCGGGTAATCCTGATCTTGGACCACCTCGGGACCCCGTGTCTACACCATCTGACCCAGGCCATAGGTTATATAACTATACAGTCTATAAGGTATGTAAAAATATTTTATGATTCATAGGTTTGTTTGAAGTTTAATGGTAAGGGTTCATGATAATTAGAAAAGAGCTAATTTGGTACAACATACTTTCTTCCTATGGAACTACGATGGCTGTAACTTCTTTGACTGGTAAGATGAAAAGATGACACCCAGAGCAAAACATGTCATTAATGGTCTTTTGAGAAAGCTTGATGCTAATGAAACGGAACATGGTGGATGAAGATGTAATAGTTCTATTTATTATGGCTTTTTCGATGTATAAGTTCGATTAGTGAATATATGTTTATGCTTTAGACTAGTGTTTTGGATATAATGACTAAGTACCCCTTTTTTGTTATCAATGGAATGAATATTATCTCTCGAATGTCATATTATTTACAGTGAAAAATCAGTGCCGGCAATATTGCATCCATAATATTTGGACATATAATCTCATTTATGAACCATACTTAGTGCATACCATAAATCCTATAATAAATTGAAAAACACGTCATATAGTGTAATATTAGGAATAATCTCACCATGATTAATAATAATATGAAATAAGGGCTTGAAGCCTATATTAGTGATGACAAAATAAAGGCTTGAAGCCAATAAACTTGTGTTTTTCCACAGAAATAAAGGCTTGAAGCCAACAAACGACAACATATTCATATTTAAACTTAACAACATGTCATTTGAATGCAATTCTTAGGTTTTTTCTTTGGTTACTATGTATAATAATCTCCACCTATGAACTTTCATAAAATAATCCTCCCCTTCTTGGTAACTATGGATGCTCCTTTGTTGTTACCAGTAGATATATCTTGTGTAACAAATCCTTAATCTACTTGGCTTTCCTGAGTAGCATGAGGGGTAGATTCATTCAAGTTGGAAAAGTCATCTCCAATATATGTTGTAGAAACATGTTTTTAAAATATGGAATTTAATTAGCTACAAAGTTTCATTGTAACAAACTTAAAATGAGAGATTCAATAAAATAACGACATTTGACTCTTGGTTTGTTTGTCCAACTTTAGGATTGACTTCATAAGCAATAATAGAACATCATCCTGTAAAATTCATTTAATAATAATTCAATAGCAACATTTATGATACATAATCATTTCAAAACGTACACATATTGATGATGTCAGTATTATCTCTTCAGCAACATATTTATCAACATTAACATCCACTCCAGCTTGTGAAAACAAAATTCATGTCAAAAGAAGCTACAATAAATTTTATATAAGGTTTCACTCTCATCTCCTCTCACGCTTTCCTCATTCAATTTGCATTTTGAGGACATGGATGAATTAAGCCATAATCTTAAGGTTATTTAAGTTAAAGAGGTAAGAAGTTAACTTGAGTTCTCTTCTCTTTTCTTCAATAATTCTTTATAGCTGGAAATTTATGAGTTGGTATGAATAAATAACATGAGTTTATGATGTGAATTTAATGAGGGAATCAATGGGAGCAAGAAGAGGCGGATAAAAGAGAAGAAAAGACAAGTTTGAAGATAAAGGAGGAAAAATCAAGGTTTAGGAACTCTTTTGTTTTATTTATGAGTTTTTGTATGAATTGATGCATGATATAAGTCGAATTGGATGTATATGAGTTGATTTGATATGCATTTGATGATATTTTGCATGGAAATTGGTGGATGTGCATGAAAGTGTTGTTGGTTGGAAAACTATGATAGGACACACTTTTAGGCCATAAATTAGTCTAGGAATATCCAAATTAGATGATTCTAGTTGTATTTGAACTGTGACTTCCATGCCTACAAATGTCCTAGAAATGACCATGAGCTAATTTTGGCTCTAAGTGCCTCAAAATTGGCAAAAATAGAAGTGTTCCTACTTTGGCCGGGTCAAGGGAGCAATGTGTGTTTCTAAAGTCATAACTCCTATGATATAGCTCCAATTGACTTGAAATTTTACCATTAAAAATACAAAACATAGGAAAATAAAGGCTACAGGCCATTTTGGCCAAATATGTCATTTACTAGCTCAAAATTGCAACACAAAATGAGGTTGGAAATTGTCCCTATTGGAGCAATCTGCCTGAGTCGACATAATAGTGATGACTCATGAAAAATGGCTTCTGTCATGAGTCGGCACCACCGTCACGACTCGTGACAGTCCTAGACTTGTTCTCCTTTGTTCTTTAGGCATTATTTTTTATTCTAGAGCACCCAAATGTACTTCTAAGGTATGGATTAGCTAAAAGTGAATCTATTAAACACTAAAGCAAGGTAAAAATGATTAAAGGGAAGTGATTATAGTGTAAATACCTTAGAAGTTTATATGTAAATGTTACATGAAACAAATATGGTGTGTGTTAGTTATACTTAATATAGAGCTACAGATAATAACCGAAGATGGCATGGCTTTCTATGTGGATTGTGTATAATGAATGTATAATTAAGGTTCTTGTCCAAACTCCATTATAATGAATATTAATGCAATTCTAAGGCATGGATAAGACGAATGTGAACCCATAGAATGTTAAATCAAGGAATATGTAATTAAAATAAAATAATTATTGTATAAATACTGATAAGTCCACATTTATACTTTAATTCATATTATTTTCAGTTAATTTTGGAGTCTTGAAATTGTTATTTTAGGTTATTTTAGTTGAAAGTAATTTTAGATTTTTATATGGACTAACTGGAACATTTTTAGTGTGTTTTGGCAGATTTTGATGAATTACAAGGCGGTAAGGAATTCCATACCGCCGTGTAATTGGGAAGCAACCAGGAAGTACGTGCATGGAATGTTACAACGCGGTAAAAAATTCCATACCGCCTTGTAATCAGGAAATCAAAAAATTCATGGAATGTCACACAGAGGGCAGAAAGTACATGTAAATTGTCAAAGAGCCAATTTGCAGTCCAAAAGCTATTTACACGGCGATTAAAGAATGCCTTACCGCCATGTAAACTTGGGAAGATTTTGTATTTTTCATCCAGTAGTTATTTACACGGCGGTTAGGAAATTCCGGGTCAATTTCACTCATGGTCACTCAACTTATCACTTATCGCGCAAAAGTAACCGACTTTTTTTTTCTTACTTAAATGTCACTGAACTTTTAACATTATTGCACAAAAGTCATGTTGACCGGAATCCGGCGACGACCCTTGCCGGATTGATGACTTTTTTGCAAAAATGTTAAAAGTTCAATAACATTTAAGTTGAAAAAAAAAAAGCTAATTACTTTTGCGAGATAAATGATAAGTCTAGTGACCGTGAGTGAAATTAATTTAAATGTAGCATTTGTTGAACTTATCAATCCGGCAAGAGTCATCGCCGGATTCCGGTCAACATGACTTTTGTGCAATAATGTTAAAAGTTCAGTGACATTTAAGTAAGAAAAAAAAAGTCGGTTACTTTTGCGCGATAAGTGATAAGTTGAGTGACCATGGGTGTAATCAACCCGGAAATTCCTTACCGCCGTGTAACTCGTCATTCTCAGCTGAAACCAACTTTACACGACTGTAAGAATTTTCATACTGCCATGTAACATGATTTTCTATTTATATCTGCAATTTTTGAAAATTAAGGATCTGGTCTTGCTTTTCCAAAAAAATTTTGTCTTCATTTCTTTTTCTTTATAATCCAAAGTTAGGGTCTTTTTTTAACATTTTGTCACTCAGTTTTAGGGTTTTCATCTTATCTTGGCTTGAGAATCCATCATTTTTGGTGGAAACTTTGAGTTGTAATAGTTGATTTAGATTGCAGAACAACTTTTAATATTGTAAGAATTACAGAATCAGATTGGTAATGGGTAATATCAGTTTCTTTTCATCTATTTCAATGTTTACTCCAACCATGAGTGAGTAGTCTTTCACTTGCTAAGGAGCTTAGATTTAGTTATTTATGGGCTAGTGTAGAATAGAAATGCGTATAGTTTTGTGTTGGCCTGATGCAGATGTCTTGCTTTTCTTAAAATGACGAGGGATTCTTCTTCTGAAGCGATGAAAGAGATTTCTAAAAGCGATAATCCTAGAAATTCAGAATCGCTAGTTCTTGGTCCACTTGAGCCAATGAGCGATGTTAGTGATGTCCCAGTTGAACTTTTAGAGACCTTACTTAAAACGTCACAAGGGATTCCTTGAAACCCTATCATCCATGTGAAAACTCTACTCTGATTGCTTATACATGTTGCTTTGGTTTTGTATTTCCCATTATTTCTCTATATGTTTGTGAGTCAATCACTTTGTTTTGATTTAGTCAAGATTAGTGGTCTAAATGAATGGGTTTGATAATTAATTCATATAAATGCTCTGTTCTTGTGGTTCCTTCCATTTATTTTCTTGAATGAGTTCATGTAACAACCCGAAAAGTACCTGTAACAGCCCAAATTGTACCCTAGTAGTAATTTGACATGATTAGGGTAATTGGGTAAAATTTATTCGAAGTTTGCTTAATTCTAGATTAAAGTGGAATAAATTGAGGACTTGATTGCATAAATAAAATAAGTGTTAGTGACCATATAGAATTTTTGCATGATTAAAGTTTAAGTGATTTAATTAGTGGCTAATGGGGATTAATTAATCTAAATAAGTCAAATTTTTATTAGTGAGAGTGAGTGGGAATTCGGGTGGCAGCCTCTCCAAGTGCCACACTAGCCTTTTGCCATTCATTGGTGAGTTTGGATGGTGGAATCCAGGTGTCATTTATCCCTTGTGCCACTTCAACAATTCCATGCATATTTAAGGATTAAGGAGAGAGAAATGGGTCATTTTTCTGCATGTGTTTCCTTCTTTCTTCTCTCTTTTCCCTTCTTCCCGCTTTTTCTTCACTCAAATACTATTCTACTACATTTTATGGCTGGATTGAAGTTGTAGAATGTTGCATGTGTAATTTTTACTAATCATCAAGGTAAGTAAATCCGGTTCTTCTCCTTCTTCTCTATCTTCTTTCGTGATGAGTTGCGATTGAAAAGTTATTGATTTTCTATGTACCCAATTCTTGAAATGTGATTGTGCATGTGTTGGTGGCTGTGAGAAAAGTGATGGGAAAGAAGAGGGTTGAGTAGCAAAGTGGCAAGTGAGCATATTGGAGCTAAGGAACTTGAGGTTTGGGAAAAATTGTGTATTTTGCATTTTTAATGTTTAATTTCTTGTTTTGAAGTATAAATGGTAAGTTTTTTTTGAGTGGTTATGATGGTTATGGCAAACTTGATAATTTGGGTATGTAGAGTTTATAGGGGAAACTCTGCTCACAAATTAATTGGACCTCCATTTATTGTTTTTGTCATAAGTGAAGTTAGTAAATTCCAAATTGAATGAAACTAGCGCCATTAGAAAGATAAGACACATACCTATAAATGTTATGGAAATATCCAAGAGCAAATTCTGGCTTTAAGACCCATAAAAGTGGCTAAAAATTAGGTGTTTCTATTCTGGCGGGTTCCTTGGAATAGTATAGGTTGTTTAGATCATATCTGACGTTTTCAATATCCAATTGACCTGAGATTTATCCCATTGTAAACTTGAAATCCTAGGGAACAAATGTTAAGGAGGGAGTTTTGTCTAAAATGAGGTTTAGATATTGATATAGGCTATTCAAAATTGGGTAGTAAAGCAATCTCGAGCTTTAGCTCTTGTTTTGTTAAATTTTGATAAGTCACGGTGACAACCAAAGTCATTGCCACCATGACCAATGCCTAAAAACGGTAGAATGCATATTTTTGGACCTCACGGTCACAACAAAGTCATTGCCACCGCGCCCTCTTCTGTTTTGACTATTTT
The DNA here is from genome assembly GCA_947683425.1 of Excoecaria cochinchinensis. NCBI lineage: Eukaryota > Viridiplantae > Streptophyta > Magnoliopsida > Malpighiales > Euphorbiaceae > Excoecaria > Excoecaria cochinchinensis. The sequence goes on from CANTUQ010000013.1 coordinate 10,552,020, forward strand.
ATGTGTTTTTCTTCCCGAATTGAACCCGTATTGCACCGAAACTTTCTAGGATCTATCCGATGCATGTTTAGGACTATAAAATGAGTTTGTATTATGTGAATATGTATAAATGTGATATGTTCAATGAATGTGTGATTAAAGTATTTTCCTAACATTATTATATCATACATGAATTGAAATAGATGTTACTAGAATGTATTATTATGCAAGATATTTAAGGATGTTATATTGGTTCATGTGGATAAATGAGTGATTGTATATTATGATAATGATAAATGTGATTTAAGGTTTTGAGCTTATGAGTTTCTTATTTATATGAAGACCAATAATGTGGCAAAGCGAGTGAGGATGTGTGTCTATATATACATATATAAATAATTGGTATGAATTGAATGATGAAATTGTGACTATATGTTCTTAGATGAAAGTTAAATGTGGTGTAATTGCTTTGGCTGGGAAGTTAATGAATATGAGGACATAAAATTAGTTGTGTGTGCAATGCTTATTATGATATGTGAATTGGATTTGGAAGCCTTAAGCGTTGATTGAGAACTTGAGCAGTTGCACAGCTCTGTTTTGGTAAGCCACCGCTGTGTTTTAGCATTTTTGCATATGCCACAGTGACAACCAAAGTGGTTGTATAGGGGATGGTATGTCACGGTGACAGCCAAAATGGTTATGACCGTGAGATACCATGGATTCCTTTTTGCCCATTATGAACATGATATGTCACGGTGACAACCAGAATTATTGTGACCGTGATGTACCAGGGCTTGCATTCTGCCTGGCTTATTTGTGTATGTCACGGTGACAACCAAAGTGGTTGTGACCGTGAGGTACCCTATTTACAACTGAATTCCAAATCCTTCATGATTGTTATGCAATTGTCTATGCAATGATCAACTAAGTCTAGCATCATTTAATAAGGACTAATAAGTGCTAAATACTATAAACTAACATAGTGGGTGCATTTATATAATTAAGGAAGTTTTTCAATAACTTAAATGTTATTTTACGTTTGTTTTATAAGTTATCTGGTGCATTAATAAGATGGTTGGTTAATACTATATGAATGTCAGTTTATTCCTATAACTCATAAGTATGCGTACTTGATGCAGCATGTTATTTTGCTCATGTGTAATACCGTGTTGTTGGTATGAGAGTAATTGAATAAATAATTGGACTTAATAATGTTTAGCTTGCAAGTCAAGTAGTGGATAAACAGGTACGCCTATAGGGTCTAAAGTGCTACAGCCAAAAGCGATTGATTTCTGTTAATCGGCCCCGTTTGGGTCAGGGGTAATCCTGGAATAGGTTCCCCAAAAGTGACTGATTGTGTATTTGGTATTAAGGTATCTACAGATACTAATGCGATGTTAAGGTATCTACGGATACTAATGCAATCGATTATTTCTGTACCTACGGGTAATAATGCGATTGATTATTTTTGTACCTACGGGTAATAATGCGATTGATAATTCTGTACCTACGGGTACTAATATGATTGAGTATATCAGTATATATGGATACTAGATTAAAGGTATCTACTAATATCAAAGTGATAACCCGTTATCCACTACTACAGAAGTGCAGGCAAATTAGGAAGTAGCTTATAAGCTAGAGATTGATTGCTAACTTTGTGATTATAATTTGATGGGATATGCATTATTTATATGATTGTTGATAATTGTTAATGTTTGATGTGAATTAATGCATAATGGACATAGTATGTGGTATCGGGTAAGTGGTGTTATGACAGGCCAGAAAATATCCGTGAACCTTATATGAGTTACTACTGATGTTATATGAGTAATAAGATATATTCAATGTTATGTACTAGAAGTAATGAGATGAGGCGTGTTATGTTGAAGCATGTACACAAACTTATATATGTTAATATGCAATAACTGTTATGAAACTGTACCTTGTATGGATTTATGCTTATGAGCTGATGATGATGTATATACATATACAAGTGCCAATGATTACTTTGCCATAAGTAAATTAATGTATATATATTTATAAATGCGAATTAAGGATCTGATGAAGGGAACTATAAGTAACTTGGTAGTATGGATTGTTATTTGTGATTTTGCAATTGATGATAGCTTTATAGCCGATGTTTATTATATTATATATATAATATGTATGTTGCTTGACCATGTGATTTGTATTGATGATCACTGTGAGCATTCATCCATATTCTGTTATTTTTCCCTGCTAAGCATTATTGCATAGCATGGATGTTTTAACCATGTAGGTATCTGAAGATAGCGTTTTGGAAGACAGTTCGGAATCGCCAACAGCCAACACATAGGAACCGCTATTTATGTAGGTTATTTTTAATAGTATGAAATGTATAGGTTTAATTGGCACGTGTAATGGAATTAAGTTTGGTTTCAGAAAAGTTGTATTTTTTAAAGCGAAATTTGTTGTAAGACTGTAAGTGTTTTGTAATATAAAGCATGGGTTTTCTGAGTAAAATGAGTGTTGTTTTAAAAGAAATTTGTTAATCCTAAAATTTGCATGAAATGTTAATTTATGTGCATGTGATGTGTTGTGACACTCCATAGCCATCGTAGTAAAAACTCTGCTAGTGGTTAGGGGGTGTTACAGTTAGTGGTATCAGAGCTTAGGTTTAGTCATTTATGGGCTAGTGTAGAATAGAAATGCGTATAGTTTTGTGTTGGCCTGATGCAGATGTCTTGCTTTTCTTAAAATGACGAGGGATTCTTCTTCTGAAGCGATGAAAGAGATTTCTAAAAGCGATAATCCTAGAAATTCAGAATCGCTAGTTCTTGGTCCACTTGAGCCAATGAGCGATGTTAGTGATGTCCCAGTTGAACTTTTAGAGACCTTACTTAAAACGTCACAAGGGATTCCTTGAAACCCTATCATCCATGTGAAAACTCTACTCTGATTGCTTATACATGTTGCTCTGGTTTTGTATTTCCCGTTATTTCTCTATATGTTTGTGAGTCAATCACTTTGTTTTGATTTAGTCAAGATTAGTGGTCTAAATGAATGGGTTTGATAATTAATTCATATAAATGCTCTGTTCTTGTGGTTCATTCCATTTATTTTCTTGAATGAGTTCATGTAACAACCCGAAAAGTACCTGTAACAGCCCAAATTGTACCCTAGTAGTAATTTGACATGATTAGGGTAATTGGGTAAAATTTATTTGAAGTTTGCTTAATTCTAGATTAAAGTGGAATAAATTGAGGACTTGATTGCATAAATAAAATAAGTGTTAGTGACCATATAGAATTTTTGGATGATTAAAGTTTAAGTGATTTAATTAGTGGCTAATGGGGATTAATTAATCTAAATAAGTCAAATTTTTATTAGTGAGAGTGAGTGGGAATTCGGGTGGTAGCCTCTCCAAGTGCCACACTAGCCTTTTGCCATTCATTGGTGAGTTTGGATGGTGGAATCCAGGTGTCATTTATCCCTTGTGCCACTTCAACAATTCCATGCATATTTAAGGATTAAGGAGAGAGAAATGGGTCATTTTTCTGCATGTGTTTCCTTCTTTCTTCTCTCTTTTCCCTTCTTCCCGCTTTCTCTTCACTCAAATACTATTCTACTACATTTTATGGCTGGATTGAAGTTGTAGAATGTTGCATGTGTAATTTTTACTAATCATCAAGGTAAGTAAATCCGGTTCTTCTCCTTCTTCTCTATCTTCTTTCGTGATGAGCTGCGATTGAAAAGTTATTGATTTTCTATGTACCCAATTCTTGAAATGTGATTGTGCATGTGTTGGTGGCTGTGAGAAAAGTGATGGGAAAGAAGAGGGTTGAGTAGCAAAGTGGCAAGTGAGCATATTGGAGCTAAGGAACTTGAGGTTTGGGAAAAATTGTGTATTTTGCATTTTTAATTTTTAATTTCTTGTTTTGAAGTATAAATGGTAAGTTTTTTTTGAGTGGTTATGATGGTTATGGCAAACTTGATAATTTGGGTATGTAGAGTTTATAGGGGAAACTCTGCTCACAAATTAATTGGACCTCCATTTATTGTTTTTGTCATAAGTTAAGTTAGTAAATTCCAAATTGAATGAAACTAGCGCCATTAGAAAGATAAGACACATACCTATAAATGTTATGGAAATATCCAAGAGCAAATTCTGGCTTTAAGACCCATAAAAGTTGCTAAAAATTAGGTGTTTCTATTCTGGCGGGTTCCTTGGAATAGTATAGGTTGTTTAGATCATATCTGACGTTTTCAATATCCAATTGACCTGAGATTTATCCCATTGTAAACTTGAAATCCTAGGGAACAAATGTTAAGGAGGGAGTTTTGTCTAAAATGAGGTTTAGATATTGATATAGGCTATTCAAAATTGGGTAGTAAAGCAATCTCGAGCTTTAGCTTTTGTTTTGTTAAATTTTGATAAGTCACGGTGACAACCAAAGTCATTGCCACCATGACCAATGCCTAAAAACGGTAGAATGCATATTTTTGGACCTCACGGTCACAACAAAGTCATTGCCACCGCGCCCTCTTCTGTTTTGACTATTTTATGTGCTTTTCTTCCCGAATTGAACCCGTATTGCACCGAAACTTTCTAGGATCTATCCGATGCATGTTTAGGACTATAAAATGAGTTTGTATTATGTGAATATGTATAAATGTGATATGTTCAATGAATGTGTGATTAAAGTATTTTCCTAACATTATTATATCATACATGAATTGAAATAGATGTTACTAGAATGTATTATTATGCAAGATATTTAAGGATGTTATATTGGTTCATGTGGATAAATGAGTGATTGTATATTATGATAATGATAAATGTGATTTAAGGTTTTGAGCTTATGAGTTTCTTATTTATATGAAGACCAATAATGTGGCAAAGCGAGTGAGGATGTGTGTCTATATATACATATATAAATAATTGGTATGAATTGAATGATGAAATTGTGACTATATGTTCTTAGATGAAAGTTAAATGTGGTGTAATTGCTTTGGCTGGGAAGTTAATGAATATGAGGACATAAAATTAGTTGTGTGTGCAATGCTTATTATGATATGTGAATTTGATTTGGAAGCCTTAAGCGTTGATTGAGAACTTGAGCAGTTGCACAACTCTGTTTTTGTTAAGCCACTGCTGTGTTTTAGCATTTTTGCATATGCCACAGTGACAACCAAAGTGGTTGTATAGGGGATGGTATGTCACGGTGACAGCCAAAATGGTTATGACCGTGAGATACCATGGATTCCTTTTTGCCCATTATGAACATGATATGTCACGGTGACAACCAGAATTATTGTGACCGTGATGTACCAGGGCTTGCATTCTGCCTGGCTTATTTGTGTATGTCACAGTGACAACCAAAGTGGTTGTGACCGTGAGGTACCCTATTTACAACTGAATTCCAAATCCTTCATGATTGTTATGCAATTGTCTATGCAATGATCAACTAAGTCTAGCATCATTTAATAAGGACTAATAAGTGCTAAATACTATAAACTAACATAGTGGGTACATTTAAGGAAGTTTTTCAATAACTTAAATGTTATTTTACGTTTGTTTTATGAGTTATCTGGTGCATTAATAAGATGGTTGGTTAATACTATATGAATGTCAGTTTATTCCTATAACTCATAAGTATGCGTACTTGATGCAACATGTTATTTTGCTCATGTGTAATACCGTGTTGTTGGTATGAGAGTAATTGAATAAATAATTGGACTTAATAATGTTTAGCTTGCAAGTCAAGTAGTGGATAAACAGGTACGCCTATAGGGTCTAAAGTGCTACAGCCAAAAGCGATTGATTTCTGTTAATCGGCCCCGTTTGGGTCAGGGGTAATCCTGGAATAGGTTCCCCAAAAGTGAGTGATTGTGTATTTGGTATTAAGGTATCTACAGATACTAATGCGATGTTAAGGTATCTACGGATACTAATGCAATCGATTATTTCTGTACCTACGGGTAATAATGCGATTGATTATTTTTGTACCTACGGGTAATAATGCGATTGATAATTCTGTACCTACGGGTACTAATATGATTGAGTATATCAGTATATATGGATACTAGATTAAAGGTATCTACTAATATCAAAGTGATAACCCGTTATCCACTACTACAGAAGTGCAGGCAAATTAGGAAGTAGCTTATAAGCTAGAGATTGATTGCTAACTTTGTGATTATAATTTGATGGGATATGCATTATTTATATGATTGTTGATAATTGTTAATGTTTGATGTGAATTAATGCATAATGGACATAGTATGTGGTATCGGGTAAGTGGTGTTATGACAGGCCAGAAAATATCCGTGAACCTTATATGAGTTACTACTGATGTTATATGAGTAATAAGATATATTCAATGTTATGTACTAGAAGTAATGAGATGAGGCGTGTTATGTTGAAGCATGTACACAAACTTATATATGTTAATATGCAATAACTGTTATGAAACTGTACCTTGTATGGATTTATGCTTATGAGCTGATGATGATGTATATACATATACAAGTGCCAATGATTACTTTGCCATAAGTAAATTAATGTATATATATTTATAAATGCGAATTAAGGATCTGATGAAGGGGACTATAAGTAACTTGGTAGTATGGATTGTTATTTGTGATTTTGCAATTGATGATAGCTTTATAACCGATGTTTATTATATTATATATATAATATGTATGTTTCTTGACCATGTGATTTGTATTGATGATCACTGTGAGCATTCATCCATATTCTGTTATTTTTCCCTGCTAAGCATTATTGCATAGCATGGATGTTTTAACCATGTAGGTATCTGAAGATAGCGTTTTGGAAGACAGTTCGGTATCGCCAACAGCCAACACATAGGAACCGCTATTTATGTAGGTTATTTTTAATAGTTTGAAATGTATAGGTTTAATTGGCACGTGTAATGGAATTAAGTTTGGTTTCAGAAAAGTTGTATTTTTTAAAGCGAAATTTGTTGTAAGACTGTAAGTGTTTTGTAATATAAAGCATGGGTTTTCTGAGTAAAATGAGTGTTGTTTTAAAAGAAATTTGTTAATCCTAAAATTTGCATGAAATGTTAATTTATGTGCATGTGATGTGTTGTGACACTCCATAGCCATTGTAGTAAAAACTCTGCTAGTGGTTAGGGGGTGTTACAGTTAGTGGTATCAGAGCTTAAGTTTAGTCATTTATGGGCTAGTGTAGAATAGAAATGCGTATAGTTTTGTGTTGGCCTGATGCAGATGTCTTGTTTTTCTTAAAATGACGAGGGATTCTTCTTCTGAAGCGATGAAAGAGATTTCTAAAAGCGATAATCCTAGAAATTCAGAATCGCTAGTTCTTGGTCCACTTGAGCCAATGAGCGATGTTAGTGATGTCCCAGTTGAACTTTTAGAGACCTTACTTAAAACGTCACAAGGGATTCCTTGAAACCCTATCATCCATGTGAAAACTCTACTCTGATTGCTTATACATGTTGCTCTGGTTTTGTATTTCCCGTTATTTCTCTATATGTTTGTGAGTCAATCACTTTGTTTTGATTTAGTCAAGATTAGTGGTCTAAATGAATGGGTTTGATAATTAATTCATATAAATGCTCTGTTCTTGTGGTTCATTCCATTTATTTTCTTGAATGAGTTCATGTAACAACACGAAAAGTACCTGTAACAGCCCAAATTGTACCCTAGTAGTAATTTGACATGATTAGGGTAATTGGGTAAAATTTATTTGAAATTTGCTTAATTCTAGATTAAAGTGGAATAAATTGAGGACTTGATTGCATAAATAAAATAAGTGTTAGTCACCATATAGAATTTTTGCATGATTAAAGTTTAAGTGATTTAATTAGTGGCTAATGGGGATTAATTAATCTAAATAATTCAAATTTTTATTAGTGAGAGAGAGTGGGAATTCGGGTGGCAGCCTCTCCAAGTGCCACACTAGCCTTTTGCCATGCATTGGTGAGTTTGGATGGTGGAATCCAAGTGTCATTTATCCCTTGTGCCACTTCAACAATTCCATGCATATTTAAGGATTAAGGAGAGAGAAATGGGTCATTTTTCTGCATGTGTTTCCTTCTTTCTTCTCTCTTTTCCCTTCTTCCCGCTTTTTCTTCACTCAAATACTATTCTACTACATTTTATGGCTGGATTGAAGTTGTAGAATGTTGCATGTGTAATTTTTACTAATCATCAAGGTAAGTAAATTCGGTTCTTCTCCTTCTTCTCTATCTTCTTTCGTGATGAGTTGCGATTGAAAAGTTATTGATTTTCTATGTACCCAATTCTTGAAATGTGATTGTGCATGTGTTGGTGGCTGTGAGAAAAGTGATGGGAAAGAAGAGGGTTGAGTAGCAATGTGGCAAGTGAGCATATTGGAGCTAAGGAACTTGAGGTTTGGGAAAAATTGTGTATTTTGCATTTTTAATGTTTAATTTCTTGTTTTGAAGTATAAATGGTAAGTTTTTTTTGAGTGGTTATGATGGTTATGGCAGACTTTATAATTTGGGTATGTAGAGTTTATAGGGGAAACTCTGCTCACAAATTAATTGGACCTCCATTTATTGTTTTTGTCATAAGTTAAGTTAGTAAATTCCAAATTGAATGAAACTAGCACCATTAGAAAGATAAGACACATACCTATAAATGTTATGGAAATATCCAAGAGCAAATTCTTGCTTTAAGACCCATAAAAGTGGCTAAAAATTAGGTGTTTCTATTCTGGCGGGTTCATTGGAATAGTATAGGTTGTTTAGATCATATCTGACGTTTTCAATATCCAATTGACCTGAAATTTATCCCATTGTAAACTTGAAATCCTAGGGAACAAATGTTAAGGAGGGAGTTTTGTCTAAAATGAGGTTTAGATATTGATATAGGCTATTCAAAATTGGGTAGTAAAGCAATCTCGAGTTTTAGCTTTTGTTTTGTTAAATTTTGATATGTCACGGTGACAACCAAAGTCATTGCCACCGTGACCAATGCTTAAAAAAGGTAGAATGCATATTTTTGGACCTCACGGTCACAACAAAGTCATTGCCACCGTGACCCCTTCTGTTTTGACTATTTTATGTGTTTTTCTTCCCGAATTGAACCCGTATTGCACCGAAACTTTCTAGGATCTATCCGATGCATGTTTAGGACTATAAAATGAGTTTGTATTATGTGAATATGTATAAATGTGATATGTTCAATGAATGTGTGATTAAAGTATTTTCCTAACATTATTATATCATACATGAATTGAAATAGATGTTACTAGAATGTATTATTATGCAAGATATTTAAGGATGTTATATTGGTTCGTGTGGATAAATGAGTGATTGTATATTATGATAATGATAAATGTGATTTAAGGTTTTGAGCTTATGAGTTTCTTATTTATATGAAGACCAATAATGTGGCAAATCGAGTGAGGATGTGTGTCTATATATACATATATAAATAATTGGTATGAATTGAATGATGAAATTGTGACTATATGTTCTTAGATGAAAGTTAAATGTGGTGTAATTGCTTTGGTTGGGAAGTTAATGAATATGAGGACATAAAATTAGTTGTGTGTGCAATGCTTATTATGATATGTGAATTGGATTTGGAAGCCTTAAGCGTTGATTGAGAACTTGAGCAGTTGCACAGCTCTGTTTTGGTAAGCCACCGCTGTGTTTTAGCATTTTTGCATATGCCACGGTGACAACCAAAGTGGTTGTATAGGGGATGATATGTTACGGTGACAGCCAAAATGGTTGTGACCGTGAGATACCATGGATTCCTTTTTGTTCATGATGAACATGATATGTCACGGTGACAACCAGAATGATTGTGACCGTGATGTACCAGGGCTTGCATTGTGCCTGGCTTATTTGTGTATGTCACGGTGACAACCAAAGTGGTTGTGACCGTGAGGTACCCTATTTACAACTGAATTCCAAATCCTTCATGATTGTTATGCAATTGTCTATGCAATGATCAACTAAGTCTAGCATCATTTAATAAGGACTAATAAGTGCTAAATACTATAAACTAACATAGTGGGTGCATTTATATAATTAAGGAAGTTTTTCAATAACTTAAATGTTATTTTACGTTTGTTTTATAAGTTATCTGGTGCATTAATAAGATGGTTGGTTAATACTATATGAATGTCAATTTATTCCTATAACTCATAAGTATGCGTACTTGATGCAGCATGTTATTTTGCTCATGTGTAATACCGTGTTGTTGGTATGAGAGTAATTGAATAAATAATTGGACTTAATAATGTTTAGCTTGCAAGTCAAGTAGTGGATAAATAGGTACGCCTATAGGGTCTAAAGTGCTACAGCCAAAAGCGATTGATTTCTGTTAATCGGCCCCGTTTGGGTCAGGGGTAATCCTGGAATAGGTTCCCCAAAAGTGACTGATTGTGTATTTGGTATTAAGGTATCTACAGATACTAATGCGATGCTAAGGTATCTACGGATACTAATGCAATCGATTATTTCTGTACCTACGGGTAATAATGCGATTGATTATTTTTGTACCTACGGGTAATAATGCGATTGATAATTCTGTACCTACGGGTACTAATATGATTGAGTATATCAGTATATATGGATACTAGATTAAAGGTATCTACTAATATCAAAGTGATAACCCGTTATCCACTACTACAGAAGTGCAGGCAAATTAGGAAGTAGCTTATAAGCTAGAGATTGATTGCTAACTTTGTGATTATAATTTGATGGGATATGTGTTATTTATATGATTGTTGATAATTGTTAATGTTTAATGTGAATTAATGCATAATGGACATAGTATGTGGTATCGGGTAAGTGGTGTTATGACAGGCCAGAAAATACTTGTGAACCTTATATGAGTTACTATTGATGTTATATGAGTAATAAGATATATTCAATGTTATGTACTAGAAGTAATGAGATGAGGCGTGTTATGTTGAAGCATGTACACAAACTTATATATGTTAATATGCAATAACTGTTATGAAACTGTACCTTGTATGGATTTATGCTTATGAGCTGATGATGATGTATATACATATACAAGTGCCAATGATTACTTTGCCATAAGAAAATTAATATATATATATTTATAAATGAGAATTAAGGATCTGATGAAGGGGATTATAAGTAACTTGGTAGTATGGATTGTTATATGTGATTTTGCAATTGATGATGGCTTTATAGCCGATGTTTATTACATTATATACATAATATGTATGTTGCTTGAGCATGTGATTTGTATTGATGATCACTGTGAGTGTTCATCCATATTCTATTATTTTTCCCCACTAAGCATTATTACTTAGCATAGATGTTTTATCCATATAGGTATCTGAAGATAGCGTTTTGGAAGACAGTCCGGCATCGCCAACGACCAATATATAGGAACCGCTATTTATGTAGGTTATTTTATAATAGTATTAAATGTATAGTTTTACACTATAAGAAAACTGATTTTTAATGACCAAAATTTAGCGAAGGGATAAAAATCCAGTCATAAAAAGATAAAAACAACGAACGGAATTTAATCCGGTCGTTAGAACTCAAATTTTATTATTATTTAACGAGAGGTTTAATTCTGGTCGTTAAAAGACTCAAAATCCAGTCGTTATTTACTTAAAAGAAAACGGAGGAACAGGAACTTCCAAACCATTTACCTCCAAAAAATAACCTAAAATCACAAAAATGCATTTTCCCATCTCTTGAACTTCTTCAACTCTCTACTCCTCTCCCTCGCGTCACCCCCTCCATTGCACGTCCTCTCCCTCGCGAGCCACTAGATGCCAGATCCAGTGTCGCCCCCCACCCCGCCGCCGCTCATCCCCACCCCGCCATTACAGATCCGATCTCGCTGTTGCCGCTGCCTCGCACATCATCTGCCTCTCACGCTGTCAGTTCGCCGCCATGGCCCGTCGCCATCGCCGCTCGTTCCTCGTCTCTTACTCGCTAGTGACTTCGCCCTCTCTCGCACCGGTTAGTGTTCGCCATTTTCTGTCTTAAATTTTTATTTATTTGTTTATTTATTTTTGTTTTATTTTATCATCATTTAAAACATGGCCTTCTTCCTCCTCTTCTTTCTCAATAACCTTTCGGTGAATCAATAATTTGGCGAGTTAATAATTTTTTTGGTTGTGTTCCCTCCAAAAAAAGATAGAAGAAGAAAAATGGGGCAACTTCATCTGCAGAAATTATTAGTAACTTGACAGTGAATTGTATCAGTTTTTAAGGAGCTGATTGCTAAAGACTCAAACTTTGAAATTTCTCTTCGTTTATTTTCAATTTTGAAATTCTATTTTGGGTTTTGAGTGTATCTATTTTGAGGTTTGTGGGTTGGGTTTGATTTTGATTTGATATAGGTGGGTGTTTTCCTTGTTTTGGATCATCAAACAAGGAGGGCAGTGGTGGAGGTGGTGGTGCCGTCAAAGAAGTGACCAAGAAGGATTCGGTCAAAGAAGGTTCTGTTGCTCAGTCTTACCATGTTAATAGAGTTAGCTTAGGTAAAAATGTTTGTTCTTTAAGAAGTTTTTGGTGAATATGCTATGATGTTCCTTTCAAAGATTAATTTAGTTATAATTGGAGTTGAATTATGAGTTTCTCGGTTTTAATAGAGTAGTGTTTCTGATAAAGTTCATTGCTGCTTTGATCTATTTCATTTATTGGTAGTTTACTTAATTGGAGGTTTCTTAAAGCTCTGTTGCTAGTTCTTTGATGGTTTGTATGTTTAAAATTGCCTACTGCTTGTGCTGTTTGAGGTTTATGCTAATGGAGTGCTGCTAGTGTTGTTTTAGAGATCTGCCCTTGGTTATGGGAACTGATGTTTTGGAATTTCTTATTATTAGGTCTTCTTTTCTATCATAATTGTCTAGTTAGAACCGAATGGTAGTACTTGGAAACTCTTTAATGCCCCTTTAAGTGGATGGTACAAATTGTTGATACTTTTTGTTCTTGTTTGAAAAATGTAGAGTATGAAAAACTTATGCTTTAATTAGCATTTTATTTAAGGTTATATTGTCACAGCCAATTTAATTTGGAGAAAAAGGCCATTTGCTTATTTACTTGATTGCAGATATGCATTTTTATATCCATTAGGTTATTTAAATATGTTTATAATAAGTTGCATCTCTATTTCAAACTGATGCATTTCGAGATACAGACAAATCGAAATCTCGAAATGGTTCTGATCATAAGAAGGAGCCATCAATTCCTAAAGATGGATCGACTGCTCATATTGTAGCACAAACATTTACATTCCAAGAACTTGCTGCAGCAACGAAGAATTTCATATCAGAATGTCTATTGGGTGAAGGGGTTTTAGGCGTGTTTATAAAGGTTGCTTAGAAAGCAGTGGACAGGTAATTTGAGAATAGTTGAAATGAATGTTCATAGGATTATTATATGACATACATTATGACACTGTTTTTTATGAACTTTCTGCATTTATTTATATTTTTACCTTTTCAAGCATCTATTACCAACAACAATCATCAAGAAAAGTTGCTACTGGTGCTAAGTTCATTCTTATGGGGTAAATTTGGGCTAATTAGGGATTTGGTTTTGTAGGTAGTTGCTATAAAGCAGCTTAATCAGAATGGCCTTCAAGGAAATAGGGAATTTCTAGTGGAGGTTCTCATGCTCAGTCTCTTTCACCATCCAAACCTTATTAATTTGATTGTTTATTGTGATGACAGGGATCAACGCCTCCTTGTATATGAGTTTATGCCACTTGGATCATAGGAAGATCACCTACACGGTTAGATTTTCTACTTTCTTTTTGTAAATATGCAGTATTTGTAGAACCTTTCTGCTCCTTATTTGATTATGCTCTCACAATTCATTACACATATATGGCATTTCATGGGCTCAACTTCTTGTTTTTGACTTTTATTGGATAGCATCATTTTTTCTCTGTAGAGATCTTACAGTTTTGCTAATCTGTAGAATTATCATTTTGTAATAACATCATTTGAGAACATAGATTAGTTATTTGTCCATTTAAGGCTTTTATATACTTTTTAGGAAGTTATATTTGTTTGGTTATTTCTGATATCCCAACAGATTTGTTCATGTAAATATTATGCGCTGCTCATGGTTGCTTGTAGTTCTATATGTCTAGAATCACTTGGATATGTTAAGGATGTTAAGCTCTAGAACTGAGTGACTTCCCAAAACCTCTTGCACCTTTTTTTGATGAGGTGTGTCATAGTATGGTATAATATGGTATATAGTATAGTATTTATTCTTAGCATGTCATGGAGGATAGTATAATCTCTTGATAGTATGGTACAATATGGCTCAAAATCTCTTGATAAGAGGAAGAAGTCACAAAAAATGAAAAGTAAACAATTTTTTGTAAGAGAGAAAAATAAGATTAGGCCTATATATTATGATATAAATGAGTTTCAAACGTTAAATAAGAATAGTAAGAATAAAATATATTGAACCATGATGAATTGCCAATTAGTTTTGTATCTCTAACAAGAAGTCCTGTAATATGTGATGGATGTATATGTTCTGCAGATTTTATTGGTTACCTTACCTTAGACACTGTGCAGTAATGTTCTTTGGATTATTCTAAGCTAGATGACTCATCAATATCATTTACCCTATGGAAGTTCTAATGCTCGACTTTAACCTCCAGTGCTTGAGTTTTGTTATTATTATATTGGTTCTTAGTGCAGTAACTGCAATGATCTTTGGCTTATACTAAGCTAGATGACTTATCAATATCATTTACCCTATGAATGTTGAGTTGTATGCATTATTCTTTTATTTGATTGTAAATAACTGAATATTGCATTGTCCCTCCTTCAAGAAATTGTTTTCTATAATTTTTTTTTCACATAAACTCTCTTTCTCCCTTGGTTGGGTTTTAAAAGTAATATGCAAGAATAGACTATGCTATTTTGATGTTCTCATATGCTTCTCTTATTTATTTATTTATTTTAATTTATAAAATTATATCTCAAATTTATTTATTTATTTGTTTTAATTTATACAATTATATCTTTGTTTCTTTTCTATATAACACTCAAACAAGTCTCTCCTTATCACTCTCCCATATCATTAATCTTAGATTTCGTTTGATAAATAATGTAGGGATGGTGTTGCTGCAAGAGGAAATAAAAAGGATAACAACTACTAGACTTGATTTTGTTGTGAAAGAGGAAGGCTAGATACTTGGCAAGGCCTTTTCATTTTTTAAATTTTTTGAAGAGTATATACAATTATACTTGTTGGATTTTGGATATTTTGAAATGTATATATAATTGTACTTGTTGTGAGATTTTGGATGTTTTGTAACTGGTATTTTCCAATCTATGAAAAGACTAATTATAATTTTGGATTTATGTGTGTGTGTGAATGATGTGTACAGGTAATATTTATAAAATATTTTATTTATTTTGAAAATTTAATATTAATGATCAAATTTCCTTTCAACAAAAGAAAATTCGGTGGCTAAAAAGGATCTTTAACAATCTGAATTCTCTTCTTTAAAAATGAAATACAATTAGCGAAGGGAAAATTCGGTCGCTAAAAGGTATCTTTAACGACCGAAAATCCCTTATCAAAAGTGAATACAATTAGCAAAGGGAAAATCGGTCGCTTAAAGGTATCTTTAACGATCGAAAATCCCCTCGTTAAAAGTGAATACAATTAGTGAAGGAAAAATTCGGTCGCTAAAAATCAATATTCAACGATCGAAAATGTTTCGATCGTTAAAAACATTAACGACCGGATTCAATATCCGGTCGTCTATACCTTTAACGAAGGGGCTTTTACCGACCGGATTTTTCGATAGTTATAGGTCTTTAACGACTGGATTTTGACTTTTAACGACCGGATTTCCCTTCGTTAAAAAGCAATTTTCTTGTAGTGTTAATTGGTACGTGTAATGGAATTAAGTTTGGTTTCAGAAAAGTTGTATTTTGTAAAGAAAAATTTGTTGTAAGACTGTAAGTGTTTTGTAATATAATGCATGGGTTTTCTGAGTAAATTGAGTGTTGTTTTAAAAGAAATTTGTTGATCCTAAATTTTGCATGAAATATTGATTTATGTGCATGTGATGTGTTGTGACACTCCATAGCCATCGTAGTAAAAGCTCTGCGGGTGGTTAGGGGGTGTTACAGTACCCTAGAAGGATTTATGCATATCGAGGATTAGTGGTGACTAAAATTATGCAAGTTGTAATGTTGGTGTGCCGATTGGACAAGTTTGGAATTAATGTAAAAGTTTCGGCAAGTGCGGCCAATTATATAATTGTTGAGTATGGAATTAGGGTTTGATTGATAGAATAAAATTAATTATGTGGGCCAATGTGGAGAATTATAAAGTATAAATAGCAATACATGAGGATATGAGAGTTGAGGGATTAAAAGGAGATTTTGATATAAATATCTAGATTGGACCAATGGCAAGGTGACATATGGCAAGGAGATAAAAAGAGGTATAAAAGAAGAGAGAGAAGGAGAGAGAGGGCAGAAATCTGCTTTCCCCTCTCTCGTTCTCCTCGTTCTTCCCCTTCTTCTTCTTCTTCTTCTCTTCTTCTCCTTCTTTTTCTTCTCCTTCTTCTCCTTCTTTTTCTTCTTCTTCTTCTTCTTCTTCTTCTTCTTCTTCTTCTTCTTCTTCTTCTTCTTCTTCTTCTTCTCCTTCTTACTTCAACGCCATTTGCTCTCCCTTAAATAAAATCCCAAGATTTAGATGATGAAGTTTGATAGTCCAAGTGATTTGAGTGAAAAGTTTGTTAAGGAAAAAGTAAGTTTTAAGTTTTGATTTCTCCTATTCTTTTGATTAACAAAAACCTAGATTAATGTTTTGTGTATGTGTGTGTGATTGATGAGGATCTTGGATGAGTTTGGGAGCAAGCAAGATTAGCCAAGGAAGCTATTTGGAGCAAAGGAGTTGAGGTTTGGGAAATTTATGATTTTGGGTCTATAATTTGATTATTTACATTTGGTTTGATTTTCTGGAAAATCATGTGATTAATGATGTTTATGTTGGTCTAAATGTTATGGGTTTTGATTATTATGAGTTGGAATGCCTTGATTGTGAATTATTGAACCAAAGTGTGAAGTGAATGAGTTTTTGGAGCAAAAATGCTGGTTTGGGTATTCATGGATTTTGATTGTGTTAATTGCATGTTTTAATTGTGATAATTGGTTTGAAACATGGGGTTTTATGTGCTATAAAGTGTATTGAATGTTGGATTTGAGTCATGTTGAAGTTTAGTGAGTTAATTGCATATTGGTGGATTTTTGGTTATGAGAATTCTGCAGATTTTCAAAAAGGAATCCAAAAATCGACTCCGTCGCGAGCGCGACAGAGCCTGATGTCCCGAGCTCTCAGTGTAGGACCTGTCCCGAGTCATGACAATCGGCATGACTTGGCACGATTTTGGCTTTATCACGAGTTGTGACGACTGTCACGAAGCCACTGTCACGAGTCGTGACATTGAGCACGACTCGTGACAGCTTCCTTTCCTTTGTTTCCCTTTCTTTATTCTTTTGATATGTTCTGTCTCAATTCTTCCTTTTGAGCCTTACAATTATACCTTATTCTATTATAGTAATGAGTGGGATGTCTTGAATTGTGAGAATGAAATGGAAGCCACGCTCTTTCATGTTATAATATATTGATTATATATATATATATGTGTGTGTGTGTGGAAATGTGTACTTGGATAGAATATATAGAGCAGAAAAAATAATTTGATTTATTTGTTCATGGCATGGAAATTGAATGAATAAGGGTAATTAACGAGGAGATTTTTAACTGGAATTCTTCTATTGCGAGCGCGACCCTACTATGTCCGAGAATGTTATTTTCTGTTATATTTTGTATGAGCTATTACTTTGATTATTAAGTGAGTTATGTACATGATTTTTCCTGAATATTATAAATATTACTAGTATGAATAAATGCATGATTATTATATGACCACTATAAAGGTATGTACTCTTAAGAATGTGTTATAATAACATGGGTATCATTAAAGGAAATAATTATGTGTATAGCCTGCGTCGGTCAAGTTGTGAATAGATAAGCATGCCTATAGAGTTCTATTAGCTGCAGCCCCTTTAGTTCTAGACCCTGATCAGGTCCCCGTTTGGATCCTCGCGATCCTCAATGTGTTCAGATCTTGTTTAAGATCTCCCAATGTGAAAATATTTTCGAATGAGAAATTAAAGATGTTGCTTTTCGATTGTACCCTCGGGTACCCCAATGTGTTCACGTGTTATCCACCCCCTTGACTTAGCAGGCAATTAAAAGAATAAAGGAATGTGAATAAATTGATAAGTTCTTTGATGATTTGTATAAAGGTATGAGAATAAGCATTTGATGTGTTGGTGGATATATATTGCTTTTATGGCTTATATATCAGTTGAACTAGTGCTTTATACACTTATGTATTTCCGTATCTTTTATGGACTTCTATGTGAGATTGTGTGGTATCTTCGGGTACCTATGTGTTTTTGCATCTTAATCCGATGTCAGCTAAATAAAAAGAGATGTAGCAAATAAGGTTTGTTCTAATAGGCGTGTATGAATGATTACTGATTGCATAAGAATTTGTATGTGGATAATGCATGTTATTAATCTTTTTAAAAGTTGTGAGTATGATTGTCTATATGAAGTCTTTGTAGAGAATTATTGAAGTAATTGATATGTGTATTTGCTATAGTCAATTATTCAGTAATTGAATTTTATGAATGTATTTGTTTATATGTTTGATATGGGAATACAGGTGTATTATGTGTTATCTGCCTTCAGGACTTTAGCCTGGATAACCAATGTAAGTATGTTGGTAAGGAATTTATGTGCATTATTGTTGGCTCTCCATGAGTTCGGTAATCAAATATCGATTATTAATTAAGGTAAAAAGTGGTAAACATGAGATAGATGATTGGATTTAGGGAATGAGTTAGGATTAATTCTGGATTATGTGTGTATAAAGGTTTTCTGTTAGTGTTTTCGTTTGGTAGCACCCTCCACTCACCATAGCACTTGCCTACTATTTCTTCCGGCATGCTACGTGAGGGGTTTGGGGTGTTACAGTCCAGATTTTGTAGGTTGAGATTATATTGATGGTATTGCTAGGTTCAGATCTGTGAAAGATGAATGAGTCTATAGATGGCTGAGTCCAGATTTGGTAAGTTATCTCAGATTTAGGATTAAGTAACTCAGACTAATGCTAATCAATAAATTAAATCCAAATTTGGTATGTTTATTGGTTAGGATTACTGAATTCAGATTTGGTAAGCTTGGCTATAGAAGAGTTGTCCACCTTGAGCATATGTGATGTTTTGAGAGTTTTTACATGGTAAATTTGGGGAGGATAGGTATTCCTCAGTAGGGTTTTTAGTTAACCGATTTTAATATTATTTTTCTTATCTTAAGTTTGTTATTTACTTCTGCAATTTATTAATTAACTGCCAACCTTAGTTATTTTTCAATTGAATGTTTTTAGTTTTTAAAGTCAAAAACTTATTCAACACTTGGGATATTTTTTAGCATAACATTGACAAATTAAATCTTAATTCCCTTTCCCTTAGGTACAATATCTTGTGGGTCATAATTTACTCACTTTACTACTTGTCGATTTAGTATGCTTGCTAAAAATCGATCAAGTTTTTGGCACCATTATCGGGTATAGGCATTTTAAGATTTTATTTGTTAGTTTTATGTGTTTATATTTTGCTCATTTTTTATTTTCCTATTCTTTTCAGGTGTTAATGGCGTATGAGCAGATTGAGACTACAATAATTATTGCCATTTGACCCTGAAATTGAGCGGACTTTTCATCGTAGAAGAAGGGAGAATAGAGAGAATCAAAATATGAATATTGATTCGCCTAATCGCGATGTGCCACTCGTGGAGCAACAAGGAGTAAGGTAAGAGTAGAATATAAGGGATGAGCATAGACCAAGATCCATCCGAGATTATGATACTCCAAAATGGAATGAGGAGTATAGGGCAATTATGCTTCCTCAACAACAACATTTCGAGCTTAAACCGGCTACTATTACCATAGTTCAAAGGAAGCAATTTTCTAGTATGGAGATTGAAGACCTAGCTCAACATCTAGGCATCTTTTGAGAGATCAGTGACATGGTCCAAATACAAGGGGTTTCACTAGATGCAGTGAAGTTGAAGTTATTCCCATTCACTTTGATGGGGAAGGCAAGAGATTGGTTGCAAAAGTTGCCAAGCCAATCAATTCAGTCATGGAACCAAATTCAAGAAAAATTCTTGGTAAGATTCTTTCCCCTAACTAAAATTGCTAACATAAGAAATTACATTTATAATTTTCAGCAATTGCATGAGGAGGCCTTTCATGAGGCTTGGGAAAGATTTCGGTGGTTATTAAAAAGCTGTCCCCACCATGCACCAGCTTATATCCACATTCTATTCGAGTTCTAATCTTTGTTGGATGCGGCTTCGGGGGGTAGTTTTATGAACAAGATGCCTGAAGAGGCTTTTCTATTACTTGATAAAATGGCCATGAATGAGGCATAATGGGCTAAAATAAGAACCATAAACAAGAAGCAAAGGGTGCATAGTCTTGATGAGGTAGCTATGCTGAAAGCATAAATGAAGCTGCTTAAGAAGGAGTTGAGTGGGATGAAATTGTATAATGTGTCATCTTTATCTCAAGAGAGTGATTCATATGGAGGAGGCAATGCATTGAAAGAATAAAAGGTAAATGACACTTACAACCAAGGGGTAGGGGAGGTGAATGCACTTCATGACTTCAAGAGGAATGACCCCTACAACAACCACTACAACCCAGGCTGGAGGAATCATCTTAACTTCTCATGAAGGGAAGAAACTAAGCTTCAACATCTAGTAACCAATTGAGAGGCCCTTTCAACCAAAACACCATCCACTAGCCCACCCACAACTAAGCTTATCATCAAGGGTATTAACCTCAAACCCAAACACACTTTCAAGCACCTTTCCCTGAACAACAAGCCTAACAAAATTATCAACCACCTAGTTTTGCACCGAAGCCACTACCACTACCACCTTAAGAGAAAAAGCCAAATTTAGAGGACATGTTTGCTAGTTTTATGACTAGTCAAGACTCTAGGTGGAAATCTCAAGAGCAATGGAATAGAGAAATCAAGATGCCTCCATGAGGAATCTTGAAACACAATTGGGACAGCTTGCCAACAATTTCTCTAGTAGAATGCAAGGGGCATTTCCCTCTAATGTGGATAGAAATCCAAAGGAGGAGGCCAAGGCAATCACACTTCGGAGTGGTAAGGAGGTGGTAAATTTTGAAAAAGGTAACTCATCTACAACATTGATGGAACCTATACCGGAGGTAAGTAACTTTGATTCCAATTTGGTAGTTGAGGAACCTAAGAAGGTTAATAAAGGTAAAAAGATTTTGGGCGCTGATTTAGATGTGAATATGTTGCCTTATCCCTCTATTGCTTTAAAAGAAAAGAAAAATAAACAAGCAACTAAGTTTTTGGACATGTTCAAGAAATTACATATAAATTTGCCTTTTGCTGAAGCACTTTTGCAGATGCCTAAATATGCTTAGTTCATGAAGGAGCTTTACTCTAACAAGAAAAAGCTAGAGGGTGCAGGAACTGTTCAATTGTCTGAAAATTATAGTGCCATCATTTTGAACAAAATTTTAGAAAAATTATAAGATCTAGGAAGTTTTACTTTGCCATGAGAATTAGGAGGAAATTTTGTTGGCCATGCTTTATATGACTTGGGAGCAAGTATAAATCTAATGCCTTATTCCATTTGCAGGAAGTTAAACCTTGGAAAAATCAAGGAAATGAGAATGACGTTGTCATTGGCGGATGGATCAATGAAGAGACCCAAGGGCATCATTAAGGATCTTTTAGTTAAGGTTGGCAACTTTATCTCTTCGGTGGATTTTGTGGTGATGGACATGAAAGCGGACCGGAAGGTGCCATTGATCATGGGGAGGCCATTCTTGAATACAGCCAAGGAATTGATTGATGTCTATGGATAAACAGTAACTTTGAGGTTTAATGATGAGGAGATGGTCGTTAATGTGAACAAAGTGATGCAATATCCCTCACGTAAATTTGAAGAGTCTACTTGTTTCGTTGATGCAATTCAATAGTGTGTGGTAGAGAGTCAAGAAGAACTTATTTTGGATGATGCACTTCAAACTTGTATAATGCATTCCAAAGATAGGGAAATTGGAAATGAGAAGGATGAAGAGATGGTGAATGAGCTTGAAAATGAACACACCAATGAGGGAGTAAAGGAGGAAGACATTTCCCATCCTGAGGGAGATTCTAATTCTGAACTCAAACCCTTGCTATCTCATTTGAAATATGTCTTTTTGGAAGAAAATACCAAACCAATGATTATATCTTCTTTGTTGATAGGTTTAGAGGAAGAGATGCTTATCATGGTGTTAAAGAAATACAATGGAGCTATCGGATGGGAGATATCAGAACTAAAAGGGATTAGTCCAAGTTTTTGCATGGATAAGATCCCTATGGAGGATGAGTTCAAGCCAATCGAGCCCCAAAGAAGATTGAACCCGGCCATGCAAGAAGTTGTGAAGAAAGAGGTACTCAAACTACTCGATTCAGGTATTATTTATCCTATTTCAGATAGTAGTTGGGTAAGTCCAGTTCAATGTGTGCTAAAAAAAGGGGGGATGATTATAGTGTCTAATGAAAAGAATGAGCTTATTCTAACTCGCACAGTTACGAGTTGGAGAGTGTGTATAGACTATAAGCGGCTGAAGAATGCCATGAGAAAAGACCATTTTCCCTTACCATTAATTGACCAAATGCTAGAATGATTGGCGAGAAATAGATTGTATTGTTTTCTTGACAGTTACTCAAGGTACATGCAAATACCTATAGCACCCAAGGACCAAAAAAAGACCACCTTAACATGTCCTTATGGCACTTTTGCCTATAGGCATATGCCCTTTGGTCTTTGTAACACCCCAACCACATTTCAGCAATGTATGATGGCTATTTTTCACGATTTTATAGAAAAGCTCATGGAAGTCTTCATGGACGATTTTATAATATATGGGCGTGGGTTTGATAGTTGTTTAGCCAATCTAGCTTTAGTGTTAGGAAGGTGTGAGGAGACTAACCTTGTTCTTAATTGGAAAAAATGCCACTTTATTGTTAGGGAAGGAATAGTCTTGGGGCACAAAATTTCAAAAAAGGGAATAGAGGTCGACAAAGCTAAGGTTGATGTGATTGATAAACTACCACCTCCTACTAGTATCAAGGGTATTAGGAGTTTTCTTGGTAATGCCGGATTTTATTGCCGGTTCATTAAGGACTTTTCTAAAATTGCCAAACCATTATCCAATTTGTTAATGAAAGATACCGCATTTAATTTTGATGATAAGTGTTTGCAGGCTTTTAACTTATTGAAGCAAAAGTTGATTTCAGCCCCGATCATTGTATCGCCGGATTGAAATATGCCTTTTGAAGTTATGTGCTACACCAGCGACTATGCAGTAGGTGCGGTTTTGGGGCAAAGAAAGGAACAAGTTTTTCACACAATTTACTATGCTAGTCACACACTTATAGGAGCTCAAGTAAATTACACCACCACGGAGAAAGAGTTATTGGCTATAGTGTTTGCTTTTGAGAAATTCAGATCATACCTCCTTGGAGCAGAAGTGATAGTGTGGTCCGACCATGTGGCTCTTCGGCATCTCTTTGCTACGAAAGATTTGAAACCTTGATTAATTAGATAGGTCTTCTTATTGCAAGAATTTGATGTGGAGATCAAGGATAAGAAAGGGGCTGAGAACTTCTTACTGACCATCTTTCACGTTTGGAGCATGATTATGTGGAAAAAGGGGAGATTTTTGATTTCTTTCTGGATGAACAAATTTGTGTTATATATTCTTGTGTTAAATCTGTTCCTTGGTATGCTGATTTTGCCAACTATCTTGCAGGGGGTTTTATTCCAAAAGATTTAAATTGTCACCAAAGGAAGAAGTTCATGTCAGATCCACAGTACTACATATGGTTCGATCTAAATCGCTACAAGCTGTGTCCAGATAAGATCTTAAGGCAATATGTTCCCAAGGAAGAGCAATTGAATATCATGAGGGCTTGTCACGGAGAAGAGGTAAGAGGTCATCATGGACTAAATAGGATAGTGGCTAAAGTACTCCAATCAGGTTTTTTCTAGCCCACCATGTTTAATGATGTAAAATTATTTGTGTTTACTTGTGATAGGTGCCAATGCGTTGGCAATATTTTGAAACGTTATGAGATGCCTTTAAATAATGTGCTAGAAATATAAATTTTTGATGTGTGGGGTATTGACTTTATAGGGCCATTTCCCAACTCTTTTGGGTGTGAGTATATCCTTGTAGCTATTAATTATGTGAGTAAATGGATTGAAGCCATAGCTACTAGGACTAGTAATGCTTGTGTTGTGCTGGAAGTTTTGCATAAAAATATATTTACACAATTTGAAGCTCCTAAACCAGTAACTAGTGATGGTGGTAAATATTTTGTCAACCATCAATTCAAAAATTTGCTTTGAAAAAATGGTGTTAAGCACAAGATTACTACCCCTTATCATCCTCTGGCCAATGGCCAAGTGGAAATGTCCAATAAGGAGATTAAGGCCATCCTTGAGAAAACTGTTAATACTTTTAGGAAGGATTGGTCGAAAACACTATAAGATGCACTTTGGGCCTATCAAACATCATTTAAGACTCCATTGGTATGTCTCCATTTAGGGTTGTTTATGGCAAAGTATGCCACTTACCTGTGGAACTTGAGCACAAAGCTTATTGGGCTACTAAATTTCTTAATTTTGATGAGAAAAGTGCAGGTGAGAAATGAATGTTGCAGATGAATGAGATAGAGGAGATACGTTTTTGGTCATATTGGCAAGCAAAAAAGTGTAAGGAAAAGACGAAGCATTAGCACGATCGAAAACTAATCAGAAAAGAATTTTCTCCAGGTATGAATGTTTTGTTATTTGAGAGCCGGTTGCGATTATTCCCTGGTAAATTGAAATCCAGATGGATTGGGCCATATGAGGTTGTGGATAAAACTGATTTCGGTGTTGTAACAATTCGGAGACCAAATGATGGGATAGGATTCAAAGTGAATGGTCATAGCCTTAAACCATATGTTGATAATCGAATGACTCATATAGTGATGATCACCACTTTGGGTGACATGTAAACTCACTCTAAAAGCCCAGTTGAGACTTTAAAAACTAGAACTACAATTTCTAACTCTGTCTTTTGTTTTTAATTTTGTTTTTGCAGTTAATTTTTAAGTTTTCCAGTTTGTTGTTTTCAATTAGTCGTCAGACTTTATTTCTATAAGGTTAAAATGCTTTTGAAGTATTAATAATTGAACTGGGTTTTGTTTGGTGTACTGCTGTAATTGGTTTCTGGTTGCATTTTTTGGAAATTAAACTGTACGCGGTTGTAAGGATTTGTTATACTGCCATGTAACCTTCAATGATTTTGAAAATGTAATCCAGTAGCAATTTACATAGCGGTAGGTTTTTCATACCACCGTGTAACTATCAACATTTTTTGAACTTTCAATCCAGTAGCACTTTACACGGTGGTAAGGGACTTTCATATCGCCGTGTAACATTTCGTAGCAATCCAGTAGCATTTTACACGGCGGTAAGAATTTTCATACCGCCATGTGAATTACAAAAATTTTAAACTTTCACTCCAGAATCAATTTACATGGTAGTAAGAATTTTTCATATTGCTGCATAAGCATAAAACCCAATTTTAAAACCAATAATTTTCAGTTCATTTTAAAGTCCCTTTTTGATTGCCTTTGTGTTTTCTTATGCTCTCGCCTTCTAACATACATTTCTTGCTCATTTTTACTCTATGTTCATCACATTTCTAAGGGAGTTCATATGTATTTTTCGTCTACTTCCCCCATTTCTACAACTAAGTAAGTTATTTCTCTTTTCTTTCCTCTATTTTTGGTTATTTCTTGTTTAGGTTTTCTAATTTTCCTTTTTGTTATTTCTTTGTTTTCGTTCTTGTTTATGACTTATTTGGTATGTGCTTTGCTTTCTAAGATGTTTTGTGTGAAGTTGGATAAAATGGATGTTTAAGATGCATATGTAGGTTGTCAATTTTGTGTGATTGATTCTATGCCCACCAAGTGTTTGGTGTTTTGCCTAAATGAGAATGTGTATGATTCTTTCATGATTTTTGTTTCCATCTTGGTGAGTTCTTCGCTCTATATCTGCCACCAGGTATACTTCTTTCACATTATCTTTATTCCTTGAGTTATGTTGTTAACTTGATGTTAATGTTAACATTTGGATTTAATGAAAACTTGTGTATTAGCTTTTCAACATTCTCCTGGTTATTAATCTTCCTTTGAAAGAGAACATAATGGGGATTAGAATTCTAAGATACAGTATTTCTATTCTTTGCAGTGGTTACTCTAGCATTGGCTTTACAATTAAATGCATTTGATGTTCATATTCAATGCTTTGAAACCGATTCACATTAGCCATAATGCTATTATGTACTCTATTTTTCACAAGTTTAGGCAATATTCTATTTGTTGCACTTCAAAATTTTCAATATGAGCATTTGCTCTGTCATTGTAACATGCTAAAATTCAAGGCACTCTAAGCATGAATATTTATTTATTGTTCATAATAAAAATCAATTGTTGTTATTGGCACTAGTTTATTTCTATTCAAGAGTTTTCTATGTGCACGTTGTGTTCTAGTTCCATCAGTCTTATTCTTTCTCGCAGGAATTAGTTTGACGATTAAAATCTGAACTTCATTTTTATTTAGTGCTTCTTTAATGTAATCCGTGCTTATTAAGATTTTGTGAGCCTGCTACATGCGTTTTGAACTTAAGTTTTCTTACTTGTGCAGTGGCTCCGAAGAGATCATGTTGTGACCATGCCTCCTCCTCTAAACCTTCTTTTACTGCATCTCAGGAAAGGGATAGCTCTGTACTTTCTTGGGTTTGGCCAATTTTTAGGCATGTCTAAAATTGTTTTGATGCTGCCACGTACGTTTCCTCCATATTTCTTGATTTTGATTCACTATGGAGGTTAGAAATAAAAGCTGAGATTGATGAGCTAATTGAAGGGATAGGCTGGATCGAATTTTTCCACAAGAAGGAGAGCATTTATACAAACCTAACTAGGGATTTTTTTGCCACAGTCAAATGTAAGGTCGATCAGAATGATTTAGAGAATCCAGGGGTGGTAATATTCTGGCTAAACAAGAGGAACTATAGGATGACCTTTAATGAATTCACTGAAGCTTTGGGTTTTCCTGTGGATGGTGCAAGGTATTTACCAAACTCGGATAGGCACACAAATTGGGCTACTGTAGACACCGAGTCCTTTGGCAGCCTAGATTAGGGTTACCCAGTGATGAAATTAGTGCCTCTTCACAGGCAAGAAGGTGGGGAGTGATATTTCCTTATCAAATTCCTTTTGAAAAAATAATTTGCTGATGTGGCAGGCCACCCCACGTGCCTGCCCCTCTCAGGGGCGGGCTTGGGGGGCCCCCCTCGTTAGGGCATGCCATGCGAGGGAGCGCCGATTGCACATGTGCAGTGCGAGGGCGCCCCTCGCGCATGCCTCCGCCCCTCTCGAGGGGCAGGCCGCGCGAAGGACCATGCGGCACCCCAATACCCCCTGGAGGATAATAGGAGCGCTACACACACTCACACATACAAATCAGTTCAAATAAATACTATTGAATCGCATAATTAATAATAGCAAATATTATAAAAAAAAAATCAACCGAGTAGGCACTTGGAAATCTTTGTTCTTTATATTATAAATATTATCATTATCCTTCAAATATTACATGAACATTCTTTAAAACATTTGCATTTAACTATACAAAATTTCCTTTACAGAACACTACACTAATCATACAAAAAGAACTCAATCATAACAAAACTCCAAGCTTCCACTCTTAGTGGCCTGCAGATGCACAGCTCTCAATACCGAACCTGTATACCTACATGGAAAAAATACACCCATGCTAAACGATAACGCTTAGTGGGGATAACAAAAGCAATAGACTTCTAACAAAGTCACAAACATCAAGAAACATGTATAGCAATATACAACATGTTAGTCACTCAATAGCATTCACTAACAAGCATTTAAATGATCATGTTATCAACATGTCTATATCATTTACGTTCACTTTAACTTGCAGAATAATCTCTTTACTTAATAAGCATCATATACAATAAGTGATAACGTATCACCACAACAGATGTCTATACATATACATGTAAGCAAATCATTGCACTTCTTATACAAACATAAGCATATAATAGCCTTAATTAGCCTAAATTCACAACAATGTTTGATATGGGTACATTGGATACCACTCAGGTACCGATCACTGGATACTAGGGAAAGATAGTATCAACACTAGAGATATGTAAATCTTGAATCACAGGATACCAAACGGTTACCAACACTAGATACAAAAGGTATCAAACACTAGACCCAATCGCGGCCACTCTGGCAGCTGCAAACTCTAACCCTTTATAGGTATGCCTATCTATCCACTACTATGAATCCTTTAGGCTTAACATATAAACTTTATTCACTAATTCATATCCATTACATTTACTCAATTAATGTATCAACTATACAACCATGCACACACATACATATTGGTTTAATTGTCATGGCAATGAAATATCTATTTAACATGCTCAACTTCAATCAACATAATCTTATAAAATAGACAAATAACTTAAACTCATATTGCACACTAAGCATACCAAAACTGATCATGCATATCCTTCATATTCTTACGTATATTCACATATTCAAACTTCCATATGCATAGTCATACATAATGCAATGCAACATTACACAATTTAGGCAACTAACTAGTATCCATGCACTTTATCTATATCGCGCTCGCGAAAGACCATAGATATGCCTTCTGTCGCACTCGCGAATGTGATAGAACACCACAGCCACTTCTATGGAACTCGCGACAAACCTCGCGCTCGTGATAGAACAAGGTCTAGCAAACCGTTGTCTATGGAGCACTCTGTCGCGCTCGCGACCCTTGTCGTGCTCACGATAGCGCCTAAACTTCAGGTTCAAACTCCTAACTACACATACCTCTCTTCATACACTTTACTATATCCACATGCATGATTTCTATCATCAACCAAACACTAATTCCAGTTGATATGGCCTTCAAACAAGTACTCACATACAAGTAACTTTTTCATACATAACTTGTAAGCAACATATAATTAATATGCAAATAATCAAAACTCTATATAACTTCAAATTGACAATAAAGCAACATGCAACTCACCAATATTAACCATTATACAACTTAACAACTAAAAGAGCTATTAAACTCTTTCAAAGCCATGTTATCCCTCAATCTAATCAACATGCATGTGTTAACAAGTTAAGCAAAATAATCCCAAACCTCAGAATGAAGCTTGATCAACTCTTCTACCAGCTCAAACCTTGTCTTTACCCTTGTCTCTTCTCTTATTCAAAGCTTCTTGCACAAACCCAACAAAACTCACACTTAGATCATAAATCAACACTCAAAACCAAAACAAAACTAGGTAGAAGAAGATGATACTTGAACTTCCAAACCACACTTACCTTTCCAACTTATCACTTAACTTTTCAAACCAATCCAAAGCTTACATATTTAGTAACCAACAAAGAAGATGAAGAAATAAGAAGGGAAAAATGGAATGAAGAATGAAAAATAAAGAGAGAGAAATGGGAGAAGTGGCCGGTCCAAAGCATGAAAATAGTGAGACAGATTTTGCCTCCACTCACTTATATTGCATGTAGAATCCTAGGTGTCATGCTCTCCTCTTGATACATGTCAAACTCTTAACAAATAACCCACTTAGTCCTTGGCCAATTCCCACTTAATCCCTTTTATAAATTCTTCCTTTTAATAACTTATATTTCCTTTCAATTTCATCCTCTTTTATCTATAAACTCATACTTATCAGCAATTAGCACTAAACATCCTACTAGGGTACTCTTTAGGTCACTACAGACCAACCCTCACCAGCCCGCACAGTGCGAGTCTGCCCCTCGTGCGTGCGCGGCACTAGGTGGCCCCTCGCGGCTAGGCCTCTCTTCATCATCTTCTTCCCCAACTGGCATTTTGGCTCCCAAAAATCAAGGAATTTGATTCCAACTTTGATTTTTGAGATTTTTAAGAGATTCCAGAGTTTTTGTTTCAAAATAGGAAACTTTAATTTAATTGACTTAATCTCTTCCGAAAATCTCTAGGTTTAATTGAAATAATATAAATAGTTTTTTAGAGAGAGAAGAAGGGGGAGCTACATTCTGTAATTGTGATTTTTCTTAAGAAAAAAAGAAAAATGATTTTCTTCTTTTTTATGGATCGGAGTTTGGACTTTTGATCGGAGAACTATGCTTGAGATAGGGAAATTGATTCTCTTTTCTTGAGAAAAAGACTTTTTTGGTTTTTCAAACAAGTTCTTGAGTTTTTAAAGAGAGAAAGCTTGAGTTCTTATTAGTTTTTGATTTGATTTTTATGGATTTTTGACAAGGAAAATAATTCACGATCTACCTTTTCCAGATTGATAATTTTGAGGGTAAAGAATTCTAGTTTAAATATGCTCTCTCACCTTTTATTTCCACCATTGATGGATATTTTGAAGCTTTTTAATATGTGTTTTTTTTTTTCATTTTTTGTGTTTAATTTGTATATTTAGATGTTATTTCAAGTTTTTTACATGAAAATCATGATTATAACATGTGAAAATCATTTAAAATAGTATTGTTTTGCATTGAAACTTTGAAGAAAAGATTTTTTTTATCCCTGTCTCATTCCACTTGAGGGGCAGGAAGGAGGTGGGGGGACAACCAGCCCGCCCCTCGTGGGGTGGCTGCTCCTCACCATATTTTTTGTCCTTTTGTGCCATTTAGCTCGTTTTCTTTCGTTTTCACTACTTTTCGATCCATATTCGCGTGATGTGTTTTTTGCATGATTGTAATGTTATTTTTCTTGACATGTAATATTTACTTTATTATTATTATTATTATGTGATAATGTTTATTTTTATTGTTTTATTTGATTTAATTGATTTTTATATTTATTTGCTAGCATTAATTTTATTTTGTTTTTATTTTGTCTACAATCCTTATTTTTTTCCTTATTTGAGCATTCTTACGAGCAAATGGGGAGATCGAGGAGGCTTTATTTTGGTTTGATTTATCAATTTTGTTATTTTTAGTTATTTTGATTTTTTATTTATCTTTCTATGTAATTTGTAATAAAATTATTTATTTATGCACGTTAAAAAGAAAATCACAAAAATATCTTTATTAATAAATTGAGTATTTTTCTAATAAAATAGGACCAATACCCTCATCTGGACCAATATCCTCATTTCAACCAATAAAGAAAATTTACTTTTAAAATAAGAGTTAATTTTCTTAAAATGGAATCACTCATCCCGGTTTTCTCAACATTTATCCAAAAATAACCCTTTGATTTTTTAAGTGAACATTAAGAAACCAATGTTCCTATTCCAAATAAATACCCCGTTTTATATATGTTATTTATTTGTTTATTTTTATATTTTGGGGGAATTGTATTTTTTGTCCCAATTTTATTTTGTAATTTATTTTGTATTTTACTTATTTTATTTATCGCTTTTCTTTACCGCTTTCCTATGATGCTTGATGTGCGCTTTAAATTTTAATGCATGATCGTGTGTGTGAGAGAGAGAGATGGAAATTTAATATTAGAAACTCATTCATAACTAACAAAGATACTAATAAAGTGGAGTTCCGAACTACTCTCTGGTTTAGGCCCCCGAGGTTAGATGAACTTTCCCAATTTCTTGTCGATTGGTTGGCGATTTCAAAATACCTCAAAGGTCCCTAAAGGTTTCATGGGATTAGATGAACTTCCCCAATGTTCTATTGAATAGGGATTCCATAATATCTCATGTTGCCCAAGAGCTGGACGTGAACCCTTTCGGACCCTAAAAACTGGCCTCTGAGAAAATATAACGGGTTCGGTGCGCGTTACACTGGCGACTCCACTGGGGACTTTGAGACTTTGCTTCGAAAATGTCTTGGTTAATATATATAATTGAGTTTTTACAAATTAAAATTCTATCTCTTTTTGAAAAATTACATTGCATACATGCTAGAGCCTTAGAACTATGCTAGATGGTCCCTATTCTTACCTCGGTGCATTCTCAAAGCATGACCTTACATTCACTCAATGTGGGGAAGTGTTAAGGATAATCACCAGCTTAAGCTTAGTACCTCTTAGTATATCAAATGGAGATGTAATTGATCGTTATGCTCGTGATGAGCTAGACCCATTAGCAGGGACCATGCTTGGGTAGCCCTAAAGTATCATCACCTTTGACTAAAGCTCATATAATGACAAATAGATACTTCCCTTAGGTGAAATGTAGCGTAATATTTTACTTGCTATGTAGGCCATTATATATTAGACAAAATCAGCTAAATTAAATGGTCTTTTATCAAAGGCCTTTATACCCTAGTGGGCCCATTTTAATTTAATTGAAGTGTTTAAATACATAATGACCAAAACCCATAAGTATGTCTATTAGATAAGAGGAGTTATGTTACCGATTTTTTGCCGTGCCCCTTAGGTGTCCAACGGGTTTCCTGTTAACTCTTGGATAAAATCCACCTAAGAAAGAGACCGCACTATCTTGTGTGTGGGAGAT
The DNA here is from genome assembly GCA_947683425.1 of Excoecaria cochinchinensis. Lineage (NCBI taxonomy): Eukaryota > Viridiplantae > Streptophyta > Magnoliopsida > Malpighiales > Euphorbiaceae > Excoecaria > Excoecaria cochinchinensis. Next base: position 10,584,729 of record CANTUQ010000013.1, read on the forward strand.
ACAAGGTTGGAAGGATTTATTTGCTTGCATGTGTTTGTCTATGTTGTATCAGCACGACCATGCATTGCATTTTAATCATGCATCATCCTAGATTCATCCAAGTGGTCTAGAGGTCCCAACAGTAGGCTAAGAAGAAATCCATTCTTCGAACTACCGGAACTAATGTCAGATTAGGGTTCAAATTCACTTTTAGACAGCAGTGAAACATTTTCTTCAGAAATCTCAATAGAAATGAGTATGGCTAACCCACCAAGAGAGACTAATATAACCTGTGTAATGATTATTGAAGAAGTGGATAGAAGGACGGAAGAGTTTGAGGCCCGAATGATAGCAATGATGGGGAACCTTACTTCTACTCTAGCACTGCTTGCTGGGAAACAACTACTACTCCTGTTGGGGGGCAAAGTGAACAAGAACCTATTAGAAAGGATCCCTCTACAGCAGTAGACCCACCTGTAGTAGAGCCTAGAGTGACTGCACCAGTAGAGCCTAGAGAAGCCCCTAGACCTGAGAATGACTTGTGGTAAGAAGAGCAAGAGGAGTTGGTAATAATAAGGGGAAAGTCGCCCAAGCTGGAAGCGGCGATGTGGAGAAAAATGAAGGAAAAGTTTGAGGCAATGTCACGGATGCTGACTGTGGGAAGGGGAATGAACCATGAAGATTGAGAGTTAGATGGTTACAATCTAATCCCCCAGAACTTTAAGACGTATGACATTCCTAAGTTTGATGGTACTTTCAATCCTGAGGTGCACATCAAGCAATATTCGTTGGTGATGAAAGGGATGACCCTAACTAGCAAGCAGAAGATAGAATACTTTTGCCTGAGTCTTACAGGGGCTACAATTGATTGGCACCATGGGTTGGACAGGAGGTCCAAGGAAGGTTGGGACTTATTGATTGAGGAGTTCCTTAGGTAGTATGACTGTAGTACCAGGATGGAGATCACACTGAAGGATCTAGAATTGCTACAGCAGAGTCAGGGGAATCTTTTCATGAGTGTTTCACTCGGTAGAGGAATTGGGTTATGGAGATAAAGCATAAACCTAATAATTATGATCAAATCCACTTATTCATTAGGAATGCTAACCCATACTTGAAGGAAAGGTTGAAGATGAAGGGACTTAAGGATTGGGAATCATTGAAAGATATCACCATAGAAGCTGAGGACGAATACCTCGCGAAGAAGGAAACACTACAAGAAAAATGGAGATTTGTGACGAAATTTTTTCCGTCGCTAAATAGCAATGGAAATGCAATTCCATTGCTAAATAGCAACATAAATGCAATTCCGTCGCAAAAAAGGGCGTGCCTAAATTCCTGCCATGTTTTGGCGATGAAAAATTGCGATGACAAAAATATTCTGTAGCTAAAAGAAGCGCCAAAAAATTGCACCAAGGAATAGCGACGAAAAATTAGTACCATCGCTATTTTTTGTGACGATAAGTCATGTCCGTCGCTAAAAGTAGCTATTGAATACAGTTTGTTAATATCCGTCGCTATTTTTAGTGACGGATATTAATGTACCGTCGCTATTTAGAGACTGATCACTTATACCGCCGCTATTTAGCGACGGTACAATTGTCCCGTCGCTAAAAATAAGGGGTACAAAAACACTTTTTTCCTCTTTTCTCTCTCTTCTTTTCCCTCTCTCCTCCCTCTTCTCCCTCCCTTCCTCCCTCGCGCTGTCTGTTCCCCCTCCCCCCAGCCTTTGCCCACTGCTGGATCTGGCCAGCTGCCGCCGCCGGAAGACACCACCGATCGGTCCGCGTCCGCCTGTGCCGCTTGCTTCCTCCTCCACGCCGTCTGCTCCTCCTTCCACGCGTGCGCCTTGGTTCTACCGTGCCCAAGGTTAAGTTTCCTCCTTTTTTTTTTAATTTATTTTATTTTGTTAATATTATGTATACATTTTTATTATTGGTTGAATTTATTGTATAATTTGTTAATATATATTATTTTATTTAAGTTTTAATTTTTTAAAATTTTTATTATTATACATTAAATTTATTTTATTATAGTTTTAATTTTGAGTTATATTTGTGTGTATATTTATTATTTTGTGTATATATTTTGTATTATAATTGTTATTACATATTTATATTTTTTTAAATTTCTAGGATTTTTGTTTTTATATGTATGTAAACATTGTATATTTTAATTTAATTTTCTGTGTGTATATTTGGTATTTTAATTGTTATTATATTTGTTATTGTATTATAATATGTGTGTGTATTTATATTTTTTTGTAAGTTTGTATTATATCTGTTATTTTAATTATTTTATAAAAAATTATATTTTATTTGTTGTTATATTTTTGATGAATATGTATTATTTTGGTATATATATTTATCATTTTTTGTAAGTGTGTATTATATTTGTGCATTTATTGTTAAGCGACAAAATACGTTGAACTAAATAGAAATTTGATGAAATGTGCCATAGAATTTATTTTAAATATGATGGACCTCATAGGAATTCCACAGTGATAAGTCAATTAGTATGTCATATTGATTTTAACACATCAAATATTTTGGCCCATTTTAACAAAAGAATTAATGCGACATTTGATAATTATCAAATTTTTTATTGATTGATTGATTTAATACATGAGACTTTAAAAAATACTATCTGATGATGGCAAAAATTATTGATTGATTGATTGATTGAATATATTGCAGGAGGTTTGGCAAAAAATAAGGGAAAACTCAGCCGAAATTTTAGTAATAATAATGTTTAACTCAAGAAAATAACTTTGGGCAGGAATGTGATACATGATAATTATAAAATTTACTGATTGACTAATTGATTGAATATATAATACTTAAAAAAATATTCTGCGATAATGGAAAAAATGATTGATTGATTAATTGTTATACAGGACGTTTGGTAAGAATTAAGGGTAAACTCTGCTGAATTTTTATTTTATTAATAATAATTAATGCTAATTACAGGAAAAAACTTTGGGCAGGCAGCCTACACCATATGAGGTGTTTGTGCTCACACATACAAGAAAGAATGACGGAGTAACTTTCGTCAACAGCTGAGCAAGACAAGTCCACGTATGTTAAATTTAAAATTTACTATTACTTTTTATATATCATATTAGTAAAAAATTAGTATTATTAACATGAAGCATAAAATTTATGACAGGATCGAGTACAGGAGACTCTGCAATGTCAAACAGCGAAATCTGAGAATATTGATCACACTCAGACATTTCTTGAAGCAGCTGGAGGTAAGGACCGTCGTGGATGGATTTTTAGCTTGGGATCTTTTGCCAACACGTGCTACTCACAATCCTCCTGTTCCAGTATAGCTACATCCAACAGCGAGCCTCATCCAGTGGTAATTGTGGCAATTATGGTGAGCTTCAAAACCAATTGGATATGCTGAAGAACCGAATGTCATAGATGGAGGAGCTCCTTTTACGAAATTTCAATTCCTAATAGGATCATCCAGATTCACCTCATGCTTAGAGTTATTTAAGAAATTTAATTATTTGTAGTACGTTTCCTTTACTAGTTGTAGTCATTTTTTTATTAAATATATTTTAATTATGTTAATTTTTTCGATTACAATTTTTATAGTTATTTCATTTTAATATACATGTTGATATTTATTATAATTTAAATTTAATATATATAAAATAATTAAATTAATACAAATAAATTATAATATATTAAAAAATTACATTTAGCAATGGATTGTTCATTCCGTTGCTAAATATAGCGATGGAAAGCACATTTCTGTCGCTATAATTAGAGACAAAAATGCTTATTATGTCGCTATATTTAGTGACGAAATAAACAATTTCGTCGCTAAATTTAACGATTTTTCGTCACTAAATTTAGCAACAGCGTATATAGCGACGAAAATTTTGTTGACGAAATTTCGTCGCTAAATATGAATAGCGATGGAATTCGGTCGCTAATTTCCATCGCTAATCCTCATTTTTCTTGTAGTGCAAGTAATGAAGCTTATGCCAAGAAGGGTTGTAATAACTCGAGGGCAAACAAGTCGGCGAGCTCCAGCAATGGTAATAGGACTGGGAAGACGGCTGAGGTTTCAGCTATAGGGGTGAGCCAGAGATACTTTTTGAATTTGGATCGACCTTTGTCATGGATATTAAAAAGAGTGATAAAGGTAGGGAAGTTGCAACCTTTGCCACCCATGCCAACTAGAACCTAAGGGCAGTCGAGGCATAAAGATAATGAATATTGTGCATTCCACTAGCATACCGGACACATAATAGATCATTGTACGAGGCTGACACACTAGATTCAGGATCTGATTGATAATAAATAAATCACTGATCCTGAACAAAGGGACAACAAAAAGAAGTCTGGTTACAATGCCATCCCACCACTTGTCTTTTTTATTAGGTCAAGTATACCCGAGTGGTATGTCTTGAGAGACTTATATGGAAATGAATATGTCGCTATCACTTGCCCTGAGGCAAGTGAAGAAGGGATTCCCATGACAATGATAGATTGTTAGTCCACTAATAAGAGTGGAGAAGAAGATGAAGAAGAGGAGAAAGGTGGAGAATTTGTGGATCCGTGGGATTCAGAGGAAGAGGAAAAGAGAGTTAAGGCTGTAACCCGAAGTGAAAGAGTGGCTCCAGAACTGGAGAAACCGTAGGATCCAGTATAAGCACCAGTGAAAAAAGAGTCGGAAGTGAATCCAATAATGAAGCAGTTAAAAAAGATCGCAGCTCAGATATCCATTTGGGACCTCTTGAGATAGTCCCCTTCACACAGGCAGAAGTTAGTTGAGGCCTTGTGTGAATGTATTGTTTCCACCAAATTTTTGCCATCCAACTGAAGGCTGCAATCACAATCAGCCACTGTATATCAAGGTATAGATTAATGACAAGCACACTGCTTGTGTCATGGTCGATGATTGCTCATCCATAAATGTCTGCCCTTTAGTGGTACTTCAGGCTTTTTGGTTTGATAAAAGTATGCTGAGCAAGTTTGATCTGACCATTACAGCCTATCTCAGATACAAGCATTAGGAACTTTTAGAGCACTAGTCAAGACTGGGCCTATTAAAAGGGAAGAAAAATTCATGGTTTTGCCCATCCCAATAAACTTTTTAGCTCTACTCGGAAGGCCATGGTGCCACAAGTTGGGAGGAGTGACATCTACCCTGAACTAGATGATCAAGATACCATATGAAGGGGAAGTGGTAACTGTTAAAGCTGTAAGAGAAAACCAAGTGCCTGCCTTGGAGATCTCTAACCAGCCATTCAATGGCTTCCATATATCAGTAATTGAAGAAGAAGGGGGTTTAGCCGATAGCCCCCAAGTAATGAATATGATGAAGAAGATGCACTTCCTCTCAGGAGCTTGTTTAGGCAAGAACTTGCAAGGGCTACAGTCGCTTGTCACTATAAAAGGTCAAAAGGATCGAAAGGGTTTGGGCTATAAATGTGAGAGTGGCAAGAATAAGAAATGTCAGATAAGATCCCTTATATTACAGAGAGTTTGTTACCCGCATCCTCAGTTTGTGCTTACACTGGAAAAGTCGAGCCTCTGTGGGTAGGTGAAAAGATTATACCAGGTTTAAAATCTTCAATGACATATTCAAGTGGGACATTAGAGTTATCAAATTTGTAGAGGGCTTCTGGGATGAAGAGATCATGACCCAATGCAGTATTTAGGATAGGGGTGTGCTAGAAGAGATTGTTACTGATGAGCTGTTAGCCACTAGTTTGAAGGGCAAAGAGAAAATAGCGATTGAAGCACCAGAGCCAGAATTGAAGATCCAAAACTTGAGGATTTTATCAGAGGTAGTTGAAAATCCTCCACAAAGCCAACAAGCCAATGAACAGTTAGCTGCGACATCTATGTCGGCGGAGAGTGAAGATAGTAGTTATTTAGATCTTCTTTTTATTCCAAAACTTTTTAATAATGAAAATGTTTATGATTCTAATTATATTAATAAGATGAATAACTTTGCTTACTTGTGTGAAGTTTCTAATGATTTCGTTTCACATGATGCATTCATTTTTTACATTAATTTAACTGATACAACTACATTTAATCTTTAAACTTTGGAGAACCTAAGGGAAATTTTGATAGCATCAGACAAAACTCCTAAGGAGAGGTTAAAATTTGATAAAATCTTAAAAAAGTATGAGAAAGTCTTTGTCTGGACCTATGAGAACATATCAGGAATTGATCGAGACATCGGTGAGCATACCATTCCAACTTACCCAGAGTGTAAACCAATCAAGCAAAAGCTTAGAAGACTTAGGCCAGAATGGAAGCAAAAGGTGAAAGAAGAGGTCCATAAGCAGATTGAGGCTAAATTCCTAGTAGAGGTTCGATACCTGACCTGACTGGCTAATGTGGTTCCTGTAGCTAAAAAGGAAGGAAGAGTTCGAGTATGTGTGGACTACCGGGATTTGAACAAAGCTTACCCGAAAGATGAATTCCCTCTACCTTATATTGATGCGCGCTGGTGGATAGTACAGCTGCGTGCATGATGTACATTTTTGTGGACGGGTATACAGGGTACAACCAAATCCTTAATAAAAAAGTAGATCGAATTAAGACAGCTTTCATTACTGAGTGGGGTACATTTGCCTATAGAGTCATGCCTTTTGGGTTAAAGAATGTAGGACCAACATATCAAAGAATAGCCATTAAGATTCTCAATGACTTGATCCATAAGGAGGTGGAAGTGTATGTCGATGACATGATGATTAAGTTGACTACCAGAGAAGGTCACTTCGAGGCTTTGGAAAAATTCTTTCAAAGGATCAAAAAGTACAATCTACGCCTTAATCCCAAGAAATGCATTTTCGGAGTTACCTCGGGTAAGCTGTTAGGCCAGGTGGTAAGTTAGAGAGGAATTGAAGTGGATCCTGATAAGGTCAGGGTGATTAGAGAGATCCCGGTGCCGCAGAAAGAGAAGAAAGTTAGAAGTTTCTTGGCAAAGCTTCAGTACATCAGCTGATTTATTGCCAAGCTAGCTTCAGTATGTGAACCGATCTTCAAGCTTCTCAGGAAGAATCAACCGGTTGTGTGGAATAGTGATTGTCAAGCGACCTTTGATACTAATTGGGATTATCTACTAAATTCACCAATATTAAGGCCACCACGTCTTGCCAAGCCTCTAATCCTGTATCTAGCAATAGAAGACTGTTTAGTGGGTGCCATGATGGCTCAGGAGGATGAATTTGGAGTGGAGTTTTCCATTTATTATCTTAGCAAGAAGTTCTGTCGTATGAAGCCAAATATGTTGAAGTCTAAAAGATTTGCTTAGCAGTAATCTGGGCCTCTAAAAAGTTGTGACACTACTTTCATTCCTTCAGTGTATAAGCGGTCACCAAATATAACCCACTTGGTACCTTTAGGAAGCACCCTCTTTACTAGGAAAAATGGGAAGGTGGTTTTTACTTTTACAAGAATTCGTTTTAGAATACATCACTAGGAAAACCATCAAGGGAAGGGTTGTAGCCGAGTTCTTAGCTAAACATCCTATTGAAGGAGACCAATTTAAATACAGTTTCCCAGATGAAGATGTCATGGCTATAGCAGTACAAGGGTGGCAGATGATTTTCGATAGGGCAGTTAACAGTAAAGGGGCAGGAGCATGGATTATTCTTACGACCCTAGATGGTGAAAAGCTCCCGTTAGCTAAGAAGTTGAGGTAAAAGGCTACCAATAATGAAGCCGAACATGAAGCTTGCATTTTCAGGTTGGAAGTACTGCTAGTTCTAAGGGCAAAGACTGCAAAAATCTTTGGAGATTCATCATTAGGAATGCATCAGATTAGAGGGGGAGTGGTCAGCTAAAAAAGAGAGACTGTTGCGCTGTGTGAAGTACTTGAGAATGTTGAGTAGCCAATTCAAGACTTGCACTTTTCACTTTGTCCCTAGGGATGAGAATCAACTAGCTAATGCTCTTGCAACTTTAGTGTCCATGTGGGATAATCCTGCAGGAGTTGTTATGAGACTTGTTCTGATCTTTATTTCAGAAAAACCTTATTTTAAAACCGAGCAGGTGATGGATGTTGAGGTTTTCGATAGGAACCCTTGGTACTACGGTATTAAGAACTATTTAGAAAGGTTAGTTTTTTCCAGAAGAAGCCATCAAAAAGGACCAAAGAATGATCTGAAAGTTATTTACCTAATTCATTAGTGTAGATGGCACATTGTATAAGAGGCAAGCTGATGGTATCCAATTGAGATGTTTGGCTAGGAAAGAGGCTGAAAGGGTTATGGAAAAGGGTCATGCAGGAGTCTGTAGGGCTTACATGAATGGCTTAACTTTAGCAAAGAAGATCATGTGCCAAGGATTCTATTGGCTCACGATGGATATAGATTGTTCAAAGTACGTGAAGTAATTCCAGTTATGCCAACAATACCCGAATTTGAGACATATGCCGATTTCAAAGCTACATAACTTAAGATTTCTATGGCCATTTGTAGCTTGGGGAATAGATATCATAGGCGAGATACGTTCTACAGCTTCTAATGGGCATAAGTTCATTATAGTTGCCATTGATTACTTCATCAAATGGGTCGAAGCTAAATATTTCAAGAAGATCGATGCTAGAGACATGGCCAGGTTCATCGAGCGGAATTTGATATGCAGATATGGCCTACCACACCACATTATATCTGATAATGGAGTACAATTCTTGGCTAAAACTAAACAAATGCTTTATAAATATGGAATCCAGCACCACAGGTCTTCCCCTTATCGACCTTAGGCTACTGGGGCGGTTGAAGCATCAAATAAAAATGTCAAAAGAATATTGGCCAAGATGGTACAAAACTATAAAGACTGGGCAGAAAAGCTACCTTTTGCACTTTGGGGTTATAGATCCACCATTAGAACCTCGACAGGAGCAATGCCATTTTCTCTGGTATATGGGGCTGAAGCAGTTTGGCCAGTTAAAATCGAACTGAGATCTTTAAGAGTGGTTATGGAAGCTAAGATTCCAGAGGCAGAATGGGCACAACAGCTATTACTGCAGTTGAATCTACTAGATAAGGATAGGTTGCGAGCTTATTATCATAATCAAGTTTATCAGAAATGACTAGCTCGGTCATTTAGTAAGAAGGTAAGAAAGTACCCATTGAAAGAAGGGGATCTGGTCTTTAAGCAGATGAAGCCAAGGGTGCCAGACATCCGGGGAAATTTTAGGCCAACCTTGGAAGGTCTGTTTTTGCTAAAAAGTTACTAACAAAGGGAGTAGTAATTTTGACAAACAGCGATGGGAATGAATTTAAAGACCCGATCAATGTCGACAGACTAAAAAGGTTTCATGGCCAAAGACTAAGAAAAATCAAAAGAAGAGAAAAAATGCCCCGTGGGTTGAACATCGAAAAAAGGCGGCCTTTCTAAAATTGGGTGCCCTGTCAGGGTGAAAACCAAAAAAAAGACCCTAGGCAAAAATTAAGGGCCGAAAGAAAATATTCAATCAAGAAAACCCGAAAGGGCCGATTGATAATAGGAGTTTGATGCTTATAAGATCTATCTCGAGATTAAGTGTAGTCTTGTTCTTTTAAGTTTTTTTTTTTAATTGAGGATCATGTATAATGAAATCATATGGAAATGTATACAATTTGAAAATGAATAAAAGAACTCAATTTGCATTCTCATTAATTTTTTGTTTTGTCATAAAAAGAAATACATAATTTATTTATCTAATGACTATTCTCTAATCGTCTTCGTCAGCCAGGTGTCTAAGCTAATGAACCTGTTGAGTAGGGCTAAGTACCCATCTCTTATACTCAGCTGAGGTGGTGATGTTGCAATCCTCTATCCTAGGGATGATAGTCTTCACGGGTAGCTGTGCCCAGAGGCCTTCGTAACCGGATGTAAATGCAACAGATAAAGAGCAACACTTAAAGGACAGTAGAGATCTCATGATATCCTAGTTTTCTCTGAACTGTCGAGCACATGGAGCTGTGATGCAAAAAGAAGCTATGTGGAGCCCACATAGTGGAACACACCTTGAAGATCCGTCTCAAGTCAAATAATGCAAGTCACCTAGGGTCTCCTGAAGCTAATATTGCCATCTGCCGCGGTGGCCATCCACACGAAACCTTCATAAGAAGAATCGAAGTCATACATCTGCTGTCTAGGGAGAAAATGCCTTAGCGAATACATGCTTATCACCCTAGAGGGAGGGTCTGATAACAACCTCAGTTTTTCCTTTAGCCACACCTGAGAGGGAAAAGAAAAAAACAAAGTAAGGGGCAAAAAAATAAAAAGCTGCTGGAATGGGTTGGATCTGCTCCAAGCAAAAATTAGGCACAGGGTTATGAGAAAATCTAAAAAGGATGTATTTCTCGACAAGAAAAGCTAGTGGGAACACCCACAAGGGGCGCACTACCTTTAAAATAATGACGAATGTTACCTGGAGCAATAAGGGGCTTCCAGTCATGAAAGCGGCAGGGTCAATGCAAACAGCATCCAAGCCAAGAATGGTCTCAGCCAAAATCATCGGGAATGGGGTCAGTCCGCAATGAATACCATTTACAATGCTAAATAAATAGTGGTCTCCAATCAGTTCATTAGAGGTCATAGTCAGGTACCTGGATAGACAGGTTAGCAGGATTATACTGGCATGATAGGTAGGCACATCTGTGAAGTCTCTGAGTGCATCAATCAAGGGCTCTAGATAAAAAAAAAAGTCATCTTTAGGCACCAATTGGGTAGCCATAGATGGTAAAATACCTAAAACATGTGCCACGTCTCTAGGATAGCTCAGCACGCAGTTTGGAACATAAGGTAGTATTCCCGGAGAAAACCTCATACCGGTAATAGAGGTGAATTCCTCAGCTAGGGGGCATAGCTCTTAATGAGTAAATCGAAAGACATGGAATCGAGGATTCCAGTAGCGGATTGCAGCCAGGAGGAGATTTTTGTTAAGTTTAACCCTTCTCAAAATTCTCACTATGGAATAAGGACTAAAATGGAACTTTCTAAATTTTTAGGGTCATCCAAGATCCGGTGCAGTTTGTTAATAGCCGATGTCAACATATTTGGGTAGATTGATAAAGAAAAATAAAATAAAATAGAAAGAATGAATGAAAATAAATAGAAAGGGAAAAAAGAAAATACCTGATTGAGAGCTCTGACCCACAAGTTTGGAAGAAGAAGGCACAAAAAAATCAAGGAGCAATGGCTTCTTTTATAAAAGCCAAATGAGGGGCAGCCTGGCCACCCTCCGCTGAGTGAGCGCCACCCCTCAAATTGGAGTTGCTTGGGCTAATCTATCTTCTGCATTTTGCATTGCTCATGCATTCTCACGTGTATAATTTACCCTTGTGCATTTATTTTTTTTTAAAAATTTTTGCAGGAAAATTAGGCGTCAATGTCACCCAAAAGTTCGACCCCAAATTTTTATGGAGTAAAAAAAAATTGGCCCTTTGCCGAGGGGTGGGATGATGACGTCAGCCTGGGCCTCAGCCACCGAGGCCTAGGTTGGCCGCCTCTTAGAGGAGGGTATAAAAACGCTCCTCCCAGCCGCCCCTTAGTTTCTTTTCTTCTTATTTTTTTTTTTAATTTTTTGCTTTTTTTTTTTGCTTCAATTGGGTTTTTCACTCATATCTCTTCCATCTGTACTCCAATTTGCACACCGTTTATGCTAAAACAATCCTTGTTCAATTATCTACATAGTGGCATAATTCTTTTTCAAGTTGTTCTTCAGTTTTTTTTAGCGGCCATTTCGACTACCAGGTTAGTTTTCAGTGTATTTGTTTTCCCTTAACTACTTCATTTTCTATACTTTTATATTAGAAACATATTTTAAGTAAATGTATGACAAAATATAGAGATTTGATAGGAAAAAATACGTGTGCATGGGGGTGGCAGGTACTACCTGTAACACCCCTTACTCGTACGCAGTAAATCGTACCATGATTCGGCGGGGTCATGATGACGGTCAAGAGCGTTACCGACACAAACATTTAAAACTTATAAAACTTTATGCCTAAATCTGAGTTATAAAATTTCTTTCATTTTCAAATACACTTGTACAGTTAACTATAAACTTATTACGCAAGCACAATACAAAATATACTTCTTCAAAACTTATTACAGATAGTTTAATTGTGTAGCTAATATTGCTTTTACAAAACTTATATTTCAAAATTAAAAATCGTACACACACTCTTAAGACTATAGAAATCCTACCCGAAGATCTCTTCATATACTTGCATTGGCTTGGACTGCTGCGGATGACACTTAAAAAGACCCTATCACTTGTACCTACACGGATTAAAAGAAAATATGTGCTAAGAATAAAGCTTAGTGGGAAACACATAAATATGGACGACCACTAAGATCGGCCATCAAAAAGGTTCAAAGGAATGCAGAATATAGAAAATATAATCATGTCGATTATAACAATTTAGGCACTTTCAAAGAGGTTATCAAAACATAAACACGTATTTTGCATATACACCTATTTAATTAACACATGCTTTAGGTACATCTCAATACACATTTAATATCATATCATCCATATTCAAATCAAAGTACACACATCAATCAACACATGCTTTTATTCACACATCAATGTTAACAGATCACTTACACATTATTTATACCTTCACGTATCTTATACATTTCATTTTGTTCACTTGCTCACATTTATTCAGGTTTACAAAATTCACTTAACACACCTCGCTTAACAGTTGCCTTATCACATTATTTTATCCATTCGTAAAAGCTTTTATTTCACAATACCAAAAAAATGCATCTTTATCATAGCATTCTCTTTTTACACTTGCTTTAACAAATTGCTTGTAATTTCCAAAGTAATGGATAACAAGCATTAGAACACATAGGTACCCCTAGGTACATTCATTTCTGTAACAGAGGGGGATCTACCACGATCCAAAAACACATAAAGATCCAATTCGAGATCCAGAAACACATAAGGATCGTAAACCAGGGTCCAACAAAGGCTTTATTTCAAATCAACACATAACATTTCCATATTATTCATTTATCCATAAACTGCCTGCACTTTCGAAGTTGTGGATAACGGGTAAAAACACATTGGTACCTAAAGGTACATTCATTTCTGAACAAAGGTGGATCTAGCGCGATCCAAAAATACATAGGGAACCCCAAATGGGATTCTGTCTTGATCCATAAAGGGCCATCAAGACACATAGGCTGCAGCACTCAGAGGTCCCTATAGACATGCCTATTGTGACGCGCACCGGATCCCGGGCGCCGCGCTTTCGGACCGCCCGCACGTGGGCGATCAGGGCATTTGCGGGTCCGTTGGCATCTTGCAATAAAATCGCAAGTGCGTCTATGTTGGACAACAAGGAGGTATCATGGAGTCGCCAAACAATAGAACATTGGGAAAGTTACTCTCGCCTCGGAGAGCCTAAGACTGCGCTTGGTATCCATTTTGGGCCAGCCAGAGGGGTCATGGAAGGTGAACTCCTCACCCTAAGGAGCCTAGGATTAGCGCTAAAGCCTCGTGACTCAAGAAGTATCTTGAAGGATGACCTCTAACCTCTTGAGCCCAAAGACCAGTGGTGGGTCCGGGATTTCTCATCTATTTCTACCTCAATTATTTTATGATCAAGTTTTAACATCATTAATTCACTCTCTCTCCACACTATGCAGTTTGATTAAAAGGCGCATTTATTCACATCTTGAAAGCGATAAATGATCAAATGGATAATGAAAGCAATAGATTACAATAATATAAGGAGCGGAATACAACTCCCTTCCGTAAATGTGCGGATCATACATAAATCGGGGCATTGCTTATTTTGAGGACTTTGGTCCTCACATGCATCATTATTAAAATTGGGGATCTTTATTTGTGACGATCTTTATTTGGATAAAAATAGGGCATTGGACCCTTGCTTTTGTGTAAACTTCATTTTATTAAATATAAAAACATTGAGTCATTTTTGTACATCAACGGGATATGAAAGGAGTACATCCATATACACAAGATAATCAATGAAAGAAATAAACGAGAGGATTAGGAAACTAAACCGGACGAAATCCTCCCAATATGGTAGATAGCTGCTCAAGCTCGGGATAGTCCAGGAGGATCAATATACACTCATAAAAAGTTAAAAGATGTTAATATACATAAAGTCAATATGTAAAAGGTCAAAAAAAACTTGGAAGAGATGAAAAACGATTTAAAAGGAGGGAGACAGAACCCACCGACGGCCCTCCTTAGCTGACCGACGGGCGTCGGTTATGGTGGGTGAGATGCCCGTTTGTCACTCAAGGAGGGGCGTCTGTAGATGGGTGACCGACGGGCGTCGGTGATAAAGATGACCCGTCGGTCACCACTGTCTCAAAAAAACAGAATGGAGAAAAACCTTTTCAAAGTCAAAAAATGGTTTTTTCCCAAGAGTGGGATAAGAAAGTCAAAATAAGAGAAAGTAATGACAGATATTCAAAAAAAACTAGAAAATAGGAAATAAATATGAGATGAGATAGAGGAAAGATCCGAAATATTTACCCTCAGATAATAACTTCGGGTAAGATTCTTGTGTTGGTTAGAGCCCCGCGCGTTCCACGAGAAGTAAAGATGAAAGATTAAAGAGAGAAAATGAGATATTTCTTATTCAATCCCTCAGAAAATCGATTTTGGAGTCAAAATCTAAAGAAAACTAATTAGGTTTTAGTTCCTTTTGATTGATTTGATCCTTGATTCAATAGATTTCCTTAGAAAATGTGTTTTGTTGGAAGAGAGAGAAAATTTGCTTGAAATTGGGTAGAGTTTCCTCCTTTTAAAATTTTTCCAACCCTTTTCAAATGAAAATCCGGAGCTTTTATAGCCAGAGACGACCGACGGGCGTCGGTGTATGGGGGCGGGCGTCGGAAGAATCCTTCTGACACAAGGATTCGTCCGACGGCCCTGCCACATCCACCGACGGGCGTCGGAAGAGTTGCGTGCTTCGGGAAACCAGGCGGCATTCTGACAGGGGCGGTGATTTTTCGACGGGCATCGGAAAATGCCACAAGCCGTCGGTGACTCGAAGCGACGGGCCGGCTTCACAGACGGGCTGGCCGTCTGTGGAGGACAAAAAGCCTTTTGACTCGAAAAAAACCTCTGTTTTCTCCCCCTCTGCCCAGGAATTGTAAAAAAACCTCATTTCTCATGGAACGCGGGACTAAAACCTACAAATCCAGCCCCTCATACAGGCTCGGACATTGATTTCATCATAGGGTAACCTCTGATCCGGACTGTTCCGGGACACGGTGCTTACAGTTGCCCCCAGTTTTGGGGAAACTAGTGCACAAGCGCCTAGATAAGCCAAAACTCAGAGAAAGGTTGGAAAGAAAGCGTACCTACGGCGGCTTTTCACCCTCCATGCCTCCTGCCAGGTGGACCTTGTCTCGATCCGCTCGGCGATGTGAAGATATTTCCATCGGCCTTATCTCGACCGGTAGGTACTCAGTGAGATGCAGCATGTTCTGGCTGCAACCTTGATCTAGTGAAGTGTGGTATGCTCTGACCGCGACTCCGATCGGGTGAGATGCAGCATGCTTTGGCTACGGCTTCGATCTGGTGAGATGCAGTATGCTCTGGCTACAGTCTCGATCTGGTGAGGCGCGGTATGCTTTGACCACGGCTTCGATCTGGTGAGATGCAGCAAGCTTTGGCTACGACCTCGATCTGGTGAAGCGCGGTATGCTTTGACCACGGCTTCGATCTGGTGAGATGCAGCAAGCTTTGGCTACGACCTCGATCTGGTGAAGCGCGGTATGCTTTGACCACGGCTTCGATCTGGTGAGATGCAGCAAGCTTTGGCTACAGTCTCGATCTGGTAAGATGCAGCATGCTCTGGCTACAGTCTCGATCTGGTGAGGCACGGTATGCTTTGACCACGGCTTCGATCTGGTGAGATGCAGCAAGCTTTGGCTACGACCTCGATCTGGTGAAGCGCGGTATGCTTTGACCACGACTTCGATCTGGTGAGATGCAGCAAGCTTTGGCTATGACCTCGATCTGGTGAAGCGCGGTATGCTTTGACCACGGCTTCAATCTGGTGAGATGCAGCAAGCTTTGGCTACAGTCTCGATCTGGTGAAGCGCGGTATGCTTTGACCACGGGTTCGATCTGGTGAAGATGAGGAAACCCCACCGGGTTCCTTGTTCCGAAAGAGATCCTTTTAATCGATATCTTTGTCCGGACTGGTATTCCTCTGTACCTGTGTGATAAAAGATTTTGTTAGTTCACGTTTTGAGTGGTTATCTTTTGACCTGTCTATTGATGGCATGATCTTGCTTTATTGGCTATGCCATGTTTCATCTTTTATTCATTTTTCTTACTGAGCTGTTATCGATTTTCATTTTTTGTTGTTTGTTGTTTGTTTTTTTTTGTTGTTATATTGTCATTTTTATCGACATATAAGTAAATATGAGAACATACACTTTCTGTGATGTGATTAAGCAATTAACAATCGAATGATCATGCAATAATGAAGCAAAAGTTTTCCACTAGAAATGTCATTCTTGTACAGTGCATATACAAAATATAAATATACAAAAGATACAAAAATAACTCCCTGAAGATCAGAGAGGTGTGTAGTCTGAGGGCTCATCGGGATCCTCGTCATCCGATATATGCACGGTCCCTGGCGGAGGTGGAGGTGGACGTGCCGGAGGTGGTGGCGGAGCTGTGGAGGGTCCTGCCTCGTGATCATGGGCCCGCCTGAAACGGATCTGAGCGTAGCCATCCAAAAAGGGCTGGGTGCAGGTGCTCATAAACCCTAAGGTCTCAGAAACCTTGTCTCCCAACTTCCTGAAGGCTTGGCTCAACTGGATGGTCTGCTCGCTGGCGGCCTTTCTCCTCTGCTCCAGGCTCTGCTCCGTCTGCTCCCTAAACTCCCTCATGGTCTGAGAAAGAGGGGGGAGAATCCCCTCCATCGCCTGGACGCGGGATCTCAGAGAGTCAAGTGACTCATCAATCATCTGTAGGGTCATATCGACCCTCTGAGACGCCTGGTCCTGTGACGTCCTCAAATCATGAGCGAGCTACTGCCTCAACTCCCTCTGTCCCTAAGCAATCTGCTCAATCAGCCTCAACTGCTCAACCCTGAAAGCCTCCAGGACCCGAGACTGCTCATCCCTAAAGGCATCCATGGCCCGAGTCTGCTCCCGAGTTGTGTGCTCGATGTAGCCGGCCTGCTCACGAGCTAAACGCTCCACCGACTGGGACTGCTCCAAAATGGCAGCCTGCTGGCGATCTAACCTCTCATGGATAGCCCTGTCTCTCTCATCCTGCCGCCGCTCCAAGGTTGTGAACATGGAGGTGAGGAGCTGATAGAAGTCCGGCTGCATAGGCTGCTGCGGTGCTAGCTCTGGTGGTGGTGCCGAGGAGGTGGATGCCCCTGGGTCGCCTCGGGAGTACGGATGGTATCTCTCGGAGGGCCCATGGATAGACCTCTGTACCCTGGTGCTCGGTGACGGGACTGGAGTCGGCGCTCTAGATGCCGGTAAAGCAGCAAAGAGGTCGTCCATCGTGATCTCAAAGTCAAAGTCTGAGGGGGGTCCTAGGTGGGTCCTGCTGCTGTGGTGGAGGCACCGTCTGCGGCTGAGGAGGCTGATGCTCCGGTTGAGGCTAGGGCTCCGGCTGTGGCTGGGGCTGTGGCTGTGGAGCCTGCTCCTCCGGGTGGTCAGGATCTGCACCCAAGGGTGGAAGTGAGAACAGCTGTCGGGTCTCATGAATAGTCAATACCCTGTAGGCCTCTGCCTGGCCAGATATCGGGGAGATCATCCCCATCTGCACTGCCGCCGCGGCGTCTACATGGATCCCCTCCGGCAAGGGTCCTCTCAACCTCTCGGGGTTAACCCCCAATCTCAAAAGTAACCGGGTGATGACCCCTCCTACCATCACCACCGGCGTCATCCCTCTGCTGACTCTGGTCAAGTTGGCCAAGATCTCGTGGCTAATGTTGAGACGCTGGCCTGCCACCATAGCCCAGAGGCTCCAGATCTCGGCCGCATTAAGCGACCCTGGATTACCAGCTCGACCGAGGTACGAACTGGAAAGCACTCTGTGCAAATACCGGAGTGCCTGAGACACCAGTACGGTGCTCTTCGCTGTATCGTGATCGTACAGCACTCCTGGTATGGCAATGGCCGCCCAATGGGCGCGTCTCACCGCTCGCCGCGGGATCTCGACCCCCTCCTCTCTAGGGAGCCCCATGGCCTGAGCAAACCTCTGCCTGGTGATGCTGAAATGGTCGCCGTCGAACCAAAACTGAATCACCCCTGGGTTGGTATCTGCACTCTGAAAGCCGGCATAGCGGAGAGTGGCCAAGACCTGGCGGGTAGCCTCTGGAAATGTCTGGAAGGAGGGCTCAAGGAACTCCGTCCAACCAGCACCTTCGGCAAGTAGATCAAACTCTGGGGCCAACCCCAGGGCCTCTAGAAATAGGCGAGATACAAAACGGCTGGCCCGAAACTCTACCTGAGCCAACGCTCTATATCTCTGAGCTGACTCATCATCCATCCAATCCGGAGCTACAAGCTCGGGCTGGGCCTGCGGCGCTCTACGTCTAGGAGGCATCCTACAAAAGGGGAAAGATTAAACATTGGAAATTTTGGCGAAATTAATATTTTTAAACTTATTTTCAGAGTGAAGGCCAATTTGGGCCTCATTGGGGCAATAACAGCCCAACACAAGATAAAAAAAATTGATAAGGATACAAAAAAAGAGAAGAGTAAACATCCAGTCTAAGGAAGTATCTTAAAGTGGCTCGCATGCATCATGGCAAAAGCAAACATGCAACTAGCGTGAAAATAATTAACGTGAATAAGAATGGGCTTTCTAGGTCCCAGGGTATATGTTATTCAAGAAAAAATTCAATTCTTGAGTAAATGACAAAAATTTGGGCAGCATCCCGGCAGGGGTACGCCCAACCTCCTGCATGAAAAGGCAAAAACATAGGCCTCAGGCCTCAACAATAATACACACACGTAAATGGGGCGCACCCCGGCAAGAGTGTGCCCCCAACAACACAAAATAATGGCCTCAGGCCGCAAAAGCAATATATATACAGAATAGTGCGCTAAAGATTGTCTACTTCTAAAGCACCAAAGTTATAGAAAAATTCTATTTCTATGTGATCATGCAAAAGTTCAAATTTAATTGCACTAAAATGATATAGAAAAATGGGCAGCATTCTCCCTAAATTCCTACAGCATCTAAAACTTCTCAATTATTATTTTTTTTAAAGTTAAAAGAAGAAGAGATGTAAAAATAAATTGAATAAAATTCAAAAAAAGTAGTTATTTACTTACTTGGAATCTCGAGAAGTGTAGAAACTGAAGAAATATAAATATCCAAGCACCCGGTGAGTAGAGAATGCGAAAATATGAAGAAATCGCGAAAAAATAAGAAGAAAAGCTTTAAAAACCGCTAAAAAACGCTAAGAAACCGTTTGAGAGAGGAAGAAGAAAGGGACAGCAGCGTTTGCACCGTCTGTCACTCGCCCTTATATAGAATTTCGTGACCGACGGGCTGGGCGTCTGTAGAAGCGACCGGCGGGCAGGCCGTCTGTCGCGCAATAAATGCTAGTTAATGCGCGTGATGAATGCAATGCTGACGTATGCATCTGCCAGGTGGATTACCGTTAGACGGGCAGGCCGTCTCTCTGGAGAGACGGGTAGGCCGTCGATGATGCTTTCCTATAAAAACTTACAAAATTTTGTTTCTCTTATGTCTCTTCATTATCCAACATCTTGAGCCTTCCACCTTTCTCAACATGTCTTCCCCTCTAGCCCAAAGGATGCATCGTATCTTAGATGACAAACGCACTTGGGGAGAAGGTGCCCTTTCTTCTTTGTCTGGGCTGAAATATCTGTGCCGGGTGAAAATCGACCAGAACCTCCTCCTGGCGGCAACCCATTTCTGGAACCCCCGGTTCCACGTCTTCCAGTTCACCTGTCAGGAACTGTGCCCCTTGCCTGAAGAGTTAGCTTCCATTTTGGGAGCCCGATTCCCTCTTAGCGCTCTGCCTTGCGTCCCTCACTGCGGTCTATTCCAGACCCGGGACATAGCCATAGCTCTGGGCATACCTTCTTCCGAGGCCATCCGGCTGATTCCTCCGGGCTCTTCCTTTCCTTTGGGGCCACTGATCGAGGCTCTGGATCGGTTCGCTGACATCCCCACATATCGGGTAAGCATCACATTCTTATTCTGCATGGTGAACTTCCTTACTGTTGTTCCAGGAGGCTTGACAGGTGACTCTCGTCTGTTCGGAATCTTGAGCGACTTTCATCTGGGACTGTCACCCCTACCACTTGTCCTGGCTGAAACTATTCTGGGTTTGGATGCTGTGAGCTCTGGGTCCGCTACAACCTTTACCGGCAGCCCCTTATTGCTCCAGGTATGTCATTATTTTAAAGGTAGTGCGTCCCTTATGGATTTTCACACTAGCTTTTCTTAGCGGGAGGTGCGTCCTTTCGGATTTTCACACAACCCTGTGCCTTATTTTTGCCTGAAGTAAACCCTACTTATCCCAGCGGCTTTTTTTTTTCCTCATTATTATTTTTTCCTCAGATCTGGCTGCAAGAAAAACTGAAGATGCTGTCTGAACCACCCCCTCGCGTTACTCCCCAGTACTCGTCGAGCCATTTCCTGCCTCGCCGACGACTGCATGGGTGTGTCACTGCTGGTGAAGGCATTACCAGGTTTGGCGAGCTGTCAGATGACGATATCAGTTTACATCTGCCTGGCTCCCACTGTCTCATGTGGTCACCGATGGGCCATCGGGCTGTGTTCCCCTCTGCGGCCTCCGTCAGGCCACCTTCTGCATCACCTCCCGATGCACACGGCAGCTTGGAACGACCCAGGATGTAGTGAGGGTTCCCCTGTCTTTCCGGGGTGGAGCTCTCTCGGCCGCATTTGCCTCTCGGTATCATGAGCTGTGGGGTAGACTACCCGTGAAGACTGTTATTCCGAGGTTTGGCAATCATTCTGCGTCTTCGACTAATGAGTATAAGAAGTGGATCCTTAGTCCCGCGTCTGATAACAGGACTCGAGGGCTCAAACATTTGGTCGGCGAGAGCAGCAGTAGGACTTAGCTTAGCCTATATATGTATTTCTTTTGATGCTACATTTCTTTTTAATGCAGAACTAGGGAATGACAAAAATGAGAAAATAATATTCATCCTGTTTCAGGAATTTGAGTACATTTTTATATAATTTCAGCATACATGATCAGTTTTGGCATTTACTCAGCTGCTTATGCGCTGTCAATACATGAAACCAAATTTTAACAGCATCAACTCCTGTTACCAATCGGCCCTCTCGGGTTTTCACGATCGGACATTTTCTCTCATGCCTCTAATTTTTGCACAGGATGCCTTTTTTCGGTTTTCACCCTGTCGAGGCGCCCAATTTTAGCATAGCCGCCTTTTTTCGGTTTTCGACTTGCAGGGCATTCTATTCTCTTCTTTTTATTTTGGTCTTTAGCCGTGGAACCTTTTGAGTCTGTCGACATTGATCGGTTCTTTGAATTCGTTCCCATCGCTGTCTGACAAGATCGCAGCTCCTTTGGACAGCAGCTTCTTGAGGATATACGGCCCGTCCCAGGTAGGTCTTAATTTCCCCCTGATGTCTGGTATCCCTGGCCTCATCTGTTTGAACACCAAGTCCCCTTCTTTCAGCGGATGCTTCCTCACTTTCTTCCCGAAAGTTCTTGCCAATCTCTTCTGGTAAATCTGATTATGATAATAAGCTTTCAGCCTACTCTCATCCAGTAAGTTCAAGTGCTGTAACCTCTGTTGCGCCCATTTGGGTTCCGGGATTTGGGCCTCCATGACCACCCTTAGTGATTTAAGTTCTATCTCTACTGGCAATACTGCTTCTGTTCCGTATACCAGGGAAAATGGTGTAGCGCCTGTAGATGCCCTTACCATCGTTCTGTATCCCCACAGGGCAAAGGGTAACTTTTCAGCCCAGTCCTTGTAGGTTTGGACCATCTTGGACAGGATCTTCTTCACATTCTTATTTGCGGCCTCTACTGCTCCATTCGCTTGCGGTCGGTAGGGAGAGGATTTATGATGCTCGACACCATACTTCTCGAGAAGCTTTCTGTTTTCTCCCATGAAGTGCACCCCATTATCAGACACTATGTGATGAGGGAGGCCATATCTGCAGATCAAATTCCTCTCTATGAACTTGGCCATGTCCCTTGCGTTAATTTTCTTGAAGGATTCTGCCTCGACCCATTTGGTGAAATAGTCGATCGCGACTATGATGTATCTGTGCCCATTGGACGCCGTAGGGCGAATCTCTCCAATGATATCTATCCCCCAAGCAGCAAACGGCCAAGGTGATGTCAGGTTATGCAGTTCTGATACCGGCAGGTGTCTTAGGTCTGCGTACTGTTGGCACAACTGACATTGTTTGACATACTTTGAGCAATCACTGTCTATCGTAAGCCAATAAAAGCCTTGCCTCATGATCTTCTTGGCCAAGGTCAAACCATTCATGTGGGCCCCACAGACACCTGCATGGGTTTCCTCCATTATCTTGCGGGCTTCTCCTTCATTCAAGCACCTGAGCTGAATCCCATCCGACCGTCTTTTGTACAACACCCCTTCTAAAGATATGAACTGAGTAGATAACTTACGTATCATCCTCTGGTCTTTTTCAGTGGCTTCTTCTGGAAATTTATTGTTTTCCAAGTAATTCATGATATCAAAGTACCATGGCTTCCCATCTGACGCCTCTACTTCCATTACAGGCTCGGTTTCAAAACTAGGCTTATCAGAGCTCGAAATCAGCACCGGCTTCATGGCCACTCCTTCAGGGTTATCCCACATTGACACTAAGGTTGCCAATGCATCAGCCACACGGTTCTCATCTCTGGGCACAAAGTGGAAAGTGCAAGTCTCAAACTGCCCACACATCCCTTTCAGATATTGAACATAAGGGACCAGTCGTTCTTCTTTTACAGCCCACTCACCTCGGATCTGGTTTATTACCAAGGACGAGTCACCAAAGACTTCTATGTTCCTTGCCCCCAATGCAGCTAAAGCTTCTAACCCGAAGGTGCACGCTTCGTATTCAGCTTCATTGTTGGTTGCTTTGTATCTCAGCTTCTTAGCAAGAGGAAGTTTTTCATTATCTGGGGTTGTCAAGATGATTCCGACTCTGGCTCCCCTGTTATTCACTGCCCCATCAAAGTGCAACTGCCTTCCCTGAACAGAAATCGTGCCTATGCTTTCATCAGGAAAGGTAAACTCGGGGGTGTCTCCTTGGATAGGATGTTCAGCAAGAAATTCGGCTATGGCTCGCCCCTTAATAGTCTTGCGGGTGATGTATTGCACATCAAACTCTTGTAGCAAGAGCAGCCATCTCCCCATCTTTCCAAGCAAAGACGGTGCCTCCTGCAAATATCTTAACGGATTTTGCTTGGCTACTGCCTGAACTTTGTATGAGTGGAAGTAATGTCTCAGCTTCTTTGATGCCCAAATCACTGCGAGGCAGATCTTCTCCACTTCAGCATATTTTATTTCATAAGCCAGGAACTTCTTGCTGAGGTAATAAATTGCAAACTCCACCCCAAATTCATCCTCTTGAGCCATCATGGCGCCCACTAAACCGTCCTCTACTGCCAGGTACAGAATAAGCGGTTTGACCGGTTGCGGAGGCCTCAGCACTGGCGGGTTCAATAGATATTCCCTGATATTATCAAAGGCTCTTTGGCAGTCTTCATTCTAGACCACAGGCTGGCTCTTTCTAAGCAGCTTAAAAATAGGCTCGCATATCGAAGTGAGCTTGGCAATGAATCGGCTGACATACTGCAGCTTGCCCAGGAAACTCCTAACATCCTTCTCCTTTTGTGGTACAGGCATCTCTCTGATGGCTTTCACCTTGTCCGGGTCAATTTCTATTCCCCTCTGGCTGACGACATGTCCCAATAGCTTTCCTGAAGTCACTCCGAAAATGCACTTCTTGGGGTTAAGTCGCAGATTATACTCATCGATCCTGGTGAAGAACTTCTCTAGAGCTTCAAAGTGTCCCTCTCGAGTGGCTGATTTGACCATCATATCGTCGACATACACCTCCACTTCTTTATGAATCAGGTCGCTTAAGATCTTGGTTACCATTCTCTGATATGTGGCCCCTGCATTCTTCAGGCCGAAAGGCATGACCCGATAGGCATAGGTCCCCCACTCTTGTGATAAAGGCAGTTTTAACCCGATCAGCTATCTTGTTCAGGATCTGGTTGTAGCCCACATAACCGTCCCCAAAGCTGTACATCGCGCAATTGGCGGTACTATCTATCAATACGTCAATATGAGGCAGTGGAAAATCATCTTTAGGGCAGGCTTTGTTAAGATCTCGATAATCCACACACACCCTGACCTTTCCGTTCTTCTTTTCTACAGGGACCGCATTCGCCAGCCATGTAGGATACTGCACTTCTACGAGGAACTTGGCTTCAATCTGCTGTCGAATTTCCTCCTTAACCTTACCAGCCCATTCTGGCCTGAGCCTTCTCAACTTTTGTTCACAGGCTTGTAATTCGGGTAAGTTGGGATGGCATGCTCCGCCACGTCTCGGTCAATTCCCGGCATGTCCTCGTAGGTCCAGGCAAAGACTTTTTCATGTTTTCTTATTATTCTCTCAAAATTTTTTCTCTCCTCAGGAGTTATGCTTGATGCTATTAGAATTTCTCTCGGATTTTCCGACGTTCCAAGATTGAAAGGCGTTGTGCCAGTGGAGTCAATGTCAAAAATTGATGGAATATGATCATGTTCATGCATGTTGAAATCATTAGAAACATCGCACAAATAAGCGAAATTGTTTATCTTATTAATAATATTATCGTTATCATTTACATCATAAAAGAGTTATGGAATAAAAAGATAATCTAGGCTAGAGTCTTCTTCCGCCGCTCCCGAAGTTGATGCTGTTGCAGCTCGCTCACTGGCTTCCTGACTTAGCAGAGGCCCCTCAGGCTCGTCGGGGGAAATCCTCAAATCTCCCATTTTCAGATCTAATTCTGCTATCTTCTCCTTCCCTTTCAACCTGGCAGCTACCATCTTTTCAGTAACGACCTCCTCAAGCTCGCATTTGTCCCAAGTGATACCCTGGGTCATAACTTCTTCATCCCAAAAGTCTTTGACAGTCTTGACAAACCCGACATGCCAGTCATACACATCGTTAAAGATTTCGAAGCCCGGGACGATCCTCCCCTCTACCCAGTGCGGCTCATCTTCGCCCGTATATGCACAAACTGAGGATGCCGGTACGAAGCTCTCTGTTATGTGGGGGATTTTACCCGTTACCCTCTTCTTGCCGAAGCCGCCTCTATACCCCAGACCTTTTCGGCTCCTTTGCCCTTGAGTAGTGATCGCGGTTTGCAGTCCTTTGGAGCTTTTGCCTAGACCAGCCCCAGGAAGATAATGCATCTTCTTCATCATATTAACCACTGCTGGGCTACCCACTGACCCACGCTCTTCCCTTATCATGGACACGTAGAAGCCACTAAATGGCTGATTTGCTATTTCCAGTGCTGAGACCTGGTTTTCCCTGGCCGCTTTGATGGTTACCACCTCCCCTTCGTGTGGGAACTTTATCATCTGATGTAGCATGGATGGCACCCCCCCTAATTTATGGAACCAGGGTCTCCCCAGTAAAGCTGAGAAGTTAGCAGGTATGGGCAGAACTACAAATTCAACCTCCACTTCAATAGGTCCTGTCTTGACCAAAGTCTTAAAGGTTCCTGAGGCCTGCCTCCTCGAGTTGCCGTAGGCTGTGATAGTCAGATCTGATCTACTGAGCATATCTTCGTTTAAACCAAAAGCTTGCAAAGCTACCAAAGGGCACACATTGATAGAAGACCCGTCGTCCATCATAACGCAAGTAGTGTGCTTATCGTTGATCTGCGCTTTAATGTACAAGGGTCGGTTGTGGTTGCGGCCTTCAACAGGTAGGTCGGCGTCAGAAAAGACCAATCTCTCCTCGGATCCTCCCTTAATTAAACCTAAAAGTTTCGACGGGGAAATAGTGGTGGCGACTGTGGCCTCAACCAAAGCTTCTACTACCTTCTGCCTATGAGAGGGGGATTGCCTCAACAGATCCCATATGGATATTTGAGCAGCAGTCTTCTTCAACTGTCTAACAATCTGCCCCTCCTCTGGCTCTTTCTCTGCTGATGACTGTACCGGCTTAGGTAGCTTCGTAATCTCGGGGATCACCCTTCCACTCCTCGTCACAGCCCTTATCTCTCCTTCGTCTCCATTGGAGCCCCACAAATCAAGGTTCATCCCTTCTTCATCCTCGGCTTCTCCACCGCTTTCACTGCTAGACCAGCAATCAAGGGTTGCCACAATTGTTTTCTCCTCTCTATCCTCGGGATTACTAGCAGCGAACTTCTCATTTCCATACAGATCTTGTAGCATGTACCACTCTGGCAGGCTAGATTGAATCATAAACACGGGGGGCGGTACGGCATTATAACCGGGCTTCTTCTCGGTTTCTCTCTTCTCAGGGTCAGAGATCTGCTTGCTATCAATCAAGTCTTGGATAGAGTGCCGGAGCGCTTTGCATTTATCTGTGATATGGCCTGAGTGCTGGTGGAATGCATAGAATTCGTTATCTTTATGTCCTGGTTTCCCTTGCGTCAAAGCTGGCCTAGGAGCCAGAGGGTGCAATTTTCCCTCCTTCATCAACCTCCTCAGGACCCAGGATAATGGTCTTCCCAAGTTCAAAAACTTCCTCTGGGTGGTTACCTCAGTAGCAGACACTTCACCCATTCTTCTAGTGCTATTACTGGGACCCGCCGGCCTGCTGGTTCCTTGACCGGGGTTAGCCCTTTTGGCGAAATTGTCATTGTTAGCTTTCCGGGTTAGGAACTCTCCCTCTGCTTCGATGGCTATATCTTTGAGAGACTCCCAGTCCTTCAACCCCTTCATCCTCAATCCCTCTTTTAAGTACGAGCTTGCATTCTTAATGAATAGACGAATCTGATCCTGGGTGTCAGGCTTTCGGCGCATCTCCATTACTCGGTTCCGCCATTGGGTAAGATAATCATGGAAAGATTCCCCGGTCTTCTGCTGAAGTAGCTCAAGATCTTTCAGAGTCATCTCCATTCTAGTATTACAGTCATACTGCTTCAGAAACTCCTCAGTGAGCAGATCCCAATCTTCTTTAGTGCGGCGGTCCAGGCCATGATACCAGTCTATGGCATGAGAGGTCAGACTCAGACAAAAGTATTCCACTTTCTGCTTCTTAGACAATGTGGTCCCCTTCATGACCAGAGAATATTGCTTCACATGTGTGGTGGGGTCAGAAGTACCATCAAACTTCGGCACATCCGGCATTTTGAAGTTATAAGGGATCGGGTCCTCTCCGTCCAACTCCCTATCCTCCGGATTCATCCCATGAGCTCTGCCTATCATACGAGCCATAGCCTCGAACCTCTCTTCCATCTTCTTTAAAATAAAGTCATCGGTTTGAGGCGCCTTCCCCTTCTTAGATGCCATGCTCATCCTATCATCTTCGATATCATCATCAATTCTCAACACTGGCCTTCTTCTCAGCTCTCCCGAGGCCACTGACCTTAACTCTGTTGGCGGCGGCCTAACGGGCTCTTCTTGCCTTTCGACCCTTTCTTCCTCAGGCTCATTCTGTCTCACTGGAGGGGGAGGAGGATTCTGTGGAGCATTCTGCTGCGCCAAGGCGGTCAACATATTCATCATCCTTCCCTCGAATTTCTCAAAACGGCGGCCCACTTCTTCCGCGATCATGGCCCTGGTGGCATCTTCCCCCCTAGGCGAGTTTGCCATCTGAGATACTGTACCACTGATTTCTGATAAAATTTCCAGTAGGCCCTCTCTATCTGACAGCTTGGGAGTAAGAACTCGGATCAGTCGCCCGGTTGGTGATCTAGTCCACCTGGGCAGATCTATGATGGCTGCAGGGACAAAAGTTAGAATGATGCATGGAATGCAGGTATAATGCATGATCGTAATATGCAACACTTACAGAGCACAAGCAAGCAAGTAGGTCATTCCACCCTTATTTCTCCCAGACACATGGTCGTGCAGTCTCTTTCCTAGGTGGGATTAGCCCAAGGGTCAACGAGGGACCCGATGGACGCGTATGGTGCGCGGCGGAAAACCGGCAGCATAACACTCCTATGCTAATGTACAAGCGGATGGACAATGATCGTCACGTATTTGGACGTTCCATAAATTTCGACATGGCCCTACCGGGGCATGATAGCCTTTGGCTAGGTTATCAAGCGAAACATTTGGACTCACCCAATACGTGAGGATCCATACAGCAAGCATGAAATTAAGGTTCATTTCACCTGTGGAAAGTAACTACAGCCATTACATGAGCTTTGGTCAAGGGAGATGTTTCTTCAAGGCTACCCAAGCATGATCCCTGCCGACGGGTCTAGCTCATCACGAGCGTAACGACCGATCGGGTCACTATTTTGATATACCATTAAGGTACGTGGCTTGGGCTGGTGATTATCCTTAACACTTCCCCAAATTGAGTGAAAATGAGGAGGTGCTTCAGGAACACACCGGGGCTAAAAGAGGGACCAAACTAGCGTATTCTAAGGCCCTAATGATATGCGAATGCAATTTTGAGAGAAAGTGAATTTATGAATTAAATTTTAATCATAAATGTTAAAAGAGGTATTTTCAAATCGAAACCTCGAACCATAAACGTCCCCAGCGGAGTCGCCACTATGACGCGCGCCGGATCCCGGGCGCCGCCCTTTCGGACCGCCCGCACGTGGGCGATCGGGGCATTTGCGGGTCCGTTGGCATCTTGTAATAAAATCGCAAGTGCGTCTATGTTGGGCAACAAGGAGGTATCATGGAGTCACCACCCAATAGAACATTGGGAAAGTTACTCTCGCCTCGGAGAGCCTAAGACTGCGCTTGGTATCCATTTTGGGCCAGCCAGAGGGGTCATGGAAGGTGAACTCCTCACCCTAAGGAGCCTAGGATTAGCGCTAAAGCCTCGTGACTCAAGAAGTATCTTGAAGGATGACCTCTAACCTCTTGAGCCCAAAGACCAGAGCTGGGTCCGGGATTTCTCATCTATTTCTACCTCAATTATTTTATGATCAAGTTTTAACATCATTAATTCACTCTCTCTCCACACTATGCAGTTTGATTAAAAGGTGCATTTATTCACATCTTGAAAGCGATAAATGATCAAATGGATAATGAAAGCAATAGATTACAATAATACAAGGAGCGGAATACAACTCCCTTCCGTAAATGTGCGGATCATACATAAATCGGGGCATTGCTTATTTTGAGGACTTTGGTCCTCGCATGCATCATTATTAAAATTGGGGATCTTTATTTGTGACGATCTTTATTTGGATAAAAATAGGGCATTGGACCCTTGCTTTTGTGTAAACTTCATTTTATTAAATATAAAAACATTGAGTCATTTTTGTACATCAACGGGATATGAAAGGAGTACATCCATATACACAAGATAATCAATGAAAGAAATAAACGAGAGGATTAGGAAACTAAACCGGACGAAATCCTCCCAATATGGTAGATAGCCGCTCAAGCTCGGGATAGTCCAGGAGGATCAATATACACTCATAAAAAGTTAAAAGATGTTAATATACATAAAGTCAATATGTAAAAGGTCAAAAAAAACTTGGAAGAGATGAAAAACGATTTAAAAGGAGGGAGACAAAACCCACCGACAGCCCTCCTTAGCTGACCGACGGGCATCGGTTATGGTGGGTGAGATGCCCGTTTGTCACTCAAGGAGGGGCGTCTGTAGATGGGTGACCGACGGGCATCGGTGATAAAGATGACCCGTCGGTCACCACTGTCTCAAAAAAACAGAATGGAGAAAAATCTTTTCAAAGTCAAAAAATGGTTTTTTCCCAAGAGTGGGATAAGAAAGTCAAAATAAGAGAAAGTAATGACAGATATTCAAAAAAAACTAGAAAATAGGAAATAAATATGAGATGAGATAGAGGAAAGATCCGGAATATTTACCCTCAGATAATAACTTCGGGTAAGATTCTTGTGTTGGTTAGAGCCCCGCGCGTTCCACGAGAAGCAAAGATGAAAGATTAAAGAGAGAAAATGAGATATTTCTTCTTCAATCCCTCAGAAAATCGATTTTGGAGTCAAAATCTAAAGAAAACTAATTAGCTTTTAGTTCCTTTTGATTGATTTGATCCTTGATTCAATAGATTTCCTTAGAAAATGTGTGTTGTTGGAAGAGAGAGAAAATTTGCTTGAAATTGGGCAGAGTTTCCTCCTTTTAAAATTTTTCCAACCCTTTTCAAATGAAAATCCGGAGCTTTTATAGCCAGAGACGACCGACGGGCGTCGGTGTATGGGGGCGGGCGTCGGAAGAATCCTTCTGACACAAGGTTCGTCCGACGGCCCTGCCACATCCACCGACGGGCGTCGGAAGAGTTGCGTGCTCCGGGAAACCAGGCGGCATTCTGACAGGGGCGGTGATTTTCCGACGGGCGTCGAAAAATGCCTGTAGACACCGGGTCCCGAGTAGCCTTGATCAGGATTACCCAATGATGATAATTTCCTTCACAGGCTTAAAAGGTTAAAAGTGATGGTTTTCTCGTCAAATTTGCATTTTAGAGTGAAAAATTAGAAAATAATAAAATAATATTTAAAAAATTAATTTTGAAAAATGGGGGCTTAAAATTATAGTGTTTTTAGTCAATTTATAATTTAAAAAAAAATAGAAAAAATAAAAAAAATAAAAATAAAATAAAAATTTTTCGGACCGCGAGTGTCGGGCGCTGCAGCGCGCAGGCGCGCTGGCGCCCAGCTCGCAGGCGCCAGGCGCCCAGCACGCAGACGCCCAGGCGCCCAGCGCGCTGGGCGCGATTTGGCGACGCGCAGCGTCGCCAATGCCGCGCGTCGCTAAAGAGCGACGCGCAGCGTTGCGCGCTGCGCGTCGCACGGCGCGCCTCTGCGCGCGATTCCCGCCCGAGCTCCTCGCGGATTTTGCGCGCCTCGCCGCGTGAGTCCCCGTCGCTCTATAGCGACGGGCGGCGTCCCTCTAGCGATGGGCTTCTGGCCGTCGGTACAGGGTCTGATGCCCTATTTCCCTCTTTTCAGCCTTTTTCCGATTTTTTCACCCAAAAATCCGTTTTTTATCCCATTTTCTTGGGGTTTTTGACTTCAAATTAAATTCTAAAATATTTTTTTAGGTAATTAAATAATAAAACTTGATTTTATCATTAAAAATAAAATAATTTTTGGTTAAAATAGGTTTTTTTCCTTAATTAAATTAGGACAACCTATTTTATCCTATAAATAGTTTATGATGAAATCAAAGAGGGTCTCCACACATTTTTTAGACCTAAAAATTTCTCTTCATCTTCTTCTTCTTCCACTAAAATTCCAGATTTATTCCCCAACCAAAAATCAAAAAAGAAATCAAATGTTTAATTTTTTCCAACATAATTTCTTCTAAACATATTTTTTAGAGGAAGTTTTGTTGTTGGATTCAATTTTTGAGACAAATAGAGTAATTATTTGTTCTCAAAATTGTTTTTAATCTTTTATTTTGGGTTCAATAAAACTTTTTCATTGATTTTGTTTTGAATCTCTTTTTGATAAAAAATTGATTTTGAGACAAATAAAATAATTGTTTGTCATCAAAATCTAATTTTTATTTGATTTTCTAAAATAAAACTTCAATCAATTTGATATGAACAAAGTGGTTGATTGTTCTTGAAATCATTTTTCTTTATTTTAATCAATAAAAACCTTTTTTTGATCAAAATCATTTCTTTAGGCAAAGGTATCAATTCTTTGTTCTTAAAGAATTTTTGATCATTTTTTTTTTCATGTTTCTTGGAAGAAAATTCCAACATTTTCATCATATTTCACTCTAATATTGTGAATCATCAAACAAAGAAATCGATCATATTTTACGTTCATCGAATCCGAAACTCTGAGGGTAAACATTCTGGGCTTGTTTTTATTATTTCTTTTGGTTCATATCTAATTTATTTATGTATATTTTATTGTTTTTATTTTATTATTTATTTCAGATTTGATTTATTTAATTTGTTTATATATGATTTTTATTCACATAAATATTGATTGTTTATTAATTTTAACATGTAATTAATTTATTTCACTTTAATTCATCATCATTTTTAACATGTAATTAATAAATTCATTTTAATTAATCTTTTTGCCATGTAAATAGTTTGTATTAATTATGAACACATCAATTAACCTTGTTATATATCATTATTATTTTTATCATTCTTTTGTTTACTAATTTTTATTATTCTTTTTATCATTGTTACATGATTGATTTATTATGATTTATTTATTTATTTATTATTTTTCACTTTTCATCATTTTTCATCATGTGTATATTTTTATGTATTATTTAATTAACATGTTTTATTTTATTTTCATCACATCATTTAATCATTTATCACATATAATCCATGTTTCTCATTTTATTTTGGTTTGTTAATATTTTTGATTCCATTATCATTCTTTTCATACCATCTTATTTTATTTTAATTTGTTATTCATTATTTTGTATGTTTAATTGATTTAATTACTAACATTGTTTTAATTGTATTTTGTTTTTATGTCTAAACTCATTTTTTTCGCTTGGGCATTTTTGCGAGCACATCGGGAGGTCCAAAAAGGCTCATTTGGTTTGTAATATTTTATTTAATTTTGCCATATAATTTTCTTGTAAAATTCTTTATTTAGGCTCGCTAGAAAGAAAATCACAAAAACGTTTCTATTAATTAACTTGACATTTTTTTTCTAAATAAAAGGGGACCAATGTCCTAGTTTTTCATACCCAAATAAATCATCACATCAAAACTTTTTCATAATAAATATGCATGCGAGGACCAATGTTCTCACTATTAATGAATAACCCGTTTTATGCATGTATTTCACTTTTATAAATGGGAGTTGTATTCCGCTCCTAGTGTTATTGTAATTTATTTTTGAATGCTTTATTTTGGATTTTGCTTACATTTACCGCTTTTGATATGAATGATTACGCCTTTAAATTAAAATTGCATTGTGTGAAAAGTTGATGAAACAATGAATTCAAAACTTAATTATGATATTAATCAAGGTACGAATAAATGAGAAGTCCCGAACCCTGCTCTGGTCTTTGGGCTCAAGAGGCTAGAGGTTATCCTCCAAGACACCTCTTGTGTCACGAGACTTAAACGTTAATCCTAGGCCTCATGGCCCAATATGGATAAAATGCGCAAGTCTTAGGCTCTCCGAGGCAAGAGAAACTTTCCCAATGTTCTATTGGGTGGCGACTCCATGAAACCTCCTTGTTGCCCAACATAGACGCACTTGCAATTTATCGCAAGCTGTTGACGGACCCACAATTGCCCCGATCGCCCACGTACGGGCGGTCGAACGGGCGGCCGCGGGGATCCGGCGCGCGTCACAATGCCACAAGCCGTCGGTGACTCGAAGCGACGGGCCGGCTTCACAGACGGGCTGGCCGTCCGTGGAGGACAAAAAGCCTTTTGACTCGAAAAAAACCTCTGTTTTCTCCCCCTCTGCCCAGTAATTGTAAAAAAACCTCATTTCTCATGGAACTCGGGACTAAAACCTCCAAATCCAGCCCCTCATACAGGCTCGGACATTGATTTCATCATAGGGTAACCTCTGATCCGGACCGTTCCGGGACACGGTGCTTACACCTATCTATACATGACTCGATTAACGCAAGCTATTCCCATAATTATACCATTCTTGTATCGTTGATATCGTTATCGTACTTATCACATTTACACATATTCGTTTTGATCATAATATAATCATTATGCTTACAAAATTCATCATTTATGACAATCATACAATGTTTCAATGTTCAATACTTAAACAAAAGAATCATTCATACTGGATGAAAGTCATATTCATATAAGCTCATTTCTTTACACATTCAATCATATTAACATTCAAGGCATAACTGAGGTTTACATACTCATTGATAATGTTCGTAGATGACCCTACTCATATTCGTAAATAGATATTATAATCATGTAATGATCGTAAACACTTGTAATCTCATAATAAGATTCCATATACTTTCATATGACATGTTTGCATAAACTTATCAAATATCATGTAATAATATTACATGAATATCAAAACTATTTTAATCATACTTATATTTTGATTACAATGTTAACATCACATGCCTATTTAAAACTTAAACAATCACTTTAAATTACCATATACATTTTCATCACATATACAAAAAGATTCACATCATTTCCAATCCATGTCACACTTAACAAAATCATTTAATTCATTCTTAATAGCGCATAATAATTTCAAATAATAACTAAGCCTACCGAGGTTCGATTCACTAATAACACCTATGAATTTTCTATAATTCGGCACATACATGCCACATTTATTTTTAACAAGCACATAGGCATTATCAGAGTTTCAGTTAATACATCATCTTTTATACACAAATAAGTTTCTATTATTTAGTTTGGACTTGGATTGGTATTCCAAGCTTTCTAGGTATCCCAAGGGTTGGGAATTAGAACCCTAAAGGTTCAATAAACAATTTGTAGTATTTTCGCTTATATACCTATTAACATGCCATTTCATGTCACTTTTGGGTTTATTCGAAAATGTTTGACTAATTATGCCTTTAAGTACCTTAATGATTATTCATATTTGTAACCTTAATCACTTGTATTCTAAGTGGTAACCATTCATTTACTCTTTACAAGACTCTAAACATGTGTCGAATAAGTTTCGAAAAGTTTCAGTGAAGTTCGAGTGTGTTTCGGGAGGAAAAACACACAAAATATACAAAATAGGAGAGGGTGTCGGTGGGCAATGATTCGTGCTAGAATTGAGGTCCCAAATAATAATAAAATCCATCAAATATCATACTTTGTCGCGCTTATGACAGAGACATCCGTTAGGTGCCCCATGAAAATCAAAATATCAGGATAGCTTTTCACCTTAAACTTGAACCGCATAAACCAAAATATAAACCTCATTTCTAGGCAAAATGTCCTTCCTAACAAATTATATATAGGATGTTATATTTCATATGCAACAAATTTCAGATCATTTGGACACCTAAATCATCAGATATGATCAAAACAACCTGAACTGCTCCAATGAACAGGCCAAAGTAGAGACACCTATGTTTTGGCCAATTTTGGAGCACGTAGAGCTAAAATTAGCTCCTGGATATTTCTATGACATTTGTATTTAGAATTTCCTAAGTTGAGTTATGACCCAAACAATCAACAAAGGTCTAACTAAATTTGAGTGGAGTTTCCCTTAGAAACTCAACATGCCCAAATTCTCAAATCTACCAAAGCTATCACAATAACTCAACACAAATATTCCATGTATACTTCAAAATAAGAAGTTAAACATCAAGAATGCAATAATACACAAATTTACCAAACCTCATCTCCTTGGTCGTTTCCTTGCTTTACTTGCCCCTTTCCTCAACCACCATCTCTTTTCTTTAGCTTTGCCAATTCTAGCTCCTAAAAAACTTGCCAAAATCCTAACTTAACTTTTTCCATCTTCAAGAATTCTTATGCAATGCTTTTATGAAGGATTTGTGAACTTATTAAAGTGTAATATAAAGGATAAAGAGGGGGAAGAGGAAGAGACGGGTTCCTTTCCTTCTTCTACAGATTTTTGGTTGCTATTTATAGTCGTGAATTCACCCTCTTCCATCAACCTATGTGTCTCAAGATGATTGGCCAAAGTTATCCACTTGTCCACTCTTAATTGGTTCACAATTTGACTTTGCGTTTTAGTCCTTTGACCACCTTTAAATTTTGCATTAACCCTTTTAAGTACTTAAATCATTCATTCATACCTATAACATAACTTGTTTAATACAATTTAGTCCATAAATGTTAAACTATAAAATGGCTGGGCTTGCCGAAACTTTTACGTTAATGCTGAATTCATCCTTTCGGCACACTCGATATCAAAACATGCATAAATTTGGCATAACACTAATCCATTCTCATAAATTAACCCACATGGTTACTTATTTCATTCAATTAGATCCATAAATGCAAAATGACTAAAATAACCTTGGCTTGTTTACTTAATACCGATCGTGTCCTTTATTATACTTAACCATTTCCATCATCCAATTACACATTTTTGGTCACCAAAATAATTATTTTAATGCCGTTTAAGGCATAATGACATAATTGTCCAATTTTTTGAAACTTGTCAAAACTTTTGAATTAATGACGGCTGTATCTTTTTTGACACTTTCGTCACTAAATCAAACACATTCGGTTTTTGCTTCACCCTAAACATGCCTTAATGCGGTTAGGGTGTATTTTGGGTCCTTACACTGCTAACATGAATAATAAAGTAAAAAAATAAAAAAAAAAGAAAAAAATGTGGAAAAGAAACACGTAAAAGAACAAAGTTTGAAAATGAAGAATGTTATTTTTGTAAAATAATGAACAAATGTTAATTTTAATTTATTTGCAGCACAATTTTGGACATTGCATGAATATATTTATGTTGAATTTATTGCTGGGGCCTAGGGGCTATTCATATATGCTTTTATATGTAAGAGGTTGGGCATATTTTAGTCGAAATGCTGCCCAAACTTTTTTTTTTAAAGATCGTAAAAATAACTATATAGTTGTACCATGTAAATATTGTAAATAGTGTGGTGCTAGCCTGGGACTTGTTTTCGTAGCTTAGCAAATATTAATTAAAGCATTATATATATGGATGAACTAATTATTTGAATTTTTTTAGAATGCCTCCGCGACGCAATCCACCTCAGGAACCTTAAGACATTCTACCTCTAGACTGGATGAAGGGCGCTCAAAGATGGAGATTTGAGGTACTGTGCCACTCACAGTTCTTCTCTAATAAGTTCATGTCCCGACCGTTCTTGGCAGAGATAGGCATGTGGGAGGAGGTTAGCACCTTGTTAGTGGCGATAGGCTGCATTGAGTTCCTTATGCCGGCTTACCTCACATACCCGAAGGTTACCAGAGAGTTTCTGGCCATGATTCAGTACGGAGGGTTCTCGAGATTAGATACGGAGCCTGGGGTCATATCATTTCATGTCAGAGACAGAGGGTATATGATAAGTCGCTAGGATTTTACATAGATCATGGGTCTTTCTACTGGAGACCATGTGCTGATACCGGATAGGACTGTCCTAGCACACCGGTGGGAGATGATTACGGTACTAGGAGCCCATTATGATCATAACATGGCTAAGATTACCTTGTTGGCTTCACAGGTTTTTAGATACATCCAGAGGGTTTTGGCTAGTAGTTATCTGGGCCGAGTTGGTAATCCCGGTGCTATCAATGCCACAGAAATTTGGAGTTTATGGGCCATGGTGACAGGGACACAGCTCAACATCAACCATGAGATAGTGTCCGGCTTATTCAGACAGGGTTGGGAGACTACAGCACAAATATGTATAGGCAGGGTAGTTACCAGATTACTATAGCATTTAGGAAATAACCCCAGCACGTTTGGTCCACTCGTGGATAGGGACATATATATTGACTGGGCAGTTGCCAGATCTATGGGTATGATTGAGCAGTTGCCTAACTAATCAGGGAGGTACAGGCTTTTCACTATTGCAGAGACTAGATGGATGTATCATCTACCTTCACTTGTAGCTACAACACCAAGCAGAGACCAGCCTCAGCCAGAGGAGGAGCATCCACAGCCTCGGCCAGAGGAGGAGCATCCTCATCCATAGCTAGAGGTGGGAGAGTCTCGCACACTGCAGGATGGCATGGATTTGGACATAGTCTCGTACACCGCAGGATGCCATCATCACAGCCACTTCCTCTAGAAGACCAAGTGTGCCATTCTTCTCATATGCACACTCGGGGGTTGGATCCTAAGACATCGAACAGATATCATCCATACAGTCATCTAGAGTCTCGGGGGGCATCTACTTCGGCAGCTCCACCATCACCACCTGGGCTTGGGATGGAGCAGGGCCAGACGGGTATGGAGGTCCTCATTCAAACTATGTAAAAAGATGTTGGCAGCATTGGATGCTTTATTCTAGTGCTCTGATAAGAGGCTCATGGCGATAAAGCAGCATATAGATGGGTGATTACAGCGCGTGGATCGACTCATGGATGAGGTGCTATAGCGGCAGGATATATTTAATGAGTCTATGAGGGCCTCCCACGTAGCGGTAGCACACCGAGTGGATGAGTCCCTTCAGATGATGGATGAGTCTATTACTATGATGAGGCTCCGGTTGGAGATGGTAGAGGGATTGGCATATGGTACATCACAGTCAGTGAGTCATCTGTAAGAGGGTGTAGATACAAAACTTACGGATGTGAGTGGTCATATTAGAGACCACACATAGACCATCGCGACCTTGGGACTAGGTGTTCATGATTTGGCAGAGACTATAGGGACTCTTGCTTGCCCGTACTTAGATGGACAGATAGAGGTGGAATTGCGAGTGCCACAACCATCAGTTCCTAGGTCTCCACCAATGGATATTACTGACCAGCCATATACCTTTGCAGCTCCAGCCATGTCTTTAGTATATATGTCAGACAAGTGCGATCCCGGAGAGCTTACAGACTATGATCCACTCTAGCTGATGTTTAGGGAGAATCATTGTTATTTTGATTTGATTTATGTACAAAACTAATATGACTTGTATATGAATGATCTTTATTATGCTTTGCCTTTTTAATGCACCTTAACATGAGACAGGTAAAAGGAAAAAGAATAAAAATAATGACTCACAAATAATAAAATGACAGATGGTAATAGAGAAATAAATAAAACCATATAAAGAGGTAAACTCTCAAATAACTCGTCAAAATAATTGGGCACATTGATTAATGGAAGTTTCTTTATTCAGGATATAGCTGAGGCTAGACACTGCGAGAAGTAGTTAGATGCCAAAGCTGATCCAAGAGGATAATAATCAGTTTGTGGTCTAGATAACGGCTTGTTGAATTCAAGAATACCTGCACTTTGTAAGTCTAGAAATGACTTGGTGCACTCTAGGAGGATGATATCCGCACTTCGTAAGTCTAGAGAATAACTTGGTGCAATCCAAGAGGATGATATCCACACTTTGTAAGTCTAAAAATGACTCGGTGTGATCCAAGAGGATGACATCTGCACTTCGTAAGTCTAGAAATGACTCGGTGCAATCCAAGAGAATAACAATCACTTTGTAGTCTGGATAACGGCTCGTTGAGATTCAAGAATAATCGCACTTTGTAGTCTAGTTAATGACTCGGTGCAATCCAAGAGGATGATATCCACACTTTGGTAGTCGAGAAAATGACTCAGTGCAATCCAAGAGGATGATATTCATAATTCAAATCACAAAATTGTTCTCCAGGGAGCAACCAGCTCTTCAGGGGGCATCTATCCAACATTAAAAAATGGAAATTCGAAACGCCGGCAAGACGGCACTAATCGATCACTAACATAATGGTTTGGTTCGTTAGTAAGCGAGTGTTAATCAAAGATCCACCGTGACTTCATCAATGCAGCTGGAAGGTGGCAGCCTCAAGTACACCCTTCTTCCCTTTTTCTGAGTTTTGGCTCACCTAGACACCCATGCACTAACTTCTCTAAAACTCGGGGCAACTTTAGACACCAAGTACCGTGGCACCCGAAATCAAGGTTACCTAGATGAAATTAGTGCCTGTTCACAAGTAAGAAGGTGAGAAGTGATATTTCCTTATCAAATTCCTTTTCAATACAAAAAAAATTGTTGATGTGGCAGGCCACCCCTCGCAGAGGCATGCCACTCGAGGGAGCGAGGGTGCCCCTCACATGCGCGCAGAGTGAGGGCGCCCCTTGTAGGGGCAGGCCACATGAAGGACTGCCCCTCATTTGCCTGCACAGTGTGAGGCTACCCCTCGCACGTGCGCGGCGGGAGGCCACCCCTCGAGTGTGGCGGGCCACATGAAGAAGCCACCCCTCATCATCTTCTTCCCCAGTTGACATTTTTGGCCCTTGAAAATCAAGGAATTTGATTCCAACGTTGATTTTTAGGATTTTTGAGAGATAATTCTGGATTTTTTGTTTCAAAATAGGAAATTTGAATTTTATTGACTTAATCTCTTCCTAAAATCTATAGGTTTAATTGAACTAATATAAATAGTTTTTTAGAGAGAGAAATAGGGGGAGTACATTTTGTAATTGTGATTTTTCTTAAGAAAAAAAGAAAAATGATTTTTTTCTTTTCTGAGGATCGGAGTTTGGACCTTTGATTGGAGAACTGTGCTGGAGATAGGAAAATTAATTCTTTTTTCTTGAGACAGAAACTTTTTTTGGTTTTTCAAACAAGTTCTTGAGTTTTTAGAGAGAGAAAGCTTGAGTTCTTCTTTGTTTTTGAATTGATTCTTGTGGATTTTCGATAAGAAAAATAATTCACGATCTACCTTTTCTAGATTGACAATTCTGAGGGTAAAGAATTCTAGTTTAAATATTCTCTCACCTTTTATTTCCAACATTGATGGATATTTTGAAGCTTTTTAATATGTGATTTTTTGTTTACTTTTTGTGTTTAATTTGTATATTTAGATGTGATTTCAAGTTTCTTGCACGAAAATTATGATTATAATATGTGAATTGTTTGAAATAGTGTTGTTTTGCATTGAAACTTTAAAGAAAATATTTTTTTTGTCCTTGTCTCATTCCACCCCTTGAGGGGCGGGAAGGATGTGAGGGACAGCTAGTACACCCCCTGTGGGGTGGCCACCCCTCACCATGTTTTTTGTCATTTTGTTACCTTTAGCTCGTTTTCTCTCGTTTTCAATGCTTTTCGATCCATATTCGCATGATGTGTTTTTTACATGATTTTAATGTTATTTTTCTTGTCATGTAATATTTATTATTTTATTATTATTATTATTATGTGATAATGTTTATTTTTATTATTTTATTTCATTTAATTGATTTTTGGATTTATTTGCTAACATTAATTTTATTTTGTTTTTATTTTGTCTACAATTCTTGTTTTTTCCTTATTTGAGCATTCTTACAAGCATATGGGGAGATCGAGGAGGCTTCTTTTTGTTTTGATTTATCATTTTTGTTATTTTGCTTTTTTATTTATTTTTCTATGTAATTTGTAATAAAATTATTTATTTTATACATCTTAAAAAGAAAATCATAAAAATATCTTTATTAATAAATTGGGTATTTTTCTAATAAAATAGGACCAATATCCTCATTTCAACCAATAACGAAAATTCACTTTTAAAAGAAGAGTTAATTTTCTCAAAATGGGATCACTCATCCCGGTTTTCTCAATATTCACACGAAAATAACTCTGCGATTTTTTAAGTGAACATTAAGAAACCAATGTTCCTATTCCAAATAAATACCTCATTTTATATATGTTATTTATTTGTTTATTTTTATATTTTGGGGGGATTGTAGTTGTTGTCCCAATTTTATTTTGTAATTTATTTTGTATTTGCTTTTCTTCACCGTTTTCCTACAATGCTTAATGTGTGCTTTAAATTTTAATGAGGATATTAAAAAATCATTTATAATTAACCAAGACATTAATAAAAGTGGAGTTCCGAACTACTATCTGGTTCAGACCTTCGAGGTTAGATAAACTTTTCCAATTTCTTGTAAATTAGGTGGGGACTCTAAAATACCTCAAAGGTGCCTAAACGTTTCATGGAATTAGATCAACTTTACCAATATTTTATTGGGTAGGGATTCCATAATATCTCATGTTGCCCAAGATCTAGACCTCTCGGACCCTAAAAGCGGGACTCTAAAAAATATAGTAGGTTTGACTCGCGTCACACCTACCATCCAGGATCCAGTCTCTACAACTCAGTACATGACTGGGTTATCTAAAGCCCATCATTTGAAGAGTCATGCTCTCAGAATCCTACACCATTTCTTTTCTCTCTCTTTTTACTATCATATCGAGGTAGCCGGAGTGGTTAATCAAGCTGAAGCCCTATTTTTGCACTGCATGGTTTACAAAATTAAGCTGAATGGCACTTATTTTTTTTATGGAAAATGTTCAAAGACCTGTAAGGAAACCTGACCAAAGTTAAAAAGATATCCATAGGGTGGATCATAACTGTATTGGACAAGAAAGTAGGCCAGACTCCATTGGGCTCAGACTTGGGACCCAGCCCTCTTATGGACTTTAAAATGTTAAAAAATTTGAGGCTTATTGTGGATGTATATGATAATTTTTATGGGGTATGGCTATCAACCAGAGAGGAGTATCTGAAGCTGGTAGAGAGAGGGAGAGTCTAATTGCTAGCTGCTCAAGCTAAGGCAGCAGAAGAAGGAGAAGCAACTATGGGTGTTGCTGCTGATACTAGAGAGGCCACTTTCGCCATGCCTGCTCGAAATATTTTTAAGCTGATCACTTATTTAGAGAGCCTACAGACGAGTCAAGCCCGGATTCAATCATGGGTAGATCAATTGATGCACTATATGGAGACTGCTCAAACAGAGCATGCTCAGATTATGGGGCGGCTGGATGTACAAGAATAGAGGATGAATGCCTTTGATTAACAGTTGGGACTGCAGGAGCACAACATGGAGCAATTGGAGCAATCTCTAGAGCTTTCGAGGTAGGAGGCTAAGCATTATTACAGGAGCATCTTAGCGAGATTTCCTCTACCACCACTGCCTCCGCAGGAGTGATGTATTTCTGGGAGTTATCTGAACTATTTTTATTGTATCATTTATCTTTTTTTTTTTATTTTAATTTGATAAACTGATTTCATTACTGAGGACAACAATTTTGTAAGTGTGGGGTGGGGTGTAAACTTTAATTTTAAGGATAACTTGAACTTGTGGATGTTTGAAGTTCTTGACCACTAATGTTTTTAGTTTTATTACATTGGTCTGCTCATTTTTTTTAGTTATTTCTTTTTTTATGCATTTTATTTTGTTTTCTTTTATTTTAGTTAAAGATTTATCTTTTCAGTTTTAAATTAGTTGTGTTGTGTTATTTTGATTAAACTTTTGAATTACTTCATGCTTAGTTTAGTTAGCCCTTGTTTGTCTCTTCGATTGGAATATTTCTCAAGTTTTCATTTTTGAATAGGATTGGTTAGAAGTTTTAAGTAGGAAGAGAGTTACTTGCTGTTTAAGGTTATCTTTTTCATCTTAGTTTTCAAACTTGATGCATACACTTAAATTTCCTATTTTTATTGCACATAGGCCATTTGTCAAGAAAAACCAGTGCATAAAGATAGTTAAGTTAGGAATTCTAAGAGTATTAGAACCTTCCTCATCACCCTTTAAAGCCATATAGCAACTCAAGCAAGAATTAGGAAATAATTAAGGTAGCCTTTTTTTGTGAGTTAGTTTCAAATAACTTTTTATCCTACCCTGAGTAATCTTTGACCATTCCTAGCCCCGTTGAGCTTAATTGGTATCCATAATACGTACTATGATTAATTTCATTGTTACACTAATTATTTTGCCATTCAACCTAAATGCCTTTTGTCTGACCCTTCTAAGAATTGGCCACTCTAGGATTGGGTTGGGATAGCATTTAAAGGTAAAGAAAGGAACATGATCATTGGGGTAATTTGGGTGTGTTGACAAATTTTGAATTTTGAATTGTGAGAATGGGGGTATTGCCAAGTGTTGTTAGTGCCAATTTTAGAATCAAATTTAAATTATTATAACAATGAAAGCAGTTGGTACTTGGGATATTTTTCATGAAGGAAAAGACTAGCTTAGAAAAATCAAAAATTTGAAAAGCAATTGCAAATTTTGAGCTGGTCATGCATAGTAAATTTTAATTGTGAGGTACTTTCAAATACAAGAGGAAAATTTTATAGTTGTTCTAATCTTTAGTTTTTCATTTTTTTATAAAAAAAACCTATAATTAGTGTTTTTTCTCTCATTTATTTTTCTTGTGCTTTGTTGTCAAGCATTCTGAGTATTCTAGTTTTGGCAAGTAATGGTGAATCTATTGGTAGGTTGGTTGATGCTTTTGATAGTTAGGTGGTAAATGTGGGAAAGGGTAGTTGTTCTTCATTTGTCAACTTAATCATTTCTTATTAGCCAATTCCCTAGCCAAACATTACAACCTTAATATAAGTCCTTTTGATCCTCTTTTCTGTTTTGAGTTGTTTAGAGGAGATGACCCTTGTGGTTCCGGTGCTAAAAGAGAGGCATATGGTGTCTTTTGAGATTGTGAAACTTTATGTGTATATCTATGCACATTATTTTTCTAGCTTGATGTTGAAATGTACTAGAATTTTTATTTTGAAAATTGATTAGTAGGTTTGGCCTTTGCACACGCCCACTTGGAAATTTATGTGTATTTTCTCGTTTGGAAACTTTGTAGGAATGGGATCTCTATTAAGTGGAACTTGCTAA
This sequence comes from Excoecaria cochinchinensis, assembly GCA_947683425.1. Classification (NCBI taxonomy): domain Eukaryota; kingdom Viridiplantae; phylum Streptophyta; class Magnoliopsida; order Malpighiales; family Euphorbiaceae; genus Excoecaria; species Excoecaria cochinchinensis. The sequence continues at coordinate 10,629,092 of CANTUQ010000013.1, forward strand.
ATGCTATTTATCTATTTTGAAATTCCTAAATTCTTGATTGGAAATTGCGAGAAAATCGGAGCAGGTGGTTTATTCAATTCTTGCTCGAGGGCGAGCAAAAGCTAAGTGTGGGGTTGTTGATAAGTCCACATTTATACTTTAATTCATGTTATTTTTAGTTAATTTTGGAGTCTTGAAATTGTTATATTAGGTTAATTTAGTTGAAAGTGATTTTATATCTGCAATTCTAAAAATTAAGGATCTGGTCTTGCTTTTCCAAACAACTTTTGTCTTCATTTTTTTTCTCTGTAATCCAAAATTAGGGTTTTATTTTAACTTTTTGTCACTCAGTTTTAGGGTTTTCATCTTATCTTCTCTTGAGAATCCATCATTTTTGGTTGAAACTTTGAGTTGTAATAATTGATTTAGATTGAAGAACAACTTTTAATATTGTAAGAGCTTCAAATTTAGCTTGGTAATGGGTAATATCCGTTTCTTTTCATCTATTTTAATATTTACTCTAACCATGAGTGAGTAGTCTTTTACTTGCTAAGGGATTCCTTGAATCGACATCATCCATGTGAAAACTCTACTCTTATTGCTTATATATGTTACTCTGGTTTTGTATTTCCTATTATTTCTCTATATGTTTATGAGTCAATCACTTTGTCTAGATTTAGTCCAGATTGGTGGCCTAAATGAATGGGTTTAATGATTAATTCATATAAATGCTCTATTCTTATGGTTCCTTCCATTTATTTTCTTGACTGAGTCAAGATTTGGTAGGTTGAGATTATATTGATGGTATTGCTAGGTTTGGATCTATGAAAGATGAATGATTCTATAGATGGTAGAGTCCAGAATTGGTAAATTATCTCAGATTTAGGATTTAGTAACTCGGACTAATGTTAATCAATGAATTAAATCTAGATTTGGTAGGTTTATTGGTTAGAATAGCTGAATCTAGATTTGGTAGGCTTTGGTATAGAAGAGTTGTCCACCTTGAGCATATATGATGTTTTGAGAGTTTTTACATGGTAAATTTGGGGAGGATAGGTATTCTTTAGTAGGGTTTTTAGTTAACTGATTTTAATATTATTTTTCTTGTCTCAAGTTTGTTGTTTACTTCTGCAATTTATTAATTAACCGCTAAACTTTAGTTATTTGTCAATTGAATGTTTTTAGTTTTTAAAGTCAAAAACTCATTCAACACTTGGGATATTCTTTAGTATAACTTTAACAAATTAAATCTTAATTCCTTTTCCCTTGGGTACGATATCTTGTGGGTTATAATTTGCTCACTTTACTACTTGCCAATTTAGTACGCTTGCTAAAAATTGGTCAAATACCTTGGAATATAATAAGTGTATGGCTTGGATATTATGTGTATATATGTCATTAAAATGGTATAGTTTCAAGATATGAATAATTATTAGATAATTTTCGTTAAATATTATTCTTATTATTATTATATGAACTTGACATGTGAAATCAAGTATGACTAAGATGATATTTGTTTATACATACTTAATATGAAAGTAAGCTCAAGTTTATATGCATAATTAAATATATTATTAATAATGACTTGGAAATAGTAAATGCACGTGTGAATTATTAAATGTGATATATTTGAGATGAGGTAAAATGTATGTGTATAAGTTAATGTCATGATATTATGTTATATCAATATTAGATATACAAGTTGACATGATATGAAAATACTTGAGGGATATATTAATACTTAAATAAATGATTATATGACTTATTACTATTATGTGTTCACAACTAATTGATGTTGAGAGAGATATATAGATATTGAGAATTAATAAATATAGTGTGACGATTGTCTAATGAATTAATACTAAGGTCTATTCTATAATAATGTAAAGTAGATGAAATATTGGGAGAGAACATAGGGAAAATTATAAATAAGTTTTTATGTAGGCATTATAAGTTATTGATAGATTATAATAGGAACATGACTTGAATTCAGAATTATGTATAAATGGATACAATTACATTTAAAGTACACTGTTATACATGGAATACGATATGATATGTACATATGTGTATGTGAGATATATATATATATATATATAAGTGTGTATATAGGAAAAGTTTAATGAAATAGTTGTACGGTTGGAACCTAATAAAAGTTTAATGTGTTAGTAAATGAATGCGTGTTTGACAATATTGTTCCGAACTGGTTGATGTGAATGCTGGATTTCTTACACAAGACTGTGTAATTGTCTATGTGAGCACATAACGATAATGATATGAGTTATAAATACATATATATTACAAATGATTGGAAATGTTAAGTGTGTCATAAATAAAAGTATGACGAGTATGAATGTGTAACCAACCAAAGCCTGCTATGATCTAGTAGTGGATAGATAGGCATACCTATATGGACCTTCGAGTGCTACAGCCTATGTTCTGTTCTACCGACCCCATTTAGGGTCATGATTAGGCCCTATTTAGGTCATTATATTGGATCCCATTTGGGTCCCTACGTGTATGTGTTATTAATATGATACCATGTGACATGTGGAAGTACCCTCGGGTACCTATGCATGTCATTTTATATCTTGTTATCCACCACTTTGAAAATGCATGCTATTCTATAATTGATAAATAAACTTGTATACTAAATTATATCCTATGTATGGGATATGGTTGTATTTTTAAGTGTTGTACTCATATTGTGTGTGCCATGCATGTGAAAATACTTTTAAGCATGTGAACATTTGGTATGTAAATTTTTTTATATATATATATAAATGTGTGTAAGCATTTAGTCATAATGTGAACACGTAAATCAGTTATTCCATAATAATTATATGATATATACATGCATGAGAAGGATTTGAACAAATGTTATGAAAGAGAATTTCTTTAAAATTAATATTTAAATGTATATATGAACATTACTTTTGTGATTTTCATTAATATACAAATGTTTTATATGTGTCTATAAATAATGACAACTGGTATAGATATATTTATTGATATATGTATGCTTTATGATTTTGACTAATTATTTATATTTTCCTATTTATTAAAATAATATCTACTTCGTATTAATATGAAGTATGGTTTTAATAATGTATGATAAATAATTAGGTCCTCATGAATTGTGTTAAGAAAAGTATACTCATGCTTGTTTAATTATATTCCATGAGAATGAATGTTTGACTATGTAAATATATGTATGACCATTTGGTGTGCTTTTGACAACTTTTGTGAGAGGTCGTCCATATTGTGTTGTTCCCCACTAAACTCTATGCTTAGCATGGGTGTTTCATCCGTGTAGGTATCAAAGTTAAAAGGTGACAAGGATATCCCACAACTGTAAAGTCACAACACGTCAATAAGAGTTCCTTGTGTTAGATTTGTACCATGTTATATTAAGATGAATGAAATCTTCTGTTGTAACCTTATGTATCATGAATGTATTATGACTCTGATCTTAAACAGACAATTTAGAAGTGTAATATTAATTATGTAATTTGTTATATGTATTAAGAATGGAATGTGCATGGCATAATATAATTGTAAAAGAAATTTTATAATTTCATTTTTTTAATATTTGTTATTGTTACAAGTGTGCTTGGTTTGGTGACATCCTTCATTTGTCGTCATAAATCGACTATGTTATGATGCGGTTTACTACGTACAGGTAAGAGGTGTTATAGACATAGAATTCACCATTCCAAATTTAAGTGAGGAGCTTATCTCACTCTTCTTATGCATCTTTACTTAGGAATCTTGGGCCAAAGTGAAAAATCAAGGTGATTGTAATCGCAAGGACATTTTGGAAATAAAGATTTATAATATAAGAGTGAAATATTTAAGTTAAAAGAGTTTGACATTCATCCATACTATATACTTAAATGAGATATAAGTATGACGAAATGAGTACTTGCATAGTGTGACGCGCGCCGAACCCCGGGGCGCCCCGAACTGCCCGTCTTTAGGGCGATCGGGAGGAGGTTCATGAAAACTTGTAAGAAATTACAAGTGCGTCCATTTTGGGCAACAAGGAGGTTTATTGGAGTCGCCACCCAATAGAACATTGGGAAAGGTCGTCTAGCCTCAGTGAGCCTAAGACAGCGTTGCTATGTCCATTATAGGCAAGCCGGAGGTGTCTTGGAGGCTTCCACCCTAATGATAGGATGGTTCTCTAGCCTCACGCTTGGGCAAACCAGAGGTGTCTTGGAGGCATCCATCCTAATAGAACATTAGGATGGCCTTCTTGCCTCGTGGCGCCTAGGACTGTGCAATTTTGAGCCTTTTACGGGACACAAGAGGTGTCTTGGAGGCCCCATCCCAATAGAACATTGAGATAGCCCTCTCGCCTCGTTGAGCCCAAAGACTAGAGAAGGTTCGAGACTTCCCATTTATTCATACCTTGGTTAGATTTATAGTTGAGTTTTGAATTTATTGTTTCATCCCATTTCTCATTCAATTTAATGCAATTAAATTAAAGCGCAGATTGTCCATTCAGGGAAAGCGATAAATAAATAAAGCATAATTAAAGTAAAATGCATGAAAATAAATTATAATAAAACTAAGGGCGGAATACAACCCCCATTGTAAATAAAATACAAATCATACATAAAACGGGTTATTTATTAAGGATTGAGGACATTGGTCCTCACATGCATGTTTATTATAAAACAATTATGATGTGACAATTTTTATTTTGGATGTAGAAAATTGGGACATTGGTCCCATTTTTATTAGGAAAGATTCCAAGTTAATTAATAAAAATATTTTTGTGATTTTCTTCCAGCTCTTTGTCCTCGGGGTTCATCCCTTTTCCCATTATTAACATCTGAGACATCGCCTCAAACTTCTCTTCCATTTTTCTCCAAATGGCTTCTTCTGTTTGGGGTACTTTCCCTCTAACCGACAGGGGTTTTTCATATTCATCCTCTCCCAAATCATCCCCTACTCCATGGGTTATCTCTCTTCTCGGGTCTCCTGATATGGTAGCCCTTAAGTTCATCAGTGGTGGGCGAATCTCCTCAAGTGGGTCTTCTTTAGATTCCTCTTGTTCATTTTGTCTCATAGAAGGAGCAGTCGGATTCTGTTCAGTAGGCTGGGCCATTGTCGCCATCATGGCCATCATTCTGTTCTCAAATTTTTCGAGCCTTCTGCCCACTTCTTCGGCAATCATGGCTCATGTTGTATCTGCCTCTCTCGATGAATTGGCCATTTCTGTAGATTTTCTAAATGCCTGTTAATTGCTCTTTGACTTTGATTCTGGTTGCTCAATCAAAACCTTCTGATAATGCGGCTGTCGGAACCCTGACCAACTAGGAAAGTGGTCTTTGATGGCTGACAGATTAAAGAGTGAGAATGATGCATGAATAATATGTAATGCAATAAATGGTATACAATGGCTAAAAGAGGTTACAATGATACATGTGAAAACATTTGGAAAACTATACACAGGATGATGTGTACATGTAATAATTATATGCAAAGAATAGGATGTACACATAGGGAGGAAATAAAAAATTTTATTTGTACATGAATGACATGAATATGCAATGCATCATTGTAGACACCGGGTCCCGAGTAGCCTTGATTAGGATTACCCAATGATGAAATTAAGTGTGCCGATTTATAGGCAAAAAGAATGAAAGTTAGAAGTGATAATTTTCTTGTCGTTTGATTTGTTAGGAATGAATAAAAATGTATTTTAAAAATATTTTAAAAATTATTTTGGGGTAAAAAAAGTGAGCTTTTAATTTATTGTGTTTTATCGAAATTTTTAAAAAAATTTATTTTTTTCGCGCTAATGTCGGGCTGCGGCGGCACTGGGCGCGCGCCGCAGCGCGCTGTGCGAGGGCTCCGCGTAGGCACGCGCTAGCGACGGCTTGCCAGTCACGCGTGCACCCTGCGCACAGGGACGCCCGTCGGGGGCTCCGACGGGGCGTCCCTCGCCCCGTGGTCACCCATTTTCTGATTTTTGGCCATTTTGGCTCCAAAAATTCATTTTTCTTCAATTTTTTTTGTAGAATTCAATGGTAAAACTTTTAAAATTCCAAACTTTTAATTTTCTTCAGTTTTTTTGTTTTATTGAAATTAAGTCAATTTAATTCTTCAATTAAAAATCTGAATCTTTGGGGAAAAATAAAAGGGGAATTTTGGAAAGAATTTTGGGGGGCATTTGCTTTAGAAAAAAATTTTCTTCTTCTTTTTTCTCTCAAACCAAATTCTCTCAACTTTTCTAAAGAATTTTTCCAAGTGAATTCTTGAGACAAAAAAGAATAATTTTTGTTCTTGGAAATTTTTATCCTTTTCATCAAACAATTTTTTTTATTTTGAGACAAATAAATCAATTATTTGTTCTTGAGTAAAAATCATTTTCAATATTTTATTTTTTTAGTCATATTCTTCAAATCAAGACAAGGAATTGGATCATCTACCATCATTTCTTCAAGATAAATTTGAGGGTAAGCAGTATAACACCCCTTACCTATACGTAGGGAGCTTCATTCCTAAAGAGGAAGGAGGACCCTAATAGATGAGGGTTGTTACAACAGACCCCAAACGAAACAGTTATAATCATAAACCGTTCATCCCAAAACGAGGTAAAATAAAAATAATATAATAAGGAAAATTAAAACTGAGTACGGAGGCTGAAAACGAATGTACAATATTTATTAATTACAACAGTCTTTACATATAAAAGTACAAAAGTGCAAAAGCACAGATGATCATATACATATCTGATGACAGAGTCCTACTACAAAAGTAGAGTTTACATTCAGGAGTTCTCAATACAAAATACTAATTATTGCATAAGCAAAAGTACAACCCTCTACTCTAAAACTCTCTCTTAGATGTGTTGGCTCCGCTGAAACGGATCACCTCGCTCCCAAAACTTCGACATCTTCCACACCTGCACGGATGAAACACCCGTGCTAAGCGAATACGCTTAGTGGGGGAAAACATATTGAAACGACCACTCACAGTGGCGTCAACAAGTCACAGGCATATGACACAGACAAAGAATAGAATCTTATAAATGAATTATTACATCAACTATAGCAATACCATCTTTGCATTCATTCATATACTTTATTTCAATTGTAACACTAAACAAACTCTGAGGAAACACATAGCAGTCATAGCAATAATACTAATAATGATAATATTCATAACCTGCCTATCCAAAATAGTGGATAACGAGTACACATGGATACCCGAAGGTATCAAAGACACTTTTATAGCTCATGGATACCCGAAGGTATCAAAATCGTTCTTTTCATTTTGTTCAAAACATTTTCGCGTGGGATCTTAAACAAGATCCAGTACAGAAGGATCACGAAGATCCGATCGGGGGACCTGATCAGGGTCCAAAGTCACAGAAGGCTGCAGCTACAGAAACTCTATTAGGCATGCCTAACTATCCACTTATTTGACTAGTAGACCAAGATCACTCAAATTAAACCTATAGTTTAATTATAACTAACAATGAATTTAATACTTAAATTATCAATTATTCAGAGGCATCATATGCTTTACAAGAATAAAGCGTTTGTCAAGTGTCGTTGTGTGTGCTTAATCGTTAATTTAACACTCAAACTTTACCTTTGACAAATAAATATTCAATACAAAAACATGGTAGGTCACAGTCACAACCAGATTGGCTGCCACCGTGACATACCAAAACTCTCGGCAGAATGCAATCCTGGGGTAGGTCACGGTCACAACCAAATTGGTTGCCACCGTGACATACCAAGATCCCAAAACAGAATGTAAAGCTTGGATACCTCACGGTCACAACCAGATTAGTTGTCACTGTGACATATCCAAGACTCTCGGCAAAATGTAACTTTGGCATGTCTCACGGTGGCAACCAATTTGCTTGTCACCGTGACCCATGCCCAGATTTGACATTCTACAGCAAAACGACCCTAAATCCATATCAAATCACAACCTATCCCTTCATCCATCCTTTTCTTACTTACATCACAATGTACCAGTCAATTAACATCAGGAAATCAGGCAGTTGCAACAAAATCAAACTCAAGAATTCTCCAAAATAACATTTTTTCCTAAAATTCATACAAATATAAAAATTTAGGTTTAAGAGTTCACAATTATACAAATCGACTCAAACTAAGCAATACCCACATCATTCACATACAAATGCACACTAAAGCTCATCAATTTCACAATAACACAAAAATCACAAACGGCACACACAATATTTGCAAACGTTCCCAAACCTCGAATTCTTGCACTCCGATCATGGGGCCTTGCTTCCACTTGCAGCTTCCTTGCCTTTAGACTCCTTAGGCGGAATTTCTGAGACCCACAACCCAGCAAAACCAGAGTTCAAGCTTTTAATCCAACTACATCAACTGATCAAAATTCAAGAAAAAGAATTACCCAACCAGCTTAGAGCTACTCAAACTCACCAAGGATTGCAGCCAAACCCACTAAATCTTACAGCAAAATGGAAGGTTGAAGGAAAACAAAAGAGTAGAGGATGAAAAAGAGAAGAATAATGGGAAGAGAAGGAAAACAAAAAGGGAAAACGGGAATAGGGACAAGGAACCAGCTGTTCCCCACTCTCCTATCTCCATCTTAAGCCACTTGTCAAACATCCTAGGGTTACTTACCTCAAAGTACACCCACAACCCATCCTCTCATATACACCTAAAGCTAACCTCATAGCACACACCCTACTTCCACACTCACATGAGTACCTTAATATAACTCGAAAGTAACATTAAAATTTAACAAAATAACATGCACTAAAAATTAAAACGCGTAATTTACACATAATGCAAAATTAAATACACATAATTTATACACATACAGGCTCAATCTACTAGGGTTGGAATGGGGTGTTACAACATTCCCCTCTTTAACAGAATTTTGTCCTCGAAATTCTTACCTGATCCAAACAGGTGAGGATACTGAGCTCTCATAGTCTCTTCCGATTCCCAAGTCGCTTCCTCTATACCATGATGTTGCCAAAGCACCTTAACTAAAGGAATCTGCTTGTTCTGAAGTTGTCTGATTTCTCTAGCCAAAATTTCTTTTGGTTCTTCATCATACGGGAAGTCTGGTTGAACTCGAATATCCTGTACTGCCAATACATGGGATGGGTCTGATCGGTATCGACGGAGCATAGACACGTGAAAGGCATCATGCAATTTAGCTAACTCCGTCGATAGAGCTAACCGATAAGCCACCGGACCAATCCTTTCCAATATCTCATAGGGTCCAATGAATTGTGGGCTTAACTTCCCTTTCTTTCCAAAATGAAGAATCTTTCGCCACGGTGACACTTTCAGAAATACCTTGTCTCCGACCTCATACCGAATATCCCTTCGTTTCAAGTTGGCATACGATCGTTGTCTGTCTTTGGCTGCCTTCAAATTCTGCTGCACAATTCTAACTTTCTCTTCAGTGTCTCTCACTATATCTGGACCCACCAAGGCCCGTTCCGATAACTCCGTCCAGCACACTGGAGTTCTACATCTCTGACCATAGAGAGCTTCATAGGGAGCCATTCCGATACTTGCTTGGTAGCTATTATTATATGCAAATTCCATTAAAGGCAAATACTTATCCCAACTTCCTGAAAATTCCAACGCACATCCCCTAAGCATGTCCTCAAGAATCTGGATGACTCTTTCGGATTGACCATCGGTCTGAGGATGGAATGCAGTGCTGAAATTTATCCGAGTACCCAAAGCTGCCTGTAACTCTTTCCAAAACTTGGATGTAAATCTCGAATCTCGATCAGATATAATAGATAATGGAACTCCGTGGAGCCTTACTATTTCTCTTACATATATCTCTGCCAACTTGTCCATGGAATAATCCAGCCGAACAGGCAAGAAATACGCTAATTTTGACAACCGGTCCACTATGACCCAAACAAAATCATGTTTACGCTGGGTTCTTGGAAAACCAGATACAAGGTCCATCGTAACATCATCCCACTTCCATTGAGAAATGGGTAAGGGGTTAAGCAAATCCGATGGAACTTGATGCTCAATCTTCACTTGCTGGCATATTAAGCACTTTGAGACAAACTCTATGATGTCCTTCTTCATACCCGACCACCAATAAAACTGTCGGAGATCCCAGTACATCTTATCTCCTCCCGGATGCATGGTGAAAATCGACGAATGAGCTTCTTGCAAAAGTCTTCTCTTTACATCTCCCACATCCGGCACACACAGACGATTCCCAAATCTGAGCACTCCCTCATCATCGATTGAGAAGTCCGTCCGCTTACCATCCTTAACCATCAAAGAAACACGCTGCAATACAGGATCACTCATCTGTACATCCACCATCATCTGTTTCAAGGTCGGTCTAACTTTTAATCAAGCAACTAATGCACCTTCTGAATCCAACCTCCACCTTGCCTGACTTAGGGACAAAGCTGCCACTGATTTCCTACTTAGGGCATCCGCCACTACATTCGCCTTGCCTCGATGGTAGTCAATAATACAGTCATAATCTTTGAATAGTTCCAACCATCTCCGCTGTCTCAAATTCAGTTCCTTCTGAGTGAGCAAGTATTTTAAACTCTTGTGATCGGTAAAAATTCTACAAATCTCATGTGGCTTTAATTGCCTGGAAGCATAAGCAATCACCTTGCCATCCTGCATCAATACACAACCCAGACCTACCCCGAAGCATCACTATACATTGTGTATTCTTTACCCGGTATAGGTTGAGTAAGCACAGGGGCTCTAATCAACATATCCTTCAATTGCTCAAAACTCGCTTGGCATCTATCCGACCAAACAAACTTCACCTCTTTCCGAAGGAGCCGCGTCAAAGGTGCAGCCAACACTGAAAATACTTTAACGAATCGCCTATAATATCCAGTTAAACCTAGAAAACTCCTCACTTCTGGCACATTTCGTGGTGGTAACCAATTCACAATAGCTTCTATCTTCGAGGGATCCACCCGAATACCATCAGCTAACACCACATGTCCAAGAAAAGTCACTTCTTTCAACCAAAAGTCACACTTATTGAGTTTAGCATACAATTGATGATCTCTCAGTACTTGCAATACCAACCGCAAATGTTCCTCATGTTATTTCCTATTATTATTATTATTATTATTATTATTATTATTATTATTATTATTATTATTATTGTTGTTGTTGTTGTTGTTGTTGTTGTTGTTGTTGTTGTTATTATTATTATTATTATTATTATTATTATATTTGATTGTTCATATTCTTTGTTATTATTGTGTTATTATTGTTATTGTAGTTATTACCTTCAATAGTATTATTATTATTATCTTTATTCTTGTTTAATTTTATTATTGATATTATTAATATGTTTTATGCATACTGAATTTTATATATATTATACTTTTTATGCATGATTGGATATTATTTTATGCTTTTATGCATGTTAAATTTTATTAGCACTATTTTATGTTTTTTTAGCATGTTGATTTTATTAATTTGTTATATTGCATATTTTTATTATGTCATTTTAATTGGCTTGTCATACATGATGCAATTTTGATTGCCTTAATTTAATTATTTTCATGTTATATATGTTTAATTAATTTTTTACTAACTTCACTTTTATTTTTTTTTCTTTTATTTTCAATACTTATTTTTTATGTGTGAGTTTTTACCAAGTGGGATGTAACACCCCCTTCCCATACGTAGGCGATCCCATCCGAGAAGGAGTGAAATGCCGTATGAGTAAAGGTGCCACCAAGCAAGTACAGAGTAAAACATACATTCATTCATAACATACATACAGAAATACGGTATAATTAAAACTTTACATGCAGAAAGCAAAAGCTGATCATGCATTACTATAATAACTATTACAATAATGATCTGATCAACTAGCTGAAACAAAATAATATTACTTATACAAAATATAGATACAAAATCGGAAGCTGATACAAAACTGATACAGAGAGTTCTATACAAAAAGAATCATCACTGATACAAAACTGAGCCCTACACTAAAACTCTTCTGTGTTGGCTTGATGGCGGCGACTCTCAGATCAAACTCCTTCCGCACCTGCACGGGTAAAAACACCGTGCTAAGCGATAAACGCTTAGTGGGGAAACACACATAAATTATGGACGGCCATTCACAATGGTCGTCAAGGCATAACACATTCACAATGGCAGAATGCAAAGGCTATAACATAATTCGTATAAACATGCTCATAATTAAAAAGCCATACAATCAGTATCTCATAATCATATCCATTCCAGAATAATCCAACATGTGTTTCGCCAATAAACTCATTCAGATATTCCATTTAATAGCCAAATCTGATCCGAACAATTCCATTAACATTTAAAGAACACCTGCTGACTCTAGATAGTGGATAACGAGTGTACTGAAGGTACCTTACGGGTACGAATCGAATACTGAGGGTACCTCACAGGTACAAGTCAAATGTTATTTTATTTATCAAAACATGTTATTCATATACTGAGGGGACCTTAAACAAGATCCTAATACTGAAGGGTTCGCGAGGAACCAAACGGGGACCTGATCGGGGTCCAAACTGAACTGAGGGCTGCAGCTAAAGACTCTATTAGGCATGCCTAACTATCCACTTACTTGACTCTAGCAGGCTATGCGACATTCAGTTCACATTTCAGAGTACGGAATAGAATTCATCAGAAATTCATGATATCATTCATATCAAAGCATATAAAAGTATGGCATTCATCATACCACAATATAAGTCCATTCAGAAGAAACACCAAATTCATTTCTGAGTCAAAAGCCGGGAAAATTTCGAAAAAAGAGCAGAAAGGGGAAAGGGCGAGATTGGCTGGTCACAAGGCATGACTGGCCTCCTCACAGGGCAGGTCACGAGACGTGACTGAGGGTCACGCCTCGTGACTTGCTCTGCTCCTCGTGGATCACGCCTCGTCTCTCACTGATCACGCGACGTGATCTCGCAGATCACGCGGCGTTCTCGCAGGTCACGCGACGTGACTGGACGTCACGTCTCGTGACTTGCTTCTCTCTTCAACAGATCACGCGACACGCCTACACTCAGCCGGTCACGAGGCGTGACGGGGAGTCACGTCTCGTGACTTGCTTCATTTCAGCTGGTCACAAGTTGTGACAGGCAGCCACAACTCGTGACCGGCCTCAAGCTGGCAGGTCACGAGGCGTGACCTGAGGTCACGTCTCATGACTTGCCTCTATTCTTGGCGAGTCACGTGACACTGATCTGGAAACGGGAAGAATTCATCAGTAACGCGATTTTCCCATTTCCAGAATTCTCAGAACCCAGAAATCGATCCCAAACTTGATTCAAAACTAATCAAACCTGATCTTACCTTCCAGAAGACATCCCAATTAACATAAACAATATACAAATACCTCAATTTAGCAATTAAACAACCAAATCAAGCATACATGCATTGAAGCTATTCAAGAACATAAAGCCTAAAATATTACAGTAAACTCAAAATCACACAAATCACAATCAATAATTCCCAAACCTGAAATCTAAGCTTCTATCACTTAGCTCCACTAGGTCCAACAACCTCCTTACCCTTTGGATCACGAGGAGCTTCAGCTAGAACACAAACATAATAATGCAACCCTAAGTTAAACCTAAACTCAAGGAAGAAGAAGATGAAAATTACAGTAAGACAAAGACAAGGATATGCACTTACCAAGTTAGGAGCAAGAGTGACCAATTTCCACAACCACACTTAATTAACAGATAGCAAGCAGTTAGGAGAGGGAAAAGGAAGAAGAAGATGGAGGTTGAAGGGAAAAACGTGAATCTAATTTCCTTTCACACTTCCTTCCTTTCTTTCTTCATTTTCCTTAACCTAATACACATGTCATCCTTTTGGTGGTGAAACTTGCTCACTCACACCCTAACTCCACACACAACACTCACACTTAATGTATTCCTAATTAAAACACCCTACAATGGTATAAGCAAGTGCACACAAATGTAACTTAATTAATTCACACCCTAATGCCATGTATGCACCCACATACTAGCAGAACCCCAAACATACATTTTACTAGAATACCCTTATGAAATGCCAAACACATGCGAATGCTTACACATACAGACAGACAGACAGGCTCATTCTACTAGGGGGCAAATGGGGTGTGACAACTCTCCCCTACTAATAAGAATTTCGTCCTCGAAATTCTCACCTGAACTGAACAACTGCGGATACTGAGCTCTCATCGACTCCTCTAGTTCCCAAGTCGCTTCTTTGACTCCATGATGGATCCACAACACTTTAACCAAAGGAATCTGCTTATTTCTCAACTGCCTCACCTCTCGGGCTAGAATAGCTCGCGGTTCCTCATCATAAGAGAAGTCTGGCTGAACCTGGATATCCTGAACTGACAGAACATGTGAAGGATCCGATCTGTACCGACGAAGCATCGAAACGTGGAACACATCGTGCAACTTTGCTAACTCCATCGGTAGCGCCAATCTATAGGCTACAGGTCCTACCTTAGCCAAAATCTCATAAGGTCCAATGAAACGAGGACTAAGCTTGCCTTTCTTGCCAAACCGAAGCACTTTCCTCCAAGGTGAAACCTTAAGGAAAACCTTGTCCCCGATCTCAAAATGCACTTCTTTCCTTTTCAAATTGGCATAAGACTTCTGTCGATCCTTGGCTGCCTTCAAATTCCGCTGCACTACTCTGACCTTCTCTTCAGTATCTCTAACCAAGTCTGGTCCAATCATAGATCTCTCGGATAGCTCGGTCCAACAAATCGGAGTCCTACACTGACGACCATACAAAGCCTCATATGGTGCCATACCGATGCTCGACTGAAAACTGTTATTGTAGGCAAACTCCATAAGCGACAATATCTGTCCCAGCTACCCGAAAAATCCAAAGCACAAGCCCTCATCATATCCTCCAGAATCTGAATGACCCGCTCTGACTGACCATCGGTCTGAGGATGAAACGCTGTACTGAAGTTCAACCTAGTGCCCAAAGCTCTCTGCAACTCCTTCCAAAACTTGGAAGTAAACCTCGGATCTCGATCTGACACTATGGACAAAGGCACACCATGCAACCGAACTATCTCATCTACATAGATACTGGCCAATCTCTCCATGGAGTAGTCCACTCTAACCGGCAGAAAGTGAGCTGATTTCGTAAGTCGATCCACAATAACCCAAACTGAGTCATGTTTCCTCTGAGTCAAAGGCAAACCAGAAACAAAGTCCATGGCGATATCATTCCATTTCCACTCAGGAATAGATAAAGGCATAAGCAAACCCGAAGGAACCTGATGCTCGGCCTTTACCTGCTGACAAGTCAAGCACTTGGAAACAAAATCCACTATATCACGCTTCATACCAGACCACCAATAGAATTGCTTCATGTCTCTATACATCTTCTCACTGCCCGGATGCATAGTAAAGACTGAACTATGCGCCTCACTCATAAGCTGACTCCTCAAATCCTCAGACTCTGGCACACACAAACGATCTCTGAACATAAGCACCTCATCCTGAACTGAGAACTCTAACTGCTTACCCGATGACCTTATGCACAATCCGCTGAAGTCTCACATCGTCTCTCTGAGCATCCACAATCCTCTGTCTCAAAGTAGGCTTCACACGCAACTGAGCAATCAAAGCCCCATCTGAACCAAATCGCCATCTGAATCGCCTCAAGAACAAGGCTGAAACCGATTTTCGACTCAAAGCATCAGCGACTACATTAGCCTTACCAGGATGGTAATCCACAATGCAGCCGTAGTCCTTGAACAACTCTAACCATCGGCGCTGTCTCATGTTCAACTCTTTCTGTGAAAGGAAGTACTTCAAGCTCTTGTGGTCCGAGAAGATCCTACACTTTTCCCCATACAAGTAGTGACGCCAAATCTTCAAAGCAAAGATCACAGCTGCCAACTCAAGATCATGCGTCGGATAATTCCTCTCATGTGGCTTCAACTGTCGAGAAGCATAAGCCACTACTTTTCCTTCCTGCATCAGCACACATCCAAGACCAACACCCGAAGCATCACTGTAAATAACAAACTCCTTACCCGAGATGGGTTGAGTAAGGATAGGAGCCTCAACAAGCAACTGCTTTAACCGATCAAAACAAGACTGACACCTGTCTGACCACTCAAATCTAACCCCTTTCCTCAATAATCTAGTCATCGGAGCAGCAATCACAGAAAATCCCTTAACGAACCGACGGTAGTAACCTGCTAAACCGAGGAAACTCCTCACCTCCTGAACATTTCTAGGCGCTTTCCAATCAACTATCGCCTCAATCTTGGCTGGATCTACCTGGATACCTCTAGCTGAAACAATGTGACCCAAGAATGATACTTCTCGAAGCCAGAAATCACACTTGCTAAGCTTAGCAAACAACTGATGCTCTCTCAACATCTGCAGAACTAATCGGAGATGCTCCTCATGCTCACTCTCATCCTTGGAATACACCAAGATGTCATCAATGAACACTACTACAAATCGATCTAAGTATGGCCTAAACACACGGTTAATCAGATCCATAAAAGCCGCTGGAGAATTTGTCAAACCAAATGGCATCACAAGAAACTCATAGTGGCCATACCTAGTCCGAAATGCAGTCTTAACCACATCTGCATCCTGAACTCGAAGCTGGTAGTACCCTGATCGAAGATCTATCTTGGAAAAGACACCCGCACCTCGAAGCTGATCAAATAAATCTTCAATCCTAGGCAATGGGTACTTATTCTTCACTGTAACTTTATTAATCTGGCGGTAGTCAATACACATCCGCAACGATCCATCTTTCTTCTTAACAAACAGAACTGGAGCTCCCCAAGGAGATATGCTAGGTCGAATAAACCCCTTATCCAACAACTCTTGTAGCTGAGATTTAAGTTCCCTCAACTCTACAGGAGCCATTCGATAAGGTGCTCTCGAAATAGGTGTGGTACCCGGCATAATCTCAATGGACAACTCAACCTCTCTCTCAGGAGGCAAACCAGCAACTCCCTCGGGAATACATCACTAAACTCCCGCACTACAGGAATGTCCTCAATCTGAACCTGATCCCTCTTGGAATCTAACACAACTGCTAGAAAAGCCTCACAACCTTTCCTGATAAATCGCTTAGCTTGCATCGCAGAAATCACATTATTCAACGAACTAGCACCCAAACCTTTCAGGAACACAAGAGACTGACTTCGATCCCGAAGTACAACTGTCTTCCTATGGCAATCAACTACAGCCCGATGCTTACCCAACCAGTCCATACCCAGAATCAAATCAAATTCTCTGAAGGGTAACTCAATCAAATTCGCTGGAAGCACAGCTCCCTCGACAATCAGAGGACAACTCCTAAAAACTCTACTCACACTGACCCTATGCCCTAATGGACTGGTCACACAAATCTCATAATCTAACTGATCAACTGAATGCAATTTATCAACAATTTTATCTGTGCACAAATATGAGTGTGTGGAACCAGGATCAATTAGAGCATACAACTCAGTGTCATGGAGTAGGAACTTACCAGCAATAACATCAGGCGCATCCTGCTCATCTCTGGCTCTCATAGCATATGCTCTAATGGCACCCTGAGGAGGATGCTCAACAGTCTCAGAAGCAGCTCCATCTCTATGCCGACCACCTCTACCTCTACCTCGGCCTCTGCCACGGGTAGCCTGAGAAGCATTCGAACCGACCCTACTGCCCTCTCTCTGGGAACCTGAATCCTCATGCAATCTCGGACAACTGGCCAAAAGATGCTCAGAACTCCCACACCTGAAGCACGCGCCAGAGAGCCACCTACACTCCCCCCGATGAGTCTTACTACAATGAGGACAAACTGATGCAGTCTCAGATCTACCACCTCTACCAGAACCTGATACAGCTGCAGAACCCTGACGTCTACCTCTAGAAGCCGGACCAGATGCTGACTCATCCTGTGGGTTCCTAGATCTCTTACCCGAAGAAGATCCTCCACGAGAAGAGTTCCTCCTCTGAGCTCTCTCTCTCATCACAGTCTCAGATAACTCAGCTCTCACAGCAGCCTCTACAATCTGATAATAACTAACCCCAGGTATGCACATCAGTGAAATCACAGCAATCTTCAAAGACTCATTTAACCCTGCCTCGAAATGCTTGCATCTAAAGTCATCAGTCATAACTCCTCGTGGGGCATAGCGAGATAACCTATTGAACTCTTTCTCATAATCTGCTACAGACATAGCCCTCTGTCTCAAACTCAAAAACTGCGCCCATCTGAGTAATGTACTTCTTTGTGAACTCACCCTCAAAGAACTCCCAGGTAATCGGATCCGGTAGCTGAGGATGCCTGCAAACCAATTCCCAACATTCAAAAGCAGACCCTTGCAGAAGAACTAACGCACACTCTGCCTGCTGGTCGGGAGGACACCGAATCTCTCTCAAAGCACGCTTCACTTTATCTAACCATTTCTCTGCCATCTCAGATTCATTCAAACCAGTGCCATAGAAATCCTCAACTCCAGCCCTCCTCAAATTCTCCATAGGTGCTCTAGGAGCAGTCACTCTCTCCAAAACCCTAGCCATGTCCTGATGCAACCTGAACATAGCCTCAAAGGGCATGGCTGCGGCCTCGGGCTGGACCCTAGCATGCTGAGCCGACACAGTAACAGAAACAGACGGATCCACAACTGGAGGATTCACACTCTCGGCGGATTCCTCAAGTGATCCTCGAACAGAATTAGAAGCCATCTAAACAAACAAAAAACAACCGTATCAGCCAACACAGAACTAGACACATACATATCTAAGAAACTCAGAACAATCACAACAACACACAGAAACGCCTAAACCTATGCTCTGATACCACAAACTGTAACACCCCCTTCCCATACGTAGGCGATCCCATCCGAGAAGGAGTGAAATGCCGTATGAGTAAAGGTGCCACCAAGCAAGTACAAAGTAAAACATACATTCATTCATAACATACATACAGAAATACGGTATAATTAAAACTTTATATGCAGAAAGCAAAAGCTGATCATGCATTACTATAATAACTATTACAATAATGATCTGATCAACTAGCTGAAACAAAATAATATTACTTATACAAAATATAGATACAAAAGCGAAAGCTGATACAAAACTGATACAGAGAGTTCTATACAAAAAGAATCATCACTGATACAAAACTGAGCCCTACACTAAAACTCTTCTGTGTTGGCTTGATGGCGGCGACTCTCAGATCAAACTCCTTCCGCACCTGCACGGGTAAAAACACCGTGCTAAGCGATAAACGCTTAGTGGGGAAACACACATAAATTATGGACGGCCATTCACAATGGTCGTCAAGGCATAACACATTCACAATGGCAGAATGCAAAGGCTATAACATAATTCGTATAAACATGCTCATAATTAAAAAGCCATACAATCAGTATCTCATAATCATATCCATTCCAGAATAATCCAACATGTGTTTCGCCAATAAACTCATTCAGATATTCCATTTAATAGCCAAATCTGATCCGAACAATTCCATTAACATTTAAAGAACACCTGCTGACTCTAGATAGTGGATAACGAGTGTACTGAAGGTACCTTACGGGTAGGAATCGAATACTGAGGGTACCTCACAGGTACAAGTCAAATGTTATTTTATTTATCAAAACATGTTATTCATATACTGAGGGGACCTTAAACAAGATCCTAATACTTAAGGGTTCACGAGGAACCAAACGGGGACCTGATCGGGGTCCAAACTGAACTGAGGGCTGCAGCTAAAGACTCTATTAGGCATGCCTAACTATCCACTTACTTGACTCTAGCAGGCTATGCGACATTCAATTCACATTTCAGAGTACGGAATAGAATTCATCAAAAATTCATGATATCATTCATATCAAAGCATATAAAAGTATGGCATGCATCATACCACAATATAAGTCCATTCAGAAGAAACACCAAATTCATTTCTGAGTCAAAAGCCGGGAAAATTTTGGAAAAAGAGCAGAAAGGGGAAAGGGCGAGATTGGCTGGTCACAAGGTGTGACTGGCCTCCTCACAGGGCAGGTCACGAGACGTGACTGAGGGTCACGCCTCGTGACTTGCTCTGCTCCTCATGGATCACGCCTCGTCTCTCGCTGATCACGCGACGTGATCTCGCAGATCACGCGGCGTTCTCGCAGGTCACGCGACGTGACTGGATGTCACGTCTCGTGACTTGCTTCTCTCTTCAATAGATCACGCGAAACGCCTACACTCAGCCGGTCACGAGGCGTGACGGGGAGTCACGTCTCGTGACTTGCTTCATTTCAGCTGGTCACAAGTTGTGACAGGCAGCCACAACTCGTGACCGGCCTCAAGCTGGCAGGTCACGAGGCGTGACCTGAGGTCACGTCTCGTGACTTGCCTCTATTCTTGGCGAGTCACGCGACACTGATCTGGAAACGGGAAGAATTCATCAGTAACGCGATTTTCCCATTTCCAGAATTCTCAGAACCCAGAAATCGATCCCAAACTTGATTCAAAACTAATCAAACCTTATCTTACCTTCCAGAAGACATCCCAATTAACATAAACAATATACAAATACCTCAATTTAGAAATTAAACAACCAAATCAAGCATACATGCATTGAAGCTATTCAAGAACATAAACCCTAAAATATTACAGTAAACTCAAAATCACACAAATCACAATCAATAATTCCCAAACCTGAAATCTAAGCTTCTATCACTTAGCTCCACTAGGTCCAGCAACCTCCTTACCCTTTGGATCACGAGGAGCTTCAACTAGAACACAAACATAATAATGCAACCCTAAGTTAAACCTAAACTCAAGGAAGAAGAAGATGAAAATTACAGTAAGACAAAGACAAGGATATGCACTTACCAAGTTAGGAGCAAGAGTGACCAATTTCCACAACCACACTTAATTAACAGATAGCAAGCAGTTAGGAGAGGGAAAAGGAAGAAGAAGATGGAGGTTGAAGGGAAAAACGTGAATCTAATTTCCTTTCACACTTCCTTCCTTTCTTTCTTCATTTTCCTTAACCTAATACACATGTCATCCTTTTGGTGGTGAAACTTGCTCACTCACACCCTAACTCCACACACAACACTCACACTTAATGTATTCCTAATTAAAACACCCTACAATGGTATAAGCAAGTGCACACAAATGTAACTTAATTAATTCACACCCTAATGCCATGTATGCACCCACATACTAGCAGAACCCCAAACATACATTTTACTAGAATACCCTTATGAAATGTCGAACACATGCGAATGCTTACACATACAGACAGACAGACAGGCTCATTCTACTAGGGGGCAAACGGGGTGTGACATGGGAGCCCATAAAGATTTGAAGATCCATTTGGGAGTTGACTTGTTATTTTTATTATTTTCTTTACTTTGCTTTCATTATTTTATTTCTGATATGTAATTTGTAATAAATTATTTATTTTTATGCACATTAATTAAAAAATCACAAAAATATTTCTATTTAATTAATTTGTTTTTTTTTCTAAATAAAAAAGGGGACCAATGTCCTAGTTTCTTCATCCAAAAATAAATTGTCACTTTAAAATTGTTTTCTTTAATTATGCATGAGAGGACCAATGTCCTCATCTTTAATAAATGGCCCGATTTATGTATGAATTGCATTTTATTTACAAATGGGGGTTGTATTCCGCCCCTAGTTTTGTTGTAATTTATTTTGCTTTCATTTACTTTATTTACCGCTTTCATTATGTGATTGATGTGCATTTTAATTAAATTGCATTGAAATTGAATGAGAAATGGGATGAAACGCTAAATTCAAAACTCAATTATAAACTTAATCAAGGTATAAATAAATGGAAAGTCCTGAACCATCTCTGGTCTTTTGACTCAATGAGGCGAGACGACCATTTCAATGTTCCATTGGAATGGACTTCCAAGACACCTCTTGTGTCCCGTAAAAAGGCTTTAATTTGCATAGTCCTAGGCTCCACGAGGCGAGAGGACCATTCTAATGTTCTATTAGGGTGGGATCTCTAAGACACCTCTGGCTTGCCCAAAATGGATATAGCAGTGCCATCTTAGGCTCACTAAGGCTAGACGACCTTTTCCAATATTCTATTGGGTGGCGACTCCAAGAAACCTCCCAAAATGGATGCACTTGTAATTTCTTACAAGTTTTATGAACCTCTCCCGATAGCCCTAAAGGCATGCTTCCGGGGCGCCACGGGGCGTGCATCACAGTGGCAACTCCACTGGGGACTCAAGAGACTTCCCTTCGAAAGTACCTTGGTTAAAATTTACAATTGAGTTTTAATTTAGAAATTTCATCTCTTTTCGAAATTGTATCGCATCCATGCTAGAGCCTTAGATTATGCTAGTTTGGTCCCTTTTCTAGCCCCAGTACGTTCCCGAAGCATGACCCTACGTTCACTCAATGTGGGGAAGTGTTAAGGATAATCACCAGCCCAAGCCTCGTACCTTATGGTATATCAAATGGTGACCCAATCGGTCATTATGCTCGTGATGAGCTAGACCCGTTGGCAGGGACCATGTTTGGGTAACCCTAAAGTTTCACTACCTTTGACCAAAGCTCATGTATTGGCAATAGATACTTCCACTAGGTGAAATGTACCATAATACCGTGCTTGCTATGTGGCCGTTACATATTGAACAAGATCAGTTAAATTAAATGGTCTTTTATCAAAAGCTTTAATGCCTCGGTAGGCCCATCTTAATTTAATTGAGGTGTTTAAATACATAATGGCCAAACACTCATATGTGTGTACATTAGATAAGAGATGTTATGCTGCTGGTTTTTTACTGTGCACCATACGTGTCCAATGGGTTCCCTGGTAACCCTTGGATAAAGCCTACCTAGGAAAGAGACTATACTACCTCGTGTGTGGGAGAGATAAGGTTGGAAGGATATATCTGCTTGCATGTGTTTGTCTGTGCTGCATCAGCATGACCATGCATTGCATTTCAATCTTGCATCATCCTAACGAGATGTATTTTTTCAGCCATCATAGATTTGCCTGGGTGGTTTAGGGGTCCCGATGGTCGGTTGAGAAGGATTCCACTCTTGGGGTTACCAGAACTAGTATCATATCAGAGTTCAGATTCTCTTTCAGAAGGTAGTGAGACTTTCTCTTCAGAATCATCACTAGAGACAAGTATGACTAACCAATCAAGTGGGTCTGATGCAACCAGGGCAATGATTACTGAGGAAGTAGGAAGAAGAATGGAGGAGTTTGAGGCCAGAATGATGGCCATGATGGGCAACCTTGCCACTACCTTAGCTCCGCTTGCGGGGCAGCAAGCTGCCGCTCCTATTAGGGGGCAAGATGAACAAGGGGCTGTGAGAGAAGATCCCCCTGCTGTGGCTGACCCACCTGCGGTTGAGCAAAGAGCACCAGCGCCTGTTGAGCGTAGAGAAGGCCCTAAGTCTGAGGTTGACCTCTGGGAAGATGAGCAAGAGGAACAGATGGTAGCAAAGGGAAAGTCGCCTAAGCTGGAAGAGGCAATGTGGAGGAAGATGGAGGAGAAGTTCAAAGCTATGATAAGGATGATAACGGTAGGAAGGGGAATGAACCCCGAGGATCGTGAGCTGGATAGTGATGATCTGATCCCCCAGAACTTCAAGATGCCTGATATCCCAAAATTTGATGGCACTTCTGACCCTTCTGCACACATCAAGCAGTACTCACTAGTCATGAAAGGGATGACTTTAACAAGGAAGCAGAAGATAGAGTACTTTTGCTTGAGCCTTATAGGGGCTGCCATTGACTGGTACCATGGGCTAGACAGAAGGTCCAAAGAAGATTGGGACTTATTGACTGAAGAGTTCCTAAAGCAATACGATTGCAGTACCTGGATGGAGGTCATAATGAATGATCTAAAGCTGTTGCAGTAGAAGGCTGGGGAGTCTTTCCATGAATATCTCACTCGGTGGAGGAACCGGGTTATGGAGATGAAGTGCAAACCCGATACACCTGATCAGATCCCATTATTCATTCGGAATGCTAGCCCATATCTGAGAGATAGACTGAAAATAAAGGGGCTGAAAGATTGGGAGTCCTTGAAAGACATTGCTATAGAGGCAAAAGGAGAATATATGGCCAGAAGGGCAAGCAATGAGGCTTATGCCAAGAAGGGCTACAACAATCAAGGTGCAACCAAGTCAGCTAGTTCCAGCAGTGGTAACAGAAGTGGGAAGACAGCTGAGCTGTCGGTAACAGGAGTGAATCAGAGGTACTTCTCAAATTTGGATAGGCCTTTGTCATGGGTATTGAAGAGGTTGATGAAGGAGGGGAAGCTACAACCCCTGCCACTAAGGCCAGCTAGGACCCAAGGGGAATCGGGGTATAAAGAGAACGAATACTATGCCTTTCACCAACATACTGGGCATCTGACTGACAATTGCTTCAGGCTGAGGCACCAAATTCAGGATCTAATCGATAGTAAGCAGATCACCAATCCTGAAAAGAGGGAGAGCAAGAAGAAGTCTAATTTCAATGTTGTGCCACCGCCTGCCTTTATGGCTCGACCCAATGGAAAAGATGCCTCATGAAGGGGAGGTGGTGACCATTAAAGCAGCGAGAGAGAACCAAGTGTTTGCCTTGGGGATCTCTAATCAGCCATTTAGTGGCTTTCACGTATCAGTGATTGGTGAGGAGCAGGGCTTGGCAGGTAGCCCTCAAGTGATGAACATGATGAAGAGGATGCACTTCCTCCCAGGGGCCGGATTGGGTAAAAATTCACAGGGGCTGCAAGATGCCATCACAACACAAGGCCAGAAAGATCGAAAGGGTCTGGGCTACAAAGGAGAGCATGGCAGGAAGAAAGTGTCAGAAAAGATCCCCCACATTTCAGAGAGTTTTGTTCCCTCATCTTCGGTCTGTGCTTACACTGGTGATGAAGAGCCTCAGTGGATAAATGGAAAGATCATTCCAGGGTTTGAAATTTTTAATGATGTCTTTGACTGGGATGTTGGAGTTGTCAAGTCCGCAGAGAACTTCTGGGATGAGGAGATCATGACTCAGTGCAGTGTCTGGGACATGGATGGGCCTGAGGAGATTATCACTGATAAGCTGTTAGCTACCAGGTTGAAGGGAAAGGAAAAGATGGTAGAGCCAGAGTTGAAGTTTGAAAATTTGAAGATTTCACCGGAGGTAGTTGAAAAGCCTCCACCAAGCCAAGAAGTCAAAGCCCAATCGGCTGCAACGTCATCATCGATAGGAGATAAAGACAATAGTTATTTAGATACTATTTTTATGCCAGAACTTTTTAATGACAATGTTAATGTTGCTGATTACATTAATGAGATGAATAACTTTGCTTACTTGTGTGATGTTTCTGATGATTTCATTTCTCATGATCATAAACATGATGCATTCATCTTTGATATTAACTCAACTAGCACGACTGAATTTAATCTCGGAACTTTGGAGAATCCAAAGGAAATTTTGATAGCATCAGATATAACTCCTGAGGAGAGGCTAAAATTTGAGAGAATATTAAAAAAAATATGAAAAAGTCTTTGCCTGAACCTACGAGGACATGCCGGGAATTGATCGAGATGTAGCCGAACATGCCATTCCAACTTACCCAGAGAGTAAACCGGTCAAGCAAAAGGTCAGAAGAATTAGGCCAGAATGGGCTCAGAAGATGAAAGAGGAGATCCATAAGCAGATTGAGGCTAAGTTTCTACTGGAGGATAAATACCCGACGTGGCTGGCTAATGTAGTTCTTGTATCTAAAAAGGATGGAAAGGTTCGAGTATGTGTGGACTATCGGGACTTGAACAAAGCCTGCCCGAAAGATGATTTTCCTCTGCCTCATATTGATGTGCTGGTAGATAGTGCCGCTGCTTGCATGATGTACAGCTTTGTAGATAGGTATGCAGGGTACAATCAAATCCTTAACAAGATAGTGGATCGAATTAAGACAGCCTTCATCACCGAATGGGGTACATTTGCTTATCGGGTCATGCCTTTTGGATTAAAGAATGCAGGAGCGACCTATCAGAGGATGGCCACCAGAGTTCTTAATGATTTGATCCACAAGGAAGTGGAGGCGTATGTTGACGACATGATGATTAAGTCAGCTACCAGAGAAGGTCACTTCGAGGCTTTGGAAAAGTTCTTTCAAAGGATCAATAAGTATGATCTGCGCCTCAATTCCAAGAAATGCATTTTTGGAGTTACCTCGGTTAAGTTGTTAGGCCATGTGGTAAGCCAAAGAGGAATTGAAGTGGATCCTGATAAGGTCAGGGCCATCAAAGAGATGCCAGTGCCTCAAAAAGAGAAAGAGGTTAGAAGTTTCTTGGGAAAGCTTCAGTACATCAGCCGGTTTATTGCCAAGCTGGCTTCAGTATGTGAGCCCATCTTCAAACTTCTTAGGAAGAATCAGCCTGTGGTGTGGAATAATGATTGTCAATTGGCTTTTGATACCATTAAGGATTATCTCCTGTATTCGCCAGTTTTAAGACCACCACGGCGTGCCAAGCCATTAATCCTGTATCTGGTGATAGAAGACAATTCAGTTGGTGCCATGATGGCCCAGGAGGAAGACTTTGGAGTGGATTTTGTTGTTTACTACCTTAGCAAGAAATTCCTGACATATGAAGCCAAATATGTTGAAGTAGAAAAGATTTGCTTGGCAGTGATTTAGGCTTCTAAGAAGTTGCGGCACTACTTTCATTCCTTCAGTGTACAAGCGGTTGCTAAGCATAACCCGCTCAGGTATCTTCAGGAAGCGCCCTCTCTACTAGGGAAAATGGGAAGATGGTTATTACTGTTGCAGGAGTTTGATATCGAATACATCACCAGGAAAACCATTAAAGGAAGAGTTGTAGCTGAGTTCTTGGCTAAACATCCTATTGAGGGAGACCAATTCAAATACAATTTCCCAGATGAAGATGTCATGGCCATAACAGTACAAGGCTGGCAATTGTTCTTTGATGGGGCAGTTAACAGTAAAGGGGCAGGAGCAGGGATTATTCTTACAACCCCGGATGGTGAGAAGCTACCATTAGCCAAGAAGCTGAGGTACAAGGCGACCAACAATGAAGCAGAATATGAAGCTTGCATCTTTGGATTGGAAGCATTGCTGGCTCTGGGGGCAAAGATCGCAGAAGTCTTTGGAGATTCTTCCTTAGTAATTCATCAGATCAGAGGGGAATGGTCAGTTAAGGAAGAAAGGTTGTTACCTTATGTGAAGCATTTGAGAATGTTGTGTAGCCAGTTCGAGACTTGCACTTTTCACTTCATCCCCAGGGATGAAAATCAATCGGCTGATGCTCTAGCGACATTGGTGTCCATGTGGGATAATCCAATAGGGGTTGCTATGAAACCCGTGCTGATCTCTAGCTCAGAAAAGCCTTGCTTTGAAGCCGAGCAGGTGATGGATGTTAGGGCCACCGATGGAAACCCTTGGTACTATGACATTCAGAATTACTTGGAACGGTTAGTTTTTCCAGAGGAAGCCACCGAGAAAGACCAAAGGATGATTAGGAAGTTATCCACTCAATTCATCATTGTAGATGGCACTTTGTATAAAAGGCAAGCCGATGGTATCCAGTTAAGGTGTTTGGCGGAGAAATAAGCTAAAAAGGTTATGGAAGAGGTTCATGCCGGAGTCTGCGGAGCTCACATGAATGGCTTAGCCTTAGCGAAGAAGTTCATGCGCCAAGGATTCTATTGGCTCACAATGGATACGGATTGTTCAAAATATGTGAAGCAATGCCAGTTATGCCAGCAATACGCGAATTTGAGGCATGTCCCAGTTTCAGAGCTACATAATTTGACATCTCCATGGTCATTTGCAGCTTGGGGGATAGATATCATAGGCGAGATACGCCCTACAGCTTCTAATGGGCACAGGTTCATTATAGTCGCCATTGATTACTTCACTAAGTGTGTCGAAGCTAAATCTTTCAAGAAGATTGATGCTAGGGATATAGCTAAGTTCATCGAGCGGAATTTGATATGCAGATATGGCCTCCCACACCATATTGTATCTGATAATGGGGTACAATTCTTAGCAAAAACTAAACAGATGCTTCAGAAGTATGGAATCCAGCATCACAAGTCTTCTCCTTACAGTCCCCAAGCTAATGGTGCGGTTGAAGCGGCGAACAAGAATGTGAAAAGAATATTAGCCAAGATGGTTCAGAGCTGTAAAGATTGGGCGAAAAAGCTGCCTTTTGCACTCTGGGGTTATAGAACCACAGTCAGAACCTCTATGGGAGCAATACCGTTCTCCCTGGTATACGGAACCGAAGCAGTTTTGCCAGTTGAAATTGAGCTGAAATCTTTAAGGGTAGTCATGGAAGCTGAGATTCCAGAGACAGAATGGGTACAACAGCGATTGTTGCAGTTGAATCTGTTGGATGAAGATAGGTTGAGAGCCTATTATCACAATCAGGTTTATCAGAAGAGACTAGCTCGGTCCTTTGGCAAGAAGGTACGAAAGCATCCATTGAAAGAAGGGGATTTGGTCTTTAAAATGATGAGGCCGGGAGTGCCAGACATAATAGGAAAATTCAGGCCAACCTGGGAAGGCCCGTTCATTTTGAAAAAGTTGCTAACAAAGGGAGCAGTAATCTTAACAGATAGCGATGGGAATGAGTTTAAAGACCCGATCAATGTCGATAGACTAAAAAGGTTCCATGACTAAAGACCAGAAAATAAAAAGAAGAGAATAAATGCCCCACAGGTCGAAAACTGAAAAAAGGCAGCCTTGCTAAAATGGGCGCCCTGTCAAGGTGAAAATCGAAAAAAGGCATCCTGGGCAAAAATTAAGGGCTGAGAGAAAATGTTCAATCGAGAAAACCCCCAAGAGGGCCGATTGATAATAGGAGTTTGATCCTTACAAGATCTATTCCAAGATTAGGTGTAGTCTTGTGCTTTTGAATTCTTATAAAATAAGGATCATGTATGATGAAATCATATAGAAATGTACTTAATTTTGCAATGAATAAAAGAATGCAGTTTACATTTGCATTGTTCTTTTAGTTCTGCCTTAAAAAGAAATATGTCACTTATTCATCTAATGACTATTGTCTAATCATTCTTTCGGAAGGTGCCTAAGCAGATATGTGTTATTCACTCTTAGTGGTGGTTCTGATAATAGCCTTCTCTTGTAGTTCCTTAAAAAAAATCTTAAAAAAAAAAAAAGCCGTTAGAGATGAAAACCGTAACTAGCTCTCTAAGCAAAAGTTAGGCCAAAGGACAGGGTGAAAACCTAGAGACAGGTAGTCTGCCCTACAAAAAAAATTATAAAATAAAAGCAGCTGGATTGGGTTGGGTCCATTTCAGGCAAAAGTTAGGCATAGGGTTATGTGAAAATCCCTAAAGGGACGCATTTCCCATGAAGAAAAGCTAGTGTGAAAATCCACAAGGGACGCACTACCTTTAAAACAATGACTTCCGATGCCTGGAGCGATAAGGCGGCATTACTTTGGATGATTTTCCTTTAGCCAGATAGGGCATAATTCAGGGCATGAGTCAGAATCCTGGGCGCGTGATCATTGACCGGGGGGCAAAGATGCACACCTGACGGTTCTCTTTGAAGAGTTTATGGCTCCGAATCCTTAAGTCAAGATGCCATTCCTAGATCCTTGGTGGCATGGTGAAGCGGCCAAGTCATATCCTCAACAGATCCTTAACCACTCAGGACAGGGTCTATCCATTTTTGGATGCATTTCATACCATTCTGCATATGGCCATTTACACTTGCATGCATAATCTATCGTATATTCTTGTGCACACAGCTTTGCAGGAAAAGTCCAAATGGAGGCCACACACATAAAAGATAGTCAAGGACAGGCCACACATATAAAAGATAGTCAAGGACAGCAACGTTAGTACTCACCCTTGCTGGGCATTTAGGTTAAAATAGAATCTACGTCGGCAAATCCTCAGGACCCCTTAGGAGGCAATTCTCCAAGGTCTCTTAGGAGACAAATCTCTCCTTCTTGAACTTTTTGTAGTCTGTAGCAGACTCAGTGCAATCCTTCTTTTGCGTTTTTTGTAGCCTGTAGCAGGCTCGGCGCCGCGCCATCTACGAATGACATTTGCACTTTTAGTAGTCTGTAACAGACTCGGTGCAATCCTTTTCTTGCATTTTT
Organism: Excoecaria cochinchinensis; assembly: GCA_947683425.1. Lineage (NCBI taxonomy): Eukaryota > Viridiplantae > Streptophyta > Magnoliopsida > Malpighiales > Euphorbiaceae > Excoecaria > Excoecaria cochinchinensis. The sequence continues at coordinate 10,659,195 of CANTUQ010000013.1, forward strand.
TGTAGTTTGTAGCAGATCCGGTACATCACCGTTTTAGTCTGTAGTAGACCCGGCGCATCACCTGCTCGCGGGGACACCCATTAGGCGCTCCGATGGGGCGTCCCTCGCCCCTGTCACCCCGTGGTCGCCCATTTTCTGATTTTTGGCCATTTTGGCTCCAAAAATTCATTTTTCTTCAATTTTTTTTTGTAGAATTCAATGGTAAAACTTTTAAAATTCCAAACCTTTGATTTTCTTCAGTTTTTTGGTTTATTGAAATTAAGTCAATTTAATTCTTCAATTAAAAAGCTGAATCTTTGGGGAAAAATAAAAGGGGAATTTTGGAAAGAATTTTGGGGGGGATTTGCTTTAGAAAATATTTTCTTCTTCTTTCTTCTCTCAAACCAAATTCTCTCAACTTTTCTAAAGAATTTTTCCAAGTGAAGTCTTGAGATGAAAAAGAATAATTTTTGTTCTTGGGAATTTTTATCCTTTTCATCAAACAATTTTTTTACTTTGAGACAAATAAATCAATTATTTGTTCTTGAGTAAAAATCATTTTCAATATTTTATTTTTCTAGTCATATTCTTCAAATCAAGACAAGGAATTGGATCATCTACCTTCATTTTTTCAAGATAAATTTTGAGGATAAATATTCTTGGCTCAATTTCTTAATTTAATTTTTTAATTCTTTTTTTTGTTTCCAATTAATTAGTTAACATGTAAATTCTTTTAGTTCTATCATTTTCTTCGTATTTTATTATTCTTTTGTTTTTATTTAATTAATTATCATGTAAATTCTTTTAGATCATATTTTTACTTCTTATTTCTTTCTTCTCATTTAATTGTTCATGTTCATATTATTGTCATCATTTTTTGTTCATAAATAGTATTAGTATTATCATTTAACATGTTTTAGCATAATTGGCTTATCTTATTTTTATTTTATTCCTCCATATTTAATTGGATTGTTCATCTTCTTTGATGTTATTATTATTATTATTATTATTATTATTATTATTATTATTATTATTATTATTATTGATTGTTCATATTCTTTGTTATTATTGTGTTATTATTATTATTGTAGTTATTACCTTCATTAGTATTATTATTATGATCCTTATTCTTGTTTAATTTTATTATTGATATTATTAATATGTTTCATGCATGCTGAATTTTATATGTATTATACTTTTTATGCGTGATTGGATATTATTTTAAACTTTTATGCATGTTAAATTTTATTAGCACTATTTTATGTTTTTTTAGCATGTCGATTTTATTAATTTGTTAAATTGCATATTTTTATTATGTCATTTTACTTGGCTTGTCATACATGATGCAATTTTGATTGCCTTAATTTAGTTGTTTTCATGTTATATGTTTAATTAATTTTTTACTAACTTCACTTTTATTTTTTTTCTTTTATTTTCAATACTTATTTTTTATGTGTGAGTTTTTACCAAGTGGGAGCCCATAAAGATTTGAAGATCCATTTGGGAGTTGACTTGTTATTTTTATTATTTTCTTTACTTTGCTTTCATTATTTTATTTCTGATATGTAATTTGTAATAAATTATTTATTTTTATGCATGTTAATTAAAAAATCACAAAAATATTTCTATTTAATTAATTTGTTTTTTTTCTAAATAAAAAGGGGGCTGATGTCCTAGTTTCTTCATCAAAAAATAAATTATCACTTTAAAATTATTTTCTTTAATTATGCATGAGGGAGACCAATGTCCTCATCTTTATAGCCCGATTTATGTATGAATTGTATTTTATTTACAAATGGGGGTTGTATTCCGCCCCTAGTTTTGTTGTAATTTATTTTGCTTTCATTTACTTTATTTACTGCTTTTATTATGTGATTGATGTGCGTTTTAATTAAATTGCATTAAAATTGAATGAGAATGGGATGAAACGCTAAATTCAAAATTCAATTATAAACTTAATCAAGGTATGAATAAATGGGAAGTCCCGAACCATCTCTGGTCTTTGGGCTCAACGAGGCGAGAGGACCATTTCAATGTTCTATTGGAATGGGACTTCCAAGACACCTCTTGTGTCCCTTAAAAAGGCTTTAATTTGCATAGTCCTAGGCTCCACGAGGCGAGAGGACCATCCTAATGTTCTATTAGGGTGGGATCTCCAAGACACCTCTAGCTTGCCCAAAATGGACATAGCAGTGCCGTCTTAGGCTCATTGAGGCTAGACGACCTTTCCCAATGTTCTATTGGGTGGTGACTCCAAGAAACCTCCTTGTTGCCCAAAATGGACGCACTTGTAATTTCTTACAAGTTTTATGAACCTCTCCCGATCGCCCTAAAGGCGGGCTTCCGGGGCGCCACGGGGTTCGGCGCACGTCACAATCATCCATAACCACATGGAAGCAGGTAGATCTTTCCAACCTTATTGCCCCCACACACAAGGTCGTATTCTCTTTCCTAGGTGGGATTGACCCATGGGTCAACAGGGAACCCAATGGACACGTATGGTGCCCAGTGAAAAACTGGCAGCACAACCTCTCTTAACTAATGTGCATACGCATGGATTTTGACCATTATGTATTTAAGCAGTCCGAATAAATTGACATAGGCCTATCGGGGCACAAAAGCCTTTGATTAGGTGATCAATCAAAATATTTGGGTCCGCCCAATACATAATGATCCATATAGCAAGCAAGGTATTATGATTCATACCACCTAGGGGAAGTATCTATTTCCATTACATGAGCTTTGGCCAGGGTGATGTTACTTTAGGGCTACCCAAGTATGGTCTCTGCCAATAGGTCTAGCTCATCACGAGCATAACTACCGGTCGGGTCTCCATTTAATATACCATGATGGTACGAGGCTTGGGCTGGTGTGTCGCACCCCGATACCCCCGTTGGAAGGATACCGGAGCGCCGCGCGCACAAACTCAAATACATATACATATACTAGAATAAGTTAAGAAAACAAATACATAAAATCAAAAGATAACAAATCCATATATATAACCATATAGTTTTTACAAAAAGGATTTGTAAAAGATAAACATATACATATGCTAAATAATTCTTTACAAAAATATTACGTTTCCCAAAATCAGTTTCCAAAAACAAGATACAGCGGAAGACAAAAATAATCTCCAACTATAGACTTCTAATGGCCAACCTGCAGATGTCCGACTTCAAAATGAACCTGCCACCTACACGGGAAAAGAGCCCGTGCTAAGCGATAACGCTTAATGGGGAGGGATAACACATGCATGTACATATAATTGCAATAAACATATATATAAGCATAATAATAACAAAAGCGTATAAACATATACTACTCATGCTTATAATAAGTATTCATTATACACGTAAATCGGAAAGTAACCATTCATATCCAAGTAGTCAATATTTATGTATCAACAGGAATATAATCATATAACCATTCATATCCGAATACAAGTATTACATTTCATCTTGTCACATCGCAAATGCATACACATGTAACATATATCCATTTCATATACTTCACAGGTTCATACATCAAATTCGTATAATAACTTCAAGTAATAGCCTGATTACTCGCTAACTAGTGGATACGGGTACTAATGATACTGATTGGACACAGTATCCCAAGCATATGGAGACATGGGTCTCAAAACATTTTTTATAATCATGTATACCCAAAGGTATACCGGAGACCAAGGCCTCAAACATCTTATATGACCCAAACGGGGTCCGCATATAGCAAATAACATATAGCAGCTGCACTCACACTCTATCCCTGGATAAGCACTTATCTATCCACTACTATGACTATCAGGCTCAAATAATAACTTAATCATGTTCTAATAGTAATTATCATATAATAGAGAATACATCAAGTATAATTATACAATTCATGTATACATGTATATTAATCAATTTAAGTACATATACATCATATACAAATCTTATTTACTAATTAATAATACACAAATAAAGGTTAAAAACCCAAATTAAAAGAAAAAAGATAAAAAAGAAACAATAGAGAACATTTACAAAAAATATGGGTCAGTAGCATTTTACATGGCATTATGACATTGTCTTACCGCCGTGTAAGACACTTTACACGGGGGTAAGGCAAAGCCATACCGCCGTGTAAAACGGGGGAGCACGAGTCGTTCATGAGGGACACGAGTCATGACCGGCCCTGCTGAAACACACAGAACTAGCATTTACATGGTGATATGGGATTTCTTACCGCCGTGTAACTAGACGGACAGCAAACCAGAGAGTGGTTACACGGCGGTATGGTCTATCCTTACCACCGTGTAAACACCTTCTGACCCAGATTTTCCCAGAAAACTCATTTGTTCAGCTCAACATGCTTATCACTTCTCACCAACTCAACAATTATACATATGTTCACATTCCAAAGGTCATATTTTTAGCATAAACCAATATGAAACACATATCCAAAATTACATTTATCATGCTTAACATATATTCAAAACCCAACTCATATACATGCTAAAACACATTCAAGATAGCATTTACAGAGATTCTCAAACCCAGAATTTCACCTCACATCTATGTATATACACTTCTAAATCAACATGCAGACCACTATAACTATCTCATCACAAATCATATACACAAATCAATTATACTCATGCATTTTCATATACCAAAACACACAAATAACAAGAATATTTGAACTCAAAATAGGTTCCAAAATAAGAATGGACAGAGCACTCTCAAACAACTCCCAAACCAAAAACAGTCATGCATATACAGCTCCCAAACCTGGAAATGGAGTTCAACTCGCTAGCTTCCAAATACAATCTTTTCCTTTCCTTTACTCTTTCTCTTTTCTTCCGATTCTTGCACAAATCCAATCAAAACCAAAGCTTAGTTAAACCATGCAAACAACCACATAACCCAAATCCAACATGTGAGAAGGAAAAGAAGAAGAAAACCCAAAGTACTTGCAGCTACTTACCTCTTGAAACCCTTCAAAACTCAAAACCCTAGCTCAAAGATTGAAGAACAGCACATGCAAAACTTGAGAGCAAAAATGGAGAAGAGAAAGTGAGAGAGAGAACGTGAGAATGCTAGGCAGAGGGCAAAATCCAGTAGCTTCCACGGGAAGCCACAATTTCTGCCTTCCCTCTCTCTACACCTTTCAAATCTCCGTTAATGCACTCACCAATTATTACACATGTCACTCTACTATTGGACCTCCACTTTCTTCCCTTGACTTTCCTTCTCTTTTGTCCTCTAGCCACTTAAACAATTACCATCTTACCCTCAACCAAATCCTATAATTCCTAACATATATCCCAATCATTACCAATTACCAAAATACGCCTCTCTTATAATCCAATAATACATGCAATTTCTACTAGGCCATAGTTGGGATATGACAACTCTCTCCTCCTTAAGAAATTTTGTCCTCGAAATTTCCCCGCTAACTACTTACATCCCAAATACCAAAACCGAACTCAAATATAACCTAACAAGTCAACACTTATCGGAAGGACCTGCAGCCTCTGGAGTATCCTCTCTAATTATCGCATAGACTCTGGCTGGAGCATACTCTACCGTAGTACCAGGTCGTTGTACCGATTTCGATAGGGCCCAAGGAGCTCTATTTTTGTCCTGATTGCTTCTGGTTGCATTTGATCTACCTCCACCAACTTTACTCTCTTGTTGGCTCTTATTCTCTTGTCGATCGGGGCAATTAGCAAATCGATGCTCCATACTACCACATTTGAAACACGCTCCAGTGATCTTGCGGTATGTACCCCAATGGTACCTTTGGCAATGCTCACACTCCGGTGCGCTATTTCCTCTACTTTCATGTGGTGCTATACTTCCCACCTCAGAAGGCACTTGAGCAGTCCCTCTAACTCCTTGTTTTATCGGAGCACCTTTGGACTTCTTATTACTAGCAACTCCACCATCCGGTGCTCTCCTCTTCTGTTCTATTCTTTACTTTGCCATTTCGAATTCTTCCAACTTTATCGCTGCAGCCACTAACTGATAGTATCCAAACGGATGCATAACTGCCATAGCTGACAATGGACCTCTAATGACTTCTCTTAATCCACCCTGAAAATGTTGGCACTTAAATTCTTCCGTCAACAGCGGTCCAGGCACACACTTGGTCAATCGACTAAACTCTTTCTTGTAGTCGCTGACTAATAAGTTTCTTTGCTTCAAATTGATGAATTCATTCCACTTTGCCTCCCGATAGGCCTTGGTCACATATTTCTGCTCAAATACTTTCACGAAAAATAACCATGTCAATTCAGCTGGTCTCTGGGGATTGAGAAGCACAAGGTTCCACCAATCATATGCTGATCCTTGCAAAAGTGATACATCACAAGTAACTCGTTGATGCGGAGGGCAAGCTATCTCTTATAGAATCCGATCTATTCTCTTCAACTAGAATTCTGCCACATCCGATTCATCTAAAGAGGTTCCATGGAATTCTTCTGCTCCCCTTTTCCTTATAAGCTCAGAAAGAGCCTTAGGAGCAGTCAATCTGTCTACCACTTGAAGCAAACCTTGTACTAATGTCGGATCAAAACCCTGACCTTCTACTGGTGCACGCTCACGTGCAGGCCTATCCTGACCGACCGGATTACTTATTCCAACCGGATTCACACTTTCCATCGTGTCGCCCATATACTCACTTAGATCCAACTCCATCTAGACACTACACAAAACAACATCTACATTAGGCCACGACTCTAGACAGACTCTCATGTAAAGACTCTATACTCAACCAATCACATAGAACCAGAACTGACTAAACCGGTGCTCTGATACAAAGCTGTCACACCCCGATTACCCCGTTGGAAGGATACTGGAGCGCCGCGCGCACAAACTCAAATACATATATATATATATACTCGAATAAGTTAAGAAAACAAAAACATAAAATCAAAAGATAACAAATCCATAAATATAACCATATAGTTTTTACAAAAAGGATTTGTAAAAGATAAACATATACATATACTAAATAATTCTTTACAAAAATATTACATTTCCAAAAATCAGTTTCCAAAAATAAGATACAGCGGAAGACAAAAACAAACTCCAACTATAGGCTTCTAGTGGCCAACCTGCAGATGTCCGACTTCAAAATGAACCTGCCACCTACACGGGTATGACGCGCGTCGGACCCTGCAGGCCGCCCATTTGACCGCCCGCTTGAGGGCGATCAGGCAATTGAGGATCCATTGGCAACTTGTAAAGGTATTTACAAGTGCGTCTATTTTGGGCAACAAGGAGGTTTCATGGAGTCGCCACCCAATAAAACATTGGGAAAGTTTCTCTCGCCTCAGAGAGTCTAAGACAGAGCATGTATCCATTGTGGGCCAATCAAAAGGGGTCTTGGAGGATGAACCTCTCTCCCTTGGGGCCTAGGATTCATTGATTAAGTCTTTGAAAAGGACCCAAGAGGTGTCTTGGAGGTTCCAATGAGTGATCGGATACCTCTCGCCTCATTGAGCCCAAAGACCAGAGCTGGATTCGGGACTTCTCATCTATTTCTACCTTGATTAACTTTACGATTAGATTTTGAGTTTATTAATTCGCTCTCTTTCCACACGATACAATTCAATTAAAAGCGCACTTATTCACGTCAAAAGCGTTAATAAACAAATAAAAGAAAGAATAAAAACAAACATTCTAAAATAAATTACAATAATACTAGGAGCGGAATACAACTCCCATTGTAAAAGTGCGGTGCATACATAAAACGGGGAATCATTTTGAGGACTTTGGTCCTCACATGTACTTATTATAAAAGAAACTAATTTTTTATTGTGATGCTTTTATCGGATGGAAATTAGGACGTTGGATCCTTGAGTTAAAAAAAATAAAATCCCAATTTTATTTACTATAAAATATTTATCCATTTTTATTTAACGTGGAATAAGACAATTCATTACGAGCACAAAATAATCAATAAAAAAGCGAATAAATAAATTATTACATAAGCAAATAAATAGATAAATAAATAAATAACAAATAAATAAAGGTTAAAGAGGTAAACCAAATGGAGTCTCCTGTGGCAAAACTCCTCTTAAGCTCTAAATTATCCCAAAGGCATAAAAATAATCTCACAAAAATAATCAATAAATGTTAATAAAAAAGGAACAAACATTAATAAATATTAACGAAAATGAGGGTTAGAATTCTGAACTAAAATAATAAGAATAAAACTATTAGTAAAAGACATAAGAGAAAGGATTTAGAAAGAAATAGAGAAAAAAAAGTGTTTTGAGAATTTGCAAACAGATCCCAGGGACGGCCCTAACAAATGACAGACGGGCGTCCCTAGAAGCAACCGACGGGTTGGAATGCCGTCGTTCATCCGAGAGACGGGCTTATCCCGGGGTGACCGACGGGTAGTAATGCATCACATATGCTCCGCCGCTCAAACGAGTGACGAGCGTCGGTGGCCTTATGACCCGTCGATCGCTACTGTTCTTCAAGCAAAACAGTAAAAAACCAAATTTTCTCCAATAGAATAATTTTTCAACACAAAAGCCCAAAAAAAGCAAAATAAAATGAACTAAATGAAATATGTGTCCAGAATATTTACCCTCGGATTTTACCTTTTAGGTTGGATTCTTGATGATTCGAGTCCCGCACACTTCACGAGAAAATGGGTAAAAATCAAGAAAATAAGAGTTTGGATTTTTCTTTCTTTATTTTCACGAAATGCACAAATGTTGGAATCAAAATTCTTAGAAACTAATCAGTTTTAGCTCCTTCGAATTAATTTTGATTCACAAAATCAAAATAAAATGGAGTAATCTTGAGATGAAAGAAAGAATGTTAAGAAATGTGTTTTTTAGGTAAAAAAATTGCAAATTTATCCAACTATCCAGCCAACCCCCAGAACAGGTGAAAAACAGGTTTTTATAGGCCTTGAACTACCGACGAGCGTCGGTTGAATCCTGTTCCCTATTGGAAACAGGATTTAACCAACGGACATCTGAAGCCACAGACGGGCGTTGGTTGAATCCATTTCCCAATAGGAAATCGGATTTAACCGGCGGTCGTCGGAGTACTACAGACGGGCGTCGGGGCTCTCCATCGAGAGACGGTCATTCCGTGATCGACGGGCTGGCCGCCCGTGGAGGTAAACTCCCTTTTTTACCCTAAAACTCCCAATTCTCTTTTCCTCTTTGTCAGGAATACAGAGAACACATTTCTCGTGAATCTAGAGGGCTAAAATCTCTGAATCCCAACCATTCATTCGGACTCGGGCATCAATTTCTTCATCGGGTAATCTCTGATCCGGACTACCTCGAGACACGGTGCTTACAGTTGCCCCCAATTTTGGGGAAACTAGTGCGCAAGTGCCTAGATGAGCCAAAATTCAGAGAAAAAGGAAAACAGAAGGAAGAATAGCGTACCTGATGCAATCCTTACCTTTCGGGTTACTTGCTAGGTAAACCTTATCTTGGTCTGCTCAGCGGATAGTGATAGATGTCTCTGCCGATCTCGTCTCGACCTGCAAGGGGTTGATAAGGTGTAGCATTCTCTAGCTACAACCTTACTGTGAAGAGCAGTGTTCTCTAACGGCAACTTCAGTTGCCTTACTGACCTCATCTCGGTCTGCATGGCCTTCTGCTAGCCTCGTCTCGGCCTACACGGGGAATGTGAGACACAGCACTCTCTGACTGCAATCCCAGTTGCAAGATGTAGTGTTATCTAACCGCAATCCCGCCGAGATGTATTCTATCGCTGGTACCCTACTGACCTCATCTCGGTCTGCATGGTCTTCTGCTAGCCTCGTCTCGGCCTGCATAGGGAATGTGAGATGCAGCGCTCTTTGACTGTAATCCTGGTGTGAAGAGCAGTGTTCTCTAACTGCAACTTCGATTGTGAGATGCGGTGTTCTCTAACAACTATCTCGAGGTGGAGAGCAGTGTTCTCTAACTGTAACTCCGGTTGTGAAGTTCCCCTGCTAACCCCCGTCCGATCTGCAAGGTGCATAGCTCTCTTTGGCTGCCGCGTGAACTGTGAGATGCAGCACTCTCTGACTGCAATCTCGGTTTTGTTAGAAATTCCTTGCTAATCCCCATCCGATCTGCAAGGCGTGTAGTGCTCTCTGACTACACCGTGGATTTTGAGGTGCGGTACTCTCTGACCACAGTCCCTGCTTATTGGCATTTCCTTGCTAATCCCCATCCGATCCGCAAAGTGAATGCCTGTTGGAGTATGATTTTGGAGGACATAATGCTTGATCTGTCCACCCTCCAATGTGATTGATGTCTGTGTTTGGATCAATATTAAATAATGTTCCTATGTGACAAAAAAAAATTTTTTTTGTTAATTCATATATAAGTGATTCTTGCTTGGTATGCTCAAAAATGATTTTGGATTACCATTTATTATATATCATTATTTTCTATGCATCATTTCTTGTGGTCATATAGTTTTAAAGTAGATAAACAGAAAAGTTTACAACTATCCTTAATGCAAATAAATCGCAAATAAAGATAGAAAAGAAATAAAAATATGTAAATCTAAAAGTAAATGTTTATTCCACTAAAACTCCATTTTTGTATAATCTATATACAAGTGCACTGATAATAAATAGTATATAAAAAGAAACAAAATACAAAATGCCATCCCAACTCCCTGAATGACTATAATGGCAGATAATCCGTGAGCTCCTCCTCGGGGTCATCATCATCATCGGATACATGGATCGGCTGAGGTTGAGGTGGAGGCTGAGGCTGAGATGCAGAAGGTCCGGCTCCAAAAGCAGAAGGCTAGCTAGAAGGACCTACTGGGCCTGGCTGCCGAGAGCCCCATACTCTAACCATGGGCGGGAACCTAGGAGGAACTGCCACCGACACAGATCGAGGCTGTGGTCTCTCAGAACTCTACGACTGAAATTGTACCTGAGCATACCCGTCCAGGAAGGGCTGCGCACATACTGTCATGAAGCCCAGGGTGTCTGTGATCATCCTCCCTATCTCCTTGAAGGCCCTGCTCAACTGACGAGTCTGATCAACCGAATCGGTCCTCATACTCTCTAAGTCTCTGCTCTGTCTGCCCCCTGAACTCCCACATGGACCAAGCTAGGGGAGGAACGATCCCCTCCAATCCTTGGACTCTGGACCTGAGAGAGTCAAGTGACTCATCTATCATCTGAAGAGTCACGTCGATCCTCTAAGCTACCTGGTCCTGGGACATCCTCAACTCCTGCCTGAGCTGCTCTCTAGGGCCCTCCTGCTCCTGCGTGATGTGCTCTATGAGCTTAGCCTGCTCCTGACTCATACGCTCCACAATCCTGGCCTGCTCTCGGACCATATGCTCAACAAGCCCGGCCTGCTCCTGGCACATGCGCTCAATGATACTCACCTGCTCCTAAATAATGGCCTGCTGCTGGTCCAGCCTCTCCTGAGTGAGTCTGTCCCTCTCCCTAAACTGCTCATGGAGGACCCTGTCCCTCTCATCCTGCCTGTGCTCAAATGCTGCAAACATGGAGACCAAGAGCTGGGAGATGTCTGGCTGTGATGGCTGAGGCTGAACTGGCTCTGGAGTCTGCTCTGGCGGCGAAGCTGTGGAGGTAGATGCCCCCGGGTCACCTCTAGAGTAGGGGTGGAACCTCTCTGATGGCCTGAGTGTGGCTCGCTGCACTCTCGTAGCTAGAGGAGGAGTGGGGGTCGGCACCCTCGGTGCTGTAAGAGTGCCAAACATGTCATCTAGGGTGAACTCCACCTCAAAGTCCGATGGCGTCCTGGGCTGCTCCTGGTCTGGCTGTAGCTGTGGCTGCTCCTCCTGATAGCCCTAGTGCTGGGGAGGTTGCTCCCCTGGATACTCTGGGTGTAGGGGCTACTGCTCCTGTGGCTGTGGCGGTGGCGGTGCCTGCTCCGGCTGCTCCTGCGCTGGTGCTAGTGGAGGAAGTGCAAAGGCTCGCCGAGTCTCGTGTATGGTAAGGAGTCTGAATGCCTAAGGCTGCCCTACTAACTGCAACACCATCCCCATCTGTACAGCGGCTGGCGCATCTACGTATATCCCCTCATCAAAGGCACCCCCAAGCCTATCCGGGACGACTCCCAATCCCAGGAGTAATCTAGTGATAACTCTGTCGATAATCACCACTGGGGCTGTCCCCCTGGAAACCCTGACCATGTTAGCCAAAATCTCATGGATAATGCTGAGACGCCGGCCTGCCACCATGGCCCAGAGGCTCCAGATCTCCGCCTCATTAAGCGACCCTGGGTTACCAGCCCGTCCGAGGTACAAGCTGGAGAGCACTCTATGCAAATACCGGAGTGCCTGTGAAACCAACACGGTACTCTTTGCTGTATCATGGTCATACAACACTCCGGGTAGGGCTATGGCCGCCCAATGGGCGCGTCTCACTGCTCTCTGGGGCACCATCACTCCGTCGCCCCGTGGGAGTCCCATGGCCTCTGCAAAACACTGACACATGATGTTGAACTGCTGACCATCAAACCAGAACTGTATCACTCCAGGCTCGGTGTCGGATCTCTGGTACCCTCCGTAGTGCAATGTGGCCAAGACCTGCCGCACTGCCTCTGGATGTGTCTGGAAGGCCGGTGTCAAGAACTACGTCCAGCCTGCACCCTCCATAAGTATATCGATCTCCTCGGCCATCCCCAAGGCCTCTAGGAATGGCCTAAAAATGAAGCGACTGGCTCGGAACTCCACCTGAACCAGTGCTCTGTATCTCTGCGCAGCCTCGGCGTCCATCCAACCCGGAGCCTGTGGCTCAGGCTGGCCCTGTGGGACACGTTGTCGTGGAGGCATCCTACAAGAAATAAGTTATGCAATTAAATTAACATAACGGCCATAAATAGACTCGATTTACGGTATGAGGCAAATCGGGTATCCCCCAGACAAGGAGGGTCTAACCCGAAAAAGAAATAAGGGAAAAAAAATAAGACATAAAAAACGAAAATAAAAATAAAAATAGATAATAATAACCTAATAATGAAATAACAATAATAATAAAAAAATTAGGCAGCATCCCGGCAGGGATGTGCCCACCCCCTGCATTAGGAAAGGCAAAATAACGACAGGCCCCCAGGCCCCAATAGTCAATCATATAGATATCAATAAAAATTTAGGCAGCACCCCAGCAAGGGTGTGCCCCACTCCCTGCATAAAAACAAGAAAACCACAGGCCTCAGGCCCCAACAGCAGCACAATATTTATTGGTTTCACAACTAATATATGCGTAAGCATTTCTCATTTCTAAGCAAGCATGCTTTATTAGAATTCAAGGCAACAAAATTTTCATGTAAAGTTGTCTAGCAATATAATACCAAAAATTTATTATTTAAGCAGTACCTAAGGCTAATTATTAAGGCACAATATCCATCCTAACACTCCTTAGCAATAAAAAAATGAAAACCTAAATTTCTTTTACTTGAAATTAAGATAAGAAGAAGAAAATAAGTAGAAGAGAATAAATAATAAAAAAAAAAATAACTACTAACCTGTAATCGGTAAAAAAATGATGAAAACGGAGAAAATATACCTCACTGGATGCCTGGTAGCGTAAAGAACGAGAAAATGCAAGACAAAAATGTGAAAAGATGAAGAAAAGTGAGAAAAGCCATAATGAGGGACGGTTTTGAAGGAGGAAAGCAAGAAGACAAATGCCAAAAACTGCCTGTCCGTCGGTCTCCGCCTGCTTATATAGCTTTTCATGACCGACGGGCTGGGCGCCTCCAGGAGCGACAGACGGGTAGCCCGTCTGTCATTTAAAATTCCCTCATTTAATGCGTAATTAATGTGCATGATAAATGCAATGATGATGCATGCATCTGCCAAGTCGATGCCTTCCGACGGGTAGGCCACCGCCACTGAGGCACAGTCAGGCCGTCTGTGGGGTGTTCCTATAAATTTGACCAATTTTCCTTGGGATTCGCGCCTTCTTCTCATTTTGACCCTTTTCTATCTTCAATCTTTGACTTTTAAAGGATGACTTCTCCTCCTTTCCATAAGATGTACCGCATCTTGGATGACGCTCACACCTGGGAAAATAATGCCCTTACTACTCTGTCCGGGCTAAAACACTTACGGAGTGCCAAAATAGACTACAACTTACTCCTAGCTGCAACCCATTTTTGGAATCCCTGCTTCCACGTTTTCAAGTTTACTTATCAGGAGTTGTGCCCCCTGCCTGAGGAATTCGCTGCTATTACTGGAGCATGGTATCCTCCCCACGCTCTGCCCTGCGTCCCTCACTGTGGTCTGATTCAGATTCGGGATATCGCCCTATCTCTGGGCATAGCTCCTTCCGAGGCCGCTCGGCTGGTCTCACAGGGTCCTACTTTTTCACTGGAGCCATTAATCGAGGCTCTAGATAGACTTTATGATGTCCCTACATATCGAGTAAGCATTGTGTTCTTATTCAGTATGATGAGCTTCTTGACCATAGCCCTAAGGGACTTGGTTGGCGACCTCCGCCTATTTGGGGTTCTAGATGATTTTCACCGCGGATTATCCCCCTTTCCCCTCATTCTGGCCGAAACCATTCTGGGCCTAGATGCTGTACGCTCTGGATCCACCACCTCATTCACCGGAAGCCCCTTATTACTCCAGGTACGTCATTATTATAGCGCGTCCCTTGTGGATTTTCGCACTAGCTTTTCTTAGCGGGAAATGCTTCCTTTCGGATTTTCACACAACCCTATGCCTAACTTTTGCTTGAAGTAAACCCAACTTACTCCAGCGGCTTTTTTTTTTTTTTTTAGATATGGTTGTAGGAGAAGCTGAAGATGCTGTCAGAGCCACCTCCCCGAGTCATCGCAGAATACTCTCCAAGACACTTCCTCCCGTGCCGACGGTTGTATTCTTTCACAACTCCTGATGAAGGCCCCGCTAGATTTGGCGAGCTATCAGATGACGACATCAGTTTCATGTCTGCCTGGCTCCCTCCGTCTCATGCAGTCGTTGACGGATCATCAGGGTGTATTCCTCTATACGGGCTTCATCAGGCCACCTTCTGCATTGCGGCTCGATGTGCTCGTCAGCTCGGGATGACCCAAGACGTGGTGAGGGTCCCGCTATCCTTTCGGGGAGGAGCTTTTTCTGCTGCTTTTGCTTCTCGCTATCACGAGCTGTGGAGCCAACTTTCGGTTAAGACTATCATACCTCGATTCGGAGCTCATTCCATGGCCTCCACCAGCAAGTACAAGAGATGGGTCCTCAGCCCGGCGTCTAACAACAGGACGCGAGGACTTAAACATTTGGCCGGCGAGAGTAGCGGTAGGACCTAGCTTATCTTACACATGTACACCCCTTTGAGCACCATGTTTCTTTTCAAAACAGAACTAGAAAATGACAGAAATGAAAAGAATAATTCTTGTTTTATTTCACAAAATTGTGTATATTTCCACAAAATTTCAGCATACATGATCAATTTTTGACATTAATTCGACTGTGTACGCCCTATTAATTCATGAAACTAAATCTTGATAGCATCAACTCCTGTTACCAATCGGCTCTCTCGGGTTTTCTCGATCGGATATTTTCTCTCATGCCTCTAATTTTTGCACAGGATGCCTTTTTCGGTTTTCACCCTGTCGAGGCGCCCAATTTCAGCAAAGCCGCCTTTTTTTGGTTTTCGACCCACAGGGCATTTTATTCTCTTCTTTTTATTTTTAGTCTTTAACCGTGGAACCTTTTGAGTCTGTCTATATTGATCGGTTCCCTAAATTCGTTGCCGTCACTATCCGATAGAATTGCAGCTCCTTTAGACAACAGCTTTTTGAGGATGAACGGCCCTTCCCAAGTTGGTCTGAACTTCCCTCGGATATCCGGTGCCCCAGGTCTCATCTGTTTGAATACTAAGTCACCCTCTTTCAATGGATGCTTCTTAACCTTCTTCCCAAAGGACCGGGCAAGTCTCTTCTGGTAGACCTGGTTGTGGTAGTAGGCTTTCAATCAGCTGTCATCCAGCAGGTTCAAATGTTGCAACCTTTGCTGTGCCCATTCAGCCTCAGGAATCTGGGCTTCCATGACCACCCCAAGTGACTTAAGCTCTACCTCCACTGGCAGCACTGCTTCCATCCCATACACCAGAGAAAATGGCGTAGCACCCATAGATGTTCTAACCGTTGTCCTGTAACCCCACAGAGCGAAAGGTAGCTTTCTGCCCAATCTTTGTAGGTCTGGACCATTTTGGCTAGAATCTTCTTAACGTTCTTATTAGCGGCCTCTACTGTCCCATTAGCCTGTGGTCGGTATGGAGAGGACTTATGGTGCTCAATCCCATATTTCTCAAGCAGTTTTCTCATTTCTCCCATAAATTGGACCACGTTATCAGACACTACATGATGCAGGAGGCCATATCTGCAAATTAAATTCCTCTCAATGAACTTTGCCATATCCTGTGCATCAATCTTCTTAAAGGACTCTGCCTCTACCCATTTGGTGAAGTAGTCGATGGCGACTATGATATATCTGTGCCCATTAGATGCTGTAGGACGGATCTCCCCAATGATATCTATTCCCCAGGCTGCAAACAGCCAAGGCGACGTTAAGCTATGTAGTTCTGACACAGGCAGGTGTCTCAAATCCGCATACTACTGGCATAGCTGGCACTGCTTCACATACTTTGAACAATCATTATCCATAGTGAGCCAGTAGAATCCTTGTCTCATGATTTTCTTGGCTAGTGTCAAACCATTCATATGAGCTCCACATACACCTGCATGAGTTTCTTCCATCACCTTCTGGGCCTCCCTTTCATCCAGGCATCTGAGCTAAATACCGTTGGCCTGCCTCTTGTATAATGCTCCGTTTATGCATATGAATTGAGTGGACAGTTTGCGGATCATTCTTTGGTCCTTTTCAGTAGCTTCTTTCGAAAATTTCGTGCTTTCCAAATAATTCATGATATCAAAATACCACGGCTTTTCGTCCGCTATCTCTATTTCCATTATCGGTTTGACCTTAAAGCTAGGCTTTTTAGAACTCGAGATTAGAACTGGTTTCATGGCTACTCCTTCCGGATTGTCCCACATTGACACTAGGGTTGCCAGTGCATCAACCAACCGGTTATCATCCCTTGGCACGAAATGGAACGTACAAGTCTCAAACCGACTACATAGCTCCCTCATATATTCGACGTACAGCACTAAACGCTCTTCCTTGATAGCCCACTCTCCCTGAATCTGGTTGATTACTAAGGATGAATCTCCATACACCTCCACGTCCTTTGCCCCCAGGGCGATTAAAGCTTCCAGTCCGAAAGTGCACGTCTCATACTCAGCTTCATTGTTAGTGGCCCTGTATCTCAACTTTTTGGCTAAAGGGAGTTTTTCGTCATCAGGGGTTGTCAGGATGATTCCGACTCCGGCCCCCTTATTGTTAACAGCCCCGTCAAAGTGCAGCTGCCAACCTTGAACAGAGATTGCCGCTATGCTTTCATCCGGAAAATTAAACTCAAGTGAATCGCCCTGGATGGGATGATCGGTTAGGAATTCGGCTACTGCCCGCCCTTTGATAGTCTTTCAAGTGACATACTCGATATCGAACTCCTGTAGCAACAGCAACCACATTTCCATTTTCCCAAGCAAAGACGGCGCTTCTTGCAAATACCTCAGAGGGTTTTGCTTTGCCACTGCCTGTACTTTGTATGAATGGAAATAGTGTCTCAGCTTCTTGGATACCCAAATCACAGAGAGGCAGATCTTTTCCACTTCTGCATATTTTACCTCGTAATCGAGGAATTTCTTGCTGAGATAATAGACCGCGAATTCCACTCCGAATTCATCTTCCTAAGCCATCATGGCACCTACAGGGCCATCTTCCACTGCCAAGTACAAAATGAACGGCTTGACTGGTTGTGGCGGCCTCAGTACTGGTGGGTTCAGCAAATACTCTCTGATGCTGTCGAAGGCCTTCTGGCAGTCCTCGTTCCATACCACAGGCTGATTCTTTCTAAGCAGCTTGAAAATTGGCTCGCATATCGAGGTGAGATTTGCAATGAATCGACTAACATATTGTAACTTGCCCAAGAAACTTCTCACATCCTTTTCCTTTTGCGGCACTGGCATTTCCCTAATTGCTTTCACCTTATCCGGGTCGATTTCGATCCCCCTTTGGCTGACCACATGTCCTAGCAACTTTCCTGAAGTTACTCCGAAGATACACTTTTTGGGATTTAGCCGCAGGTTGTACTTATCTATTCTGGCGAAAAACTTCTCTAATGCTTCAAAATGGCCCTCCCCGGTGGCTGACTTGACCATCATGTCATCTACATATACTTCCACCTCTTTATGGATTAAGTCACTCAACATCTTTGTCGCCATCCTCTGGTAGGTAGCCCCTGCATTCTTCAAACCAAAAGGCATCACTCTATAAGCATATGTCCCCCATTCTGTGATAAAAGCCGTTTTGATCCGATCAATTATCTTATTGAGGATCTGGTTGTAGCCCGCATAACTATCCCCAAAGCTATACATTGCGCTATTGGCGGCGCTGTCTATCAATACATCAATATGGGGCAGCGAGAAATCATCCTTCGGATAAGCCTTGTTCAGATCTCGATAATCCACGCATACCCTCACCTTTCCGTTCTTTTTGGCCACAGGGACCACATTGGCTAACCATGTGGGGTACTGTACTTCTACCAGAAACTTAGCTTCGATTTGTTGCCGAATCTCTTCTTTCACCTTATCTGCCCATTCCGGTCTAAGTCTTCTTAGCTTCTGTTTCACAGGCTTGTGGTGTGGATAAGTTGGAATGGCATGCTCTGCGATGTTCCGATCGATTCCTGGCATGTCCTCATAGGTCTAGGCAAAGACTTTTTCATATTTTTTAATTTTTCTCTCAAATTTTTCTCTTTCCTCAGGAGTTATGTTTGATGCTATCAAGATTTCTTTCGGATTTTCCGAGGTTCTAAGATTGAATGGGGTAGTATCAGTAGAATCAATATCAAATATGGATGGACTGTGATCATGATCATGCATGTTGAAATTATCAGAAACATCGCACAAGTAAGCAAAATCATTCATTTCATTAATAAAATTATAATTGTCATTTACATCATTAAAAAGTTTCTCGAATGAAAATACAATCTAAACCGGTCTCTTCCTCATCTCCCGCTGGATCTACCAATGCCGACGGTCCTGGCTCATCTGGGTTGACCAGAGGCTCTTCATCCACCTCTTGAGCAGCTTCTTCCATCTTTGCCTTCCCCTTGACATGAGCAGTCAGCATAGCTTCGGTCACCACTTCCTCAGGCTCTTCCCTGTCCCATATAGCTCTGTTGGTCAAGACCTCTTCATCCCAGAAGTCATCAGCTAGCTTGATCATCCCGATGTCCCAGTCATAAACATCACTGAATACCTCAAAATCTGGCACAATCCTCCCATCAACTAACTGAGGCTCGGCCTCCCCGGTGTAAGCGCAAAGTGCTATTGCGGGCACAAAACTTTCCCAAAGGTGGGGAATCCCCTCCGCTGGCTTCACTCCTCTCTGCACTCCTCCTTTATAGCCCAGGCCCTTTCTGTCCTTCTGACCTTTAGTGGCGATGGCCTCTGGCATCCCTTGGGAGTTCTTACCCAATCCAGCACCCGGAAGGAACGACATCTTCTTCATCATAGCTAGCACTTGTGGGCTTCCTCCTATTATCCCTTCCTCCTTGATCATGGCCACGTGGAATCCACTAAAAGGCTGCCTTGCTATCTCTAGTATCAACACCTGATTCTCTCTTGTAGCCTTGATGGTCACCACTTGTCCTTCGTGTGGTATCTTGACCATTTGGTGGAGAGTAGAGGGAACACCTCCCAACTTATGGAACCACGGTCTCCCCAGCAGTGCTAAAAAATTGGCAGGAATGGGTAAGACTACAAATTCTACCTCAATCTCCACTGGCCCCGTCTTGACCAATGCCTTGAAAGTCCTTGAAGCAGGCCGACGAGAATTGTCATAGGTTTTGATCATCAAATCTGATTTGGCTAGCATGTCCCCCGTCACTCCAAAGGCTGCCATGGCTACTTGAGGGCATACATTAATTGACGATCCATCATCCACCATCATGCAAGAAGTGTGCTTCTGATTGATTTGAGCCCTAATGTACAGAGGGCGATTGTGGTTACGACCTTCTGCGGGTAAATCAGCATTCGTGAACACCACACTCTCTCCAGCACCTCCTTTCACCACTTCCAGTAGCTCAGTGGGCGAAATCGTCGTAGCCACGGTCGTCATGCATAGAGCCTCTGCCAGTCTTTGCCTATGAGAGGGGGACTGTCTCAATAAATCCCAGATGGAAATCTGGGCTGGTGTCTTCTGCAACTGTTTGAATATCTGATCTCCTTCGGGTTCCTTTCCCTTCTCTTTCTGACCTTCCACCGGCTCTTGAGGCACTGCCGCTTCCGGCATTATTCTCCCACTGCGGGTCACCGCTCCTACCTTCATCTTTCCTTTGCGCTCTTCCGCTTCCTCCTCCTCTGAACCCCACGGGTCAGGAAACTCAGCTATTTCATCATCATCACCTCCACTCTCACTAGTGGACCAGCAATCGATCACTGCCGTGGGCAGCCCTTTTTCACTTACCTCATAGAGACTCGTGATAGCAGTGTTTACATCGATGCCGTATAATTCATTCAAGACAAACTCCTTCGGTAAACTGGATCCGATCATGAACACGGGTGGGGGCACCTTGTTATATCCGGCTTTCTTTTGGCCTTCCCTCTTCTCAGGGTCTGTAATCTGCTTTGTATCGATCAGGTCTTGGATTGCATGCCTCAAAGCCCTACAGTTATCTGTCATATGACCCGTGTGCTGATGGTAAGCACAGTACTCATTCTCCTTATGACCCGACATTCCTTGTGTCATGGCAGGTCTAGGAGGCAATGGCTGTAATTTTCCTTCCTTCATCAGCCTCCTCAGAACCCATGACAAGAATCTCCCCAAGTTTGAAAAATGTCTCGTGGTTGCGTCAGTAGCAAACACCTCAACCGTTCTTCTGGTGCTACCACTGGGGCCCACTGGCCTACTTGCCCCCTGGCTACCGTTCCCCTTCTTGGCATAGCTATCACTGTTCGCTCTTTGGGCCAGGTACTCTCCTTCCGCTTTAATGGCTATATCCTTCAAGGACTCCCAGTCTTTTAACCCCTTCATCATCAACCCTTCTCTCAAGTATGGGCTTGCGTTATTGATGAATAATCTAATCTGGTCCTGGTCTCCGGCTTCCTTCTCATTTCCATCACTCTGTTCCTCCAGCGAGTCAAGTACTCATGGAAAGATTCTCCAACCTTTTGCTGTAGCATTTCTAGATCTTTGAGGGTCACATCCATCCTCGTATTACAATCGTATTGCCTCAAGAACTCTTCCGTCAGTGAATCCCAGTCTTCTTTGGTTCTACGGTCAAGACCATGGAACCAATCTATAGCCGGACCAGTCAGACTTAAGCAAAAATATTCCACCTTTTGTCTCTTCGTCAAGGTGTTCCCCTTCATGATCAATGAGTATTGCTTCACATGGGCAGTTGGGTCGGAGGTACCATCAAATTTGGGAACATCTGGCATTTTGAAATTGTATGGGATCGGATCCTCTCCTTCCAACTCCTTATCCTCAGGATTCATTCCTTGACCCCTACTCAATATTCGAGCCATCGCCTCGAACTTCTCTTCCACTTTCTTCCACAAGGTCTCTTCTGACTAGGGCGCTTTCCCCATTTTCGACACAACACTCTCTTCATAATCCTCATCCACGCGGTCATCCTCTAACCTCTGAACCGGTCTTCTTCTCTGAACCCCCGATGCTACTGACCTCAAATCCACCGGCGGTTGTCGGATCTCTTCCTGCCTTTCTTCTCTATCCTCCCCCCATTCATTTTGTCTCATGGGAGGAGGAAGCGGGTCTTGCGGAGCAGTACGCTGGGTCAACGTGGCCAACATATTCATCATCCGACCCTCAAATTCCTCAAATCTTCTACCAACCTCTTCAGCAATCAAAGCCCTAGTGGCATCATTTCCCCTTGGCGAGTTAGTCATCTTTGATGCGGTACAGCTGGTTTCTGGACAGTTCTCTAAGAAGCTCTCCCTTTCTGGTGATTCAGATACGAAAGTTCAGATCAATCGCCCCGCGGGTCCTCTCGTCCACCTGGGCAAATCTATGATGGCTGTAGAAACAAGGAGTTAGAATGATGCATGAATGCAAATGAAATGCATGATCGTGATATGCAACATCCACAAATCACATACAAGCAGATAAGTCCTTCTACCCTTATTACTTCCGCACACATGGTCATAGTCTCTTCCCTAGGCAGGATTAGCTCATGGGTCAACAGGGAACCCGATGAACACGCATGGTGCACGGCGAAAAATCGGCAGTATAACAATCCTAAACTAATGCACAAGCGCATGGGAAATGGTCATTACATATTTAAGTAATCCAAATATATCGACGTGGTCCTACCGGGGCATGAAAGCCTTTGGCTAGGTAACCAAGCAAGACATTTGGACTCACCCGATACATAAGGACCCAAACAGCAGGCACGGTATTACGGTTCATATCATATAGGTGAAGTATCTATGGCCATTACATGAGTTTTAGTTAAGGGTGGTGTTACTTTAGGTCTACCCAAGCATGGTCCCTACCAACGGGTCTAGCTCATCGCGAGCATAACGAACGATTGGGTCTCCATTTTATATACCAAATGGTACGAGGTTTGGGCTGGTGATTATCCTTAACACTTCCCTATATTGAGTGAACGTAGGGTTGTGCTTTGGGAATGCACCAATGTTTAGAAGGGACCAATCTAGCATAGTCTAAGGCTCTAATGGGATGTAAATGCAAATTTGAAAGAAAGCGAATTTATAAACTAAAATTTAATCATAAATTTTAATCAAGGTATTTTCAAATCAAACTCTCCAACCAGAGTCCCCAATGGAGTCGCCACTGTGACCTGCGTTAGACCCCGCAGGCCGCTCCTTTGGCCGCCCGCTTGAGGGCGATCGGGCAATTGAGGATCTATTGGCAACTTGTAAAGGTATTTACAAGTGCGTCTATTTTGGGCAACAAGGAGGTTTCATGGAGTCGCCACCCAATAAAACATTGGGAAAGTTTCTCTCGCCTCAGAGAGTCTAAGACAGAGCATGTATCCATTGTGGGCCAATCAAAAGGGGTCTTGGAGGATGAACCTCTCTCCCTTGGGGCCTAGGATTCATTGATTAAGTCTTTGAAAAGGACACAAGAGGTGTCTTGGAGGTTCCACTGAGTGATCGGATACCTCTCGCCTCATTGAGCCCAAAGACCAGAGCTGGATTCGGGACTTCTCATCTATTTCTACCTTGATTAACTTTACGATTAGATTTTGAGTTTATTAATTCGCTCTCTTTCCACATGATGCAATTCAATTAAAAGTGCACTTATTCACGTCAAAAGCGTTAATAAACAAATAAAACAAAGAATAAAAACAAACATTCTAAAATAAATTACAATAATACTAGGAGCGGAATACAACTCCCATTGTAAAAGTGCGGTGCATACATAAAACGGGGAATCATTTTGAGGACTTTGGTCCTCACATGTACTTATTATAAAAGAAACTAATTTTTTATTGTGATGCTTTTATCGGATGAAAATTAGGATGTTGGATCCTTGAGTTAAAAAAAAAAAGAAAATCCCAATTTTATTTACTATAAAATATTTATCCATTTTTATTTAACGTGGAATAAGACAATTCATTGCGAGCACAAAATAATCAATAAAAAAGCGAATAAATAAATTATTGCATAAGCAAATAAATAGATAAATAAATAAATAACAAATAAATAAATAAATAAAGGGTAAAGAGGTAAACCAAATGGAGTCTCCTGTGGCAAAACTCCTCTTAAGCTCCAAATTATCCCAAAGGCATAAAAATAATCTCACAAAAATAATCAATAAATGTTAATAAAAAAGGAACAAACATTAATAAATATTAATGGAAATGAGGGTTAGAATTCTGAACTAAAATAATAAGAATAAAACTATTAGTAAAAGACAGAAGAGAAAGGATTTAGAAAGAAATAGAGAAAAAAAATGGTTTTGAGAATTTGCAAACAGATCCCAGGGACGGCCCTAACAAATGACAGACGGGAGTCTCTAGAAGCAACCGACGGGTTGGAATGCTCCGAAAGACGGGCTTATCCCGGGGTGACCGACGGGCAGTAATGCGTCACATACGCTCCGTCGCTGAAACGAGCGACGAGCGTCGGTGCCCTTATGACCCGTCGGTCGCTATTGTTCTTCAAGCAAAACAGTAAAAAACCAAATTTTCTCAAATAGAATAATTTTTCAACACAAAAGCCCAAATAAAGCAAAATAATTAAAATGAACTAAATGAAATATGTGTCCAGAATATTTACCCTCGGATTTTACCTTTTAGGTTGGATTCTTGATGATTCCAGTCCCGCACACTTCACGAGAAAATGGGTGAAAATCAAGAAAAGAAGAGTTTGGATTTTTCTTTCTTTATTTTCACGAAATGCACAAATGTTGGAATCAAAATTCTTAGAAACTAATCAGTTTTAGCTCCTTCGAATTAATTTTGATTCATAAAATCAAAATAAAATGGAGTAATCTTGAGATAAAAGAAAGAATGTTAGGAAATGTGTTTTTTAGGTAAAAAAATTGCAAATTCGTCCAACTATCCAGCCAACCCCCAAAACAGGTGAAAAATAGGTTTTTATAGGCCTTAAACTACCTACGGCCGTCGGAATCATACCGACGGCCATCGATTGAATCCTGTTCCCTATTGGAAACAGGATTCAACCGATGGACGTCTGAAGCCACAGACGGGCGTCGATTGAATCCATTTCTCAATAGGAAATCGGATTTAACCGGCGGTCGTCGGAGTACTACAGACGGCCGTCGGGGCTCTCCATCGAGAGACGGTCATTTCGTGACCGACGGGCTGGCCGCCCATGGAGGTAAACTCCCTTTTTTACCCTAAAACTCCCAATTCTCTTTTCCTCTTTATCAGGAATATAGAGAACACATTTCTCGTGAAACTAGAGGGCCAAAATCTCTAAATCCCAACCGTTCATTCGGACTCGGGCATCGATTTCTTCATCGGGTAATCTCTGATCCGAACTACCTCGGGACACGGTGCTTACAACTGGAAAAGAGCCCGTGCTAAACGATAACACTTAGTGGGGAGGGACAACACATGCATGTACATATATATATAAGCTTAATAATAACAAAAGCGTATAAACATATACTACTCATGCTTATAATAAGTATTCATTATACACGTAAATCGAAAAGTAACCATTCATATCCAAGTAGTCAATATTTACGTATCAACAGGAATATATTCATATAACCATTCATATCTGAATACAAGTATTACATTTCATCTTGTCAAATGCATACACATGTAACATATATCCATTTCATATACTTCACAGCTTCATACATTAAATTCGTATAATAACTTCAAGTAATAGCCTGATTACTCGCTAACTAGTGGATACGGGCACTAATAATACTGATTGGACACAATATCCCAAGCATATGGAGACATGAGTCTCAAAACATTTTTTATAATCATGTATACCCGAAGGTATACCAGAGATCGAGGCCTCAAACATCTTATATGACCCAAACGGGGTCCGCATGTAGCAAATAACATATAGCAGCTGCACTCACACTCTATCCCTGGATAAGCGCTTATCTATCCACTACTATGACTATCAGGCTCAAATAACAACTTAATCATGTTCTAATAGTAATTATCATATAATAGAGAATATATCAAGTATAATTATACAATTCATGTATACATGTATATTAATCAATTTAAGTACATATACATCATATACAAATCTTATTTACTAATTAATAATACACAAATAAAGGTTAAAAACCCAAATTAAAAGAAAAAGGATAAAAAAAAACAACAAAGAACATTTACAAAAAATATGGGTCAGTAGCGTTTTACATGGCGGTATGACATTGTCTTACCGCCATGTAAGACACTTTACATGGGTGTAAGGAAAATCCATACCACTGTGTAAAACGGGGGAGCACGAGTCGTTCATGAGGGACACGACTCGTGACCCGCCTTGCTGAAACACACAGAACAAGCGTTTACACGACGGTATGGGATTCCTTACAGCTGTGTAACTCGATGGACAGCAAACCAGAGAGTGGTTACACGGCGGTATGGTCTATCCTTACCGCCGTGTAAACACCTCCTGACCCAAATTTTCCCAGAAAACTCATTTGTTCAGCTCAAAATGCTTATTACTTCTCACCAACTCAACAATTATACATATGTTCACATTCCAAAGGTCATATTTTTAGCATAAACCAATATGAAACACATATCCAAAATTACATTTATCATGCTTAACATATATTCAAAACCCAACTCATGTACATGCTAAAACACATTCAAGATAGCATTTACAGAGATTCTCAAACCCAGAATTTCACCTCACATCTATGTATATACACTTCTAAATCAACATGCAGACCACTGTAACTATCTTATCACAAATCATATACACAAATCAATCATACTCATGCATTTTCATATACCAAAACACACAAACAACAAGAATATTTGAACTCAAAATAGGATCCAAAACAAGAATGGACAGAGCACTCTCAAATAACTCCCAAACAAAAAATAGTCATGCATATACAGCTCCCAAACCTGGAAATGGAGTTCAACTTGCTAGCTTCCAAATCCAATCTTTTCCTTTCCTTTACTTTTTCTCTTTTCTTCCTATTCTTGCACAAATCCAATCAAAACCAAAGCTTAGTTAACCCATGCAAACAACCACATAACCCAAATCCAACCCGTGAGAAGGAAAAGAAGAAGAAAACCCAAAGTACTTGCAGCTACTTACATCTTGAAACCTTCAAAACTCAAAACCCTAGCTCAAAGATTGAAGAACAGGACATGTAAAACTTGAGAGCAGAAATGGAGAAGAGAAAGTGAGAGAGAGAATGTGAGAATGCTAGGGAGAGGGCAAAATCTAGTAGCTTCCACGGGAAGCCACAATTTTTGCCTTCCCTCTCTCTACACCTTTCAAATCTCCATTAACGCACTCACCAACTATTACACATGTCACTCTACTATTGGACCTCCACTTTCTTCCCTTGAATTTCCTTCTCTTTTGTCCTCTTGCCACTTAAACAATTACCATCTTACCCTCAACCAAATCCTATAATTCCTAACATATATCCCAATCATTACCAATTACCAAAATACCCCTCTTATAATCCAATAATACATGTAATTTCTACTAGGCCATATTTGGGATGTGACATAGTGATTATCCTTAACACTTTCCCACATTGAGTGAATGTAGGGTTGTGATTCAGGAACGCACCGGGGTTGAAAGAGAGACCAATCTAGCATATATCTAAGGCTCTAATGAGATGCAATGTAGTTTCAAAAAAGGATGGAAGTTTTAAATTAAAACTCAATTATAAATTTTAACTAGGGTACTTTTGAAGCGAAGTCTCGAGTATTGTCCCTAGTGGAGTCGCCACTGTGATGCGCGCCGAACCCCGGGGCGCCCCAAATCGCCCGCCTTCAGGGCGATCGAGAGGAGGTTCATGAAAACTTGTAAGAAATTACAAGTGCATCCATTTTGGGCAACAAGGAGGTTTTTTGGAGTCGCCACCCAATAGAACATTGGGAAAGGTCGTCTAGCCTCAGTGAGCCTAAGAAAGCGCTGCTATGTCCATTATAGGCAAGCCGGAGGTGTCTTGGAGGCTTCTACCCTAATAATAGGATGGTCATCTAGCCTCACACTTGGGCAAACCAGAGGTGTCTTGGAGGCATCAACCCTAATAGAACATTAGAATGGCCCTCTTACCTCGTGGCGCCTAGAACTGTACAATTTTGAGCCTTTTACGGGACATAAGAGGTGTCTTGGAGGCCCCATCCCAATAGAACATTGAGATGGCCCTCTCGCCTCGCTGAGCCCACAGACCAGAGAAGGTTCAGGACTTCCCATTTATTCATACCTTGGTTAGATTCATAGTTGAGTTTTGAATTTATTGTTTTATCCCATTTCTCATTCAATTTAATGCAATTAAATTAAAGCGCAGATTGTCCATTCAGGGAAAGCGATAAATAAATAAAGCATAATTAAAGTAAAATGCATGAAAATAAATTACAATAAAACTAAGGCCGGAAT
Source organism: Excoecaria cochinchinensis (assembly GCA_947683425.1). Lineage (NCBI taxonomy): Eukaryota > Viridiplantae > Streptophyta > Magnoliopsida > Malpighiales > Euphorbiaceae > Excoecaria > Excoecaria cochinchinensis. Next base: position 10,687,324 of record CANTUQ010000013.1, read on the forward strand.
ACAACCCCCATTGTAAATAAAATACAAATCATATATAAAACGGGTTATTTGTTAAGGATTGAGGACATTGGTCCTCACATGCATGTTTATTATAAAACAATTATGATGTGACCATTTTTATTTTGGATGTAGAAAATTGGGACATTGGTCCCATTTTTATTAGGAAAGATTCCAACTTAATTAATAAAAATATTTTTGTGATTTTCTTTCTAATGTGCCTAAAATAAATAATTTTATAAGAAAATTACATGGCAAAATAAATAAGGCAAATAAATGAAATATTACAAATAAAGCAATTAATTATTTAACCCAAACGAGCCTTCTAGATCTTCTCGTGTGCTCGCAAAAACGTCCAAATAAAGAAAATAAGTTGTGAAAGAAAAATAAAACACAAATGAAATAATGTTAGTAATTAAATCAATTACATAAATTAAATTTATAATAAATGATAAAATGAGATAAAATAAAGTGAGATGGCATCAAAAATAACAAATGAATTAAAATGTTAATAAACTAAAATAAATGAGAAAAATGCATTATAAATGACAAATGAATTAAAAGATGTGATTGAAATAAAATAAAACGTGTTAATAAATTAATATATAAAAATATGAACATAACAATGATGAAAAATGAAAATAAATAAATAAATAACAATAAATAAAACATGTAACGATGATAAAAGAATGATAAAAAATAATGAATAAAAGAATGATGAAAATAATAATAATAATAATATATGACATGATTAATTAATGTTATCACAATTAACCTAAAACATTTACATGGCAAAAGGATTGATCAAAACGAATTAATTAATTATATGCTAAAAATAGTGAGCGATCAAAGAAAAATAAATTATTTACATGTTAGCAATAATAAGAAATCAATATTTACCCGAACATAAATAATATATAAACATATTAAATAAAACAAATACAAAATAATAGAATAAATAAATAAATGAAAATAATAAAAATATACATGAATAAATTAAATATGAATAAAATAATAAGAAGAATAAGAAGAAAAAGCCCAAAATGTTTACCCTCAGAGTTTCGGATTCGATGAGGGTAAAAATAATGATTGATTTCCTTGTTGGTGATTTGCAAAATTAGAGTTGAGATATGGTGAAAATGGTGGAATTTTATTCCAAGAAAAAAGATTTAAAAAAATGATCAAAAATTCTTTAAGAACAAAAAATTAATTTATTTGCCTAAAGAATGATTTTTATTGATTAAAAAATAAAAATGATCCCAAGAACAAACAATTATTTTGTTTGTCTTAAGAAACAAAACATATGAAAAAAAAATTCTTATTTTTAGAAAATCAAATGAAAAAAATAGATTTTGATAACAAACATTTGTTTTGTTTTTCTCAAAATTAATTTTTCATCAAAAACAGATTCAAAAATCATTGAAAAAAAGTTTGATTGAAAACAAATAACAAGTTGAAAAATGAATTTTGAGAGCAAACAATTATTTTGTTTGTTTCAAAATTGAAATCAATTAATCAAACTACTTCTAAAAAATGTTTAGAAGAAATTCCATTGTAAAAAGAATCAAAAAGATGAACTGAATTTTTTAATTTTTTTTGTTGGGGAAAATTTGGAAATTTTAGAGAGAAATTGAAAGGAAGAAGAAGAGAAAACCTCCAAAAAAAACCCTAAGAAAATCCCCATCATTTCTCTTTCCATCATTTTCTTTTTATATGAAAAAAATATGAAAACCTAACTAATTAATGAAAAAAAATCAATTAAATCAGATATTATTTATCTTGAATTTTAAAAATGGAAAAAAGCCTTTAAAAACCCTAAAAAAATGGGATAGGAAATCAAAATTGGGTGAAAAATCCGAAAAAAATTGATTTTGGGCGAAAATGGCCATTTGCGGCAGAACAGGGGCGACCGATGCCCATCGGCTCGTGCAGAGCAGCGCGCGGAAGCGTGCTCCGCGTGGGCGTCCCCCTGCGTGTCGCTCACGCGTGAGCGACGGGCGCCGTGCAGCGCGCAGGACGTCGACATTCACGGATAATAATTTTTTTTTTAATTTTTAAAATTAACTAAAAAATAATATAATTTCTAAACCCCATTTTTCAAATCTAATTTTAAAAATATTTTTTATTTTTTTTTATTATTTTTTTCACTCTAAAATGCAAATTTGACAAAGAAATCACCATTTTCAACCTTTTTGCTTGTGACAAGGCATCTTATCATCATTGGATAACTCTGATCTGGGCTGCCTCAGGACCTGGTGTCTACACATGGTAACTGAATGTGGAGGGGTTAAGGTAAAACCACTTTTGTTTTTCATTCTCTTGGGTAGTCATCATGCTTGGCTAGAATTGACAAAGCAAAGGCAATCGTATATAAGCACTAAGTCTGTTTGGAATTGAGAGTTACATTCAATCTGACATAAGGTATGTCCGATTGAAAGTAAACCAACAAGTTTGATTAGACATAAGGTATGCCCAATTGGACATAAGGGTTATTGGAAATAAAATTATTAATGAGATTAATGATAACTCAGACATAAGGTATGTTCGTTCGAGACTGCTGTGTTCGTAGTGCCTTATATATCGTTGAATTTACCATTCAGTTATTATAATACATCAATAGTAATAATGTATATTAAGCATGATATGAGATAACATGTTTTATTTGATGCATGTATAATGTCTATGCATAGTGCATAGCATGGCCAATTAAGACTCATGTGATTATGATTTATTTTATCTATTTTATGGGTTTGTAATTTTAAATACGACCTGCTATCATTCCTTTTATTGTATTTTTATTTGACTCAATAGTTGTAGTAGAATAGTTTGTTTCATTATTGCAATAAAGACAAAAGAGCTTTACGGAGACAATAAAGGAGTTCAATCCAATTCATGATGATGGAGGTGCAAGATGGAAGCTATTGATCGAGACAAGTCCATATAATAACACGTAGGATTAACCCTTTGATCTTCATATTGGCTTATGAGGATCATAATAGATTTTGGCCATATTATGACTTATTTTATATATTATTCATATTATATCAATATGAGATGGGATGGATGATGATATATATGTGTATGAGATGCCATATATGGAATGATGCATGATATATAAACAAACAAACATCATAACTTAAAATTAAAATCCCTCACCATAATTTTAAGTCTTATGCCACCCATGATTAAAACACCTGTCAAGACTAAGATCACCAAAATGTGGGTTCTACCAAAGCGAAGTGCATTAGGTTATCCTAGTAAGGCAGGATGGGTAATAGTGCTACCCATATGTTTAAAATGTTTAGACTTAATTAGGCTATCAAGATGATTTTAGGCGTAAGGACATTAGATTGGATTATAACATACCGAGACATATGATGTCAAAATCCTATAAATGATCTAAGAGTTACATGAGATGTAATTGATAAAGGAGTTACCTACCTAAATAAATTGACTTTAAATGTCATGCCAAAGCTAACTTAGAGTTAGGTGAAATATGAATCTTCGCCCACTAAATTATTACAATTGTTGTAATTAATATTAAGGGTTATTTTAGTCGGAGTTTTATAAGAAAATTTAAAATTAAATTGGTAATAATAATAATTATTTTGCATGTTTGCATAACAGTGGTAACAAATAACACTTCCACATTGTCACTGCAATTTGACCTTGAAAAGGACAAACTAAAAGAAAATGGCACAAACTTCCTTGGCTGGTTCAGGAACTTGAGAATTGTTCTCAAGCAGGAAAGGAAGCTATATGTCTTTGATGATCCCATTCCTGAGGACCCACCTGTTGATGCCTCAAGGGCTATCAAATAAAAACATAAGAAAAATGTTGATGATTCTGTAGATATTGGTGCCTTATGTTAGTTAACATGTGCCCGGAACTTCAAAAGTATTTAGAACATATGGAGACTTATGAGTTAAGTGTTCATCTCAAAGATACTTTCCAACAGCAGGTAAGGCAAGAAAGGTATGAGACAGCCAAAGCATTATAATCTGAAAAATGACTGAAGGTGCATCAGTAAGCTCTTATGTTCTGAAAATGAAAGGTTATATTAATCACTTTGAAAGGCTTGGATTTCGCTTCAGTTTAGAGCTGGCTAAGGATTCGATCCTTGATTCATTACCTAATAGTTATGATTAGTTTGTAATGAACTATAATATGAACAATATGGAGAAATATATTGTTGAACTGAATACGATGCTTAAAACAACTGAGCAAAGTGTTAAGAAAAAGCCTGAACATATGCTTATGGTCAATAAAGGAAAAGGGATGAAAAATAAGGGTAAGTGTGATGCGCGCCAAACCCCGGAGGGCCCCGAATGACCCACTTTTAGGGTATTCGAGAGAGGTTCATAGATCTTGTAAGGATTACAAGGGCATCTATTTTGCGCAACAAGGAGGTGTTTTGGAGTCACCACACAATAAAACATTGGGAAAAGTCATCTAGCCTCACTGAGCCTAAGACAGTGCATGTGTGTTTATTTTAGGCAATCAGAGATATTTTAGAATCCTCCTTCCAATAAAACATTGGAAAGATTTATCTAATCTCATGAAGCCTAAGACGATTACATTTACATCTATTTTGAGCAAGCCAGAGATATTTTGGAGTCCCCACCCCAATAAAACATAAGGGTAGTTCATCTAACGTCATGGAGCTTAAGACAATGCAATTTGGGCCTATTTTGGGCAATAAGAGATATTTTGGAATTCCATTTCTAATAGAACATTGGAAATGTTCATTTAACCTCATTGAGCCTAAGACCAGAAATGGTTCGGGATTTCCCATTTATTCATACCTTGATTAATTATAATTGAGTTTTTAGAGTTAAAATTTCATTCCATTTTGCATTCGTTTAAATGCAGTAATTAAGGCGCAGATCAATCATATAATGAAAACGATAAGTAAAGTAAATCGAGCATAAAGTAAATAAAAGCACATTAATTTACAATAAAATTAGGGGCAGAATACAACCCCCAATGTAAATGAGCAGAAATAAAGGGAAAACATGCATAAAATAGGATATTCAATTTGGGGTGAGGACATTGGTTCTCGCATGTATGCTTACAAAAAATAATTTTACAGTGACAATTTATTTGGGTGGAAAAGCTAGGACATTGGTCCCTTTATTATTAATAAATTCCCAATTTTAGTAGAAAACATTTGTATGTTGATTCCTTTGATGCGACCAATAAATATTTATTATTGTAGACCTCAAGGTAATAAAAGAAAATAAAACAATAATTAATACATGCCTTGAATAATAAATAAATCCTAGACTATTCACCTCGACTGTGCTTCGCTTAGCCCAAAGATGCGCTGCATGCTCCTCGCAGTTGCAGTCATGACATAAAATAACATTAGTCAGTAACGGATTAAATTAAACCAAATGATAAATGAATAAATAAATAATTGAATCAAACAAATTAGGAAAATAATTAATCTAATACAGTAAAATATAATAAACTAACAGAATTAACAAATTAATAAATATAAGCTACAAATGACATAATTATAATAATTACTAACAATAAAATAATAATTATAGTAATAATAATGATAACAAACAATAATAGTAAAAATAATATTCACAACACAAAAATAACAATGAAAATAATAATAAAAATAATATTCACACCACAATGATGATGATAATAATAATAATAATAATAATAATAATAATAATAATAAAATAATAATATTAATAATAATAATAATAAACAATAATAATAATAATAACAATAATAATAATAATAATAATAATATAAAATAATAATAATAATAATAATAATAATAATAATAATATAAATAATAATAATAATAATATTAATAATAATAAAAAATAACACTAACCGGATTTCCTCACCGGAGCCTCGCCGGCGTTCGCCGTCGATAACACCGCCACCGCCAGAGCGAAGATCAGGCCGCCTGTGATCCTCCGCCGACAGTCACGTGCTGGAAAGAGGTGCCGTTTGGTCGAAACCGCGCCAGAAGCTCGTGGCTCTACCTCCCCCGATCTCCTTCTCACTGGCGAGTGGGGACGATCGGTGGCCGTTGAAGGACTCGTCTGGTTCTCCCCTATCGTCCGGTGTTGTGCGTGTGGAAATCTATCACCGTGGCTCGCCAAAAATTGTGCCGGACAGCAGCATTTTCCTCTTCCGCGATCTGCGCTTCGCCGGTGAGTAGGAGCAATCGACCGTCGCCGCTCAGTTTGTCTCGCTCTCATCTGTTATCCGGCATGGCGCGTGCGGCGGTCCGTCTCCATGGGTGGCTGGCGTCGCCTCCTTCTTCTCCCTCTCTTTTTTCCTTTCGGTTTCCTATGTTTTCTTTGGTCTTTATTTTCTTCTTCCTTTCTATTTTCTTTTTAGTTTATTTTGGTCCCATGCTCCAGGTCTGCTCTCCCCTTCTTTGATCTCATTTTTTTCTTTTCTTATTTTCCCTATCTTTTGGATTTCTCCCTTTTATCTGCCATCTCCCCTCCCCTTGGTCTTTCTTCTTCTTTATATCCCAATTTAGGTTTTTTGCCCTTTATTTTTCCCTTGATTTCCTCCTAAATTTTTGCCTCTTTTATTTTAACTTATTTTAATTATCACATATTTTAATTAATTAATCACTCTCTTTTATTTTCTCTTTAATTTTATTATTCTACAATATTAGTTAATTGATTTAACCTAATCTTAATTTAATTTTTATTTTTATTGTTATTTTTGTTTATTTTTTATATTTTTTCGGAGAAATTATCAAGTTTGCCTAAAAGACCCAACTGAAACCTCCAGTCCATAGAGAGCCAAAGTGCTTTCATTCTCTGTCTATTTATCTAATTCTACTTCCTGGGTATTAGATACTGGATGTGTATCTCACATTTGTACAAATGTGCAAGGACTCAAAGGGAGTGGAGAACCGAAAAAGGGTGAAGTGGACTTACGAGTGGGGAATGGAGAAAGAGTTGTTGCCTTAGCTGTAGGACTTATGAGTTAACTTTGCCCAATAGGCTTTTGTTAGTTTTGAACAATTCCTATTATGTTCCTACTTTGAGTAGGAATATTATTTCAGTTTCATATTTAGATAATTAAGGTTTTTCTTTTGTTATTAAGAATAAGAAATGTTCCATTTATTAGAATAACATTATTTATGGTATTACTGATTCATATACTGGCCTTTATATCCTAAATCTAGAAAGGTCTAACAATCAGGATATCAATAACATAACTTTAAAGAAATCCAAACCCAATGATTTAAATACAACATATTTATGGAATTGTCACCTTGGTCATATAAATGAGAAACGTATATCTAAACTCTATGAAGATGGACTTTTGGAATCATTTGATTTTGAATTATTTAAAAATTGCGAGTTTTGTGTATTACGCAAGATGACAAATTATCCTTTTACTAGACATAGTGAAAGGGCCAATGACTTATTGGATCTAATACATACTGATGTATGTGGTCCACTAAGCATAAATGCTAGGGGAGGATTTCAGTACTTCATTACATTCACTGATAATTTCAGTAGATATGGCTATATCTATCTAATAAAACATAAATATGAATCATTTGAAATGTTCAAAACTTTTCAAAATACAGTTCAAAATCTAGTTGGTAAAACTATTAAAGCACTTTAATTTGATCGAGTTGGTGAATACTCAAGCCAAGAGTTTGATGATCATCTTAGAGATTGTCGAATTGTTTCATAATTAACTCCACTAGGAACGCCACAATGGAATGGTGCATCTAAAATGAGGAATTGAACTTTATTAGATATGGTTCGATAGATGATAAGTCAAACAGATCTTCCTTTATCTTTTTGGGGCTATGTATTAGAAATAATTGCGTGCACTTTGAACCGTGTACCATCTAAATCGGTTGAAAAGACACCATATGAGATATGGACTGGGAGAACTCCTAGTTTTTCTTTTCTCAAGATTGAGGGGTGTGAGGCTTATGTGAAACGATAAGTTTCAGATAAATTAGTACCAAAATCTGATAAATTCCTTTTTGTAGGATATCTTAAAGAAACTAAAGGATATTACTTTTATAATCCCTTTGAGAATAAAGTGTTTGTTGCTCGAAATGGTGTCTTTCAAGAAAATAAATTTATTTCTAAAAGAACCAATGGGAGCAAAGTGCAACTCGAAGAAGTTTGAGAACCACAAGATAGCATAGAACCATCGATGGAAACTCAATAAGTTTCACAAATAGTTATGGAACCTATACTTGTTCCATAAGTACCACGCAGATCTGATAGGATATAATACGAGCCCGAGAGATATCAATTTATTGTGATGAATAGTCGTGAAGTAATGCTCATGGATCAAGATAAGCCTACTACCTATTAAGATGTTGTGTCAAGTCCAAAATCTGAGAAATGGCTAAAAGCTATGAAATCTAAAATGAAGTCCATGTATGCTAATCAAGTTTGGACCTTGATTAATCCACCTGAAGGAATTAAAACCACTAGGTACAAATGGGTTTTCAAAAAGAAAAGTAACATGGATGGCAAAGCGCATACCTTTAAAGCAAGACTTGTTGCAAAAGGCTTCAAATAAACTCATGGTATTGACTATGATGAAACCCTTTTACCAGTCACGGTGCTTAAATCAATAAGTATTCTTATTGCCATTGCTGCATATTATGACTACAAGATATAGCAAATGGATGTCAAAATAGCATTTGTTAAAGAAACCTTACTTGAGGATGTGTATATGACACAACCTAAAGGTTTTGTCCATCTTGAGAATTCTAGAAAGATATGCAAGCTGCAAAGATCCATTTATGGATTAAAGCAAGCTTCTTGGAGCTGGAATCTTCGTTTTGATAAAACAGACAAAGAATTTAGGTATTCATTAAGAATGAAGATGAACCTTATGTATACAAGAAGGTTAGTGGGAGCACAATAATGTTTCTTATGTTGTATTTCGATTGAAAAAGACCAAAGATTAGTTAGGGAGGTCTTTCTCAATGAAAGATTTGGGGAAAGCTGCTTATATCCTTGGAATGAAGATCTATAGGGATAGACCTAAAAGGATAATTGGTCTGAGTCAAAGTACTTATATAGATAAGGTGTTGAATAAGTTCAGCATGCTAAATTTTAAAAGAGGATTTTTGCCAATGTCTCATGGCATTTCTCTTAGCAAGACTCAATGTCCTATAACATCTGATGAGCGAGATCGCATGAGTATGATCCCTTATGCTTCGAGTATATGATCTATCATGTATGCCATGTTATGTACTTGACTAGACGTTTTGTATGCGTTGAGCATAACGAGCAAATACTAGTCAGATCCTACTAAGAGTCACTGGACAAGGGTCATGAACATCCTCAAGTACTTGAGAAGAACTAAGGATGCATTTTAGTTATGGAGGATTGGTAAGTGAGCTAATAGTAAATAGTTACACAGATGCAAGCTTTCAATCTGACAAAGATGACAATAGATCACAATTAGGACATGTGTTTGTGTTAAATGGAGGTGCTGTAAGCTGAAAAAGTTCTAAACAAATCACTATCACTGTTTCTACAACAGAAACTGAGTATATAGCACTATCAGATGAGTATAAGGAAGCAGCATGGATTGAAAAATTCATTGTTGAACTGGGAGTAGTTCCTAATATCACAAATCCTGTGGATCTTTATTGTTACAATAATGGTGCTATTGCACATAATAAAGAGCCTAGATCCCATCAGAGATCCAAACATATACTCAAACGTTATCATCTCATTCAAGAAATCATTGAGAGAGGAGATGTCAAGATATGAAGAGTACCAATAAATGACAACATTACTGATCCACCTACCAAGGCTCTCCCACAAGCCAATCAAGATAGACATACTAGGTCAATAGGTATTAGATACATGTATGATTAGGACTAGTGCAAATGGGAGATTGTTAATGGTTATGCCTGTAACACCCTTATGACATTCTATACTATACGTACAGTAACTGAATGTCTCAGTTATATTGTCAGTACTAGTGTCACAAAATGATGCAACAATAGACAGTTCAGTAAAAAATTTTCGCATTCAAATATCAATAATAATATAGCAGTCCATACATAGCACTGTCTAAAAATTTCATACATAACATAGCTATAAATCATAAACCTTATAATCCATCGGAATCGTATACATGCCATGTCTATCTTCTTATCCCTGCATTCACTTCTCTTCTCGACTGTCATAGAAAATCCTAGCCACTTAAAAACTTCCTATTTTCGTAACCTGCGCGCAACAACAACACTATGCGCTGAGCATTTAAAATGCCCAGTGGTGGATACATATCCTAAATTTTCCATACTATATTACATGTATGCACACACAAGCATATATCTTTATTTCCATTATTTGAACATTATTTCTTTAGACTTTTAGATAATTTATGCCCTACTTTTAATGTCTTAATAAATCTTTTGCTTCTGTCATTATCTTATTTCTTTTTTATTATTTCAGTAACCATACTTTAACATTACTGTTTCTATTATCAGTATCATTATAATCTGTAGTGTTAACTTTAACATTAATACTATTATACTCAGTCTGTTAATTCAAAGACCAATTATATTAACAATCTTTGTAATTATCTTATTAACGTATTCATTTGTTTTTCATTATTCATTTATAACTTATTTATATCAGTTACGGTCTACACTTGGGCACAGTATCAGTTACTAAAATACCTATTGAGCAGTCATCATTGCTACTATTAACATTACTGATTAATCGTTATCATTTCCTTAGTATCCTCAATATTTCTTTTATCCTTTCAGTTACATTAACCTTTTTACGTTTTATATTCATATTATTATCTTTCACTTAATCATTTCTTTTATGGTACCATTTTTAAAACTATAAACATAATACATTTACTCTATTCTTCCTACTTAATTTTACTCAGTTATATTTCATATTATATACTTGAATTGTCAATACTATTACTTAATCCACTAACTTATTTATATCATTGATTAATTACACTTTAATTCTCATGTTACCTTAATTTACAATTTTGCCATTCAACTCCACCATATTTACAATTATGCCACTAGTTATTCTTAATTTCACTTTTAATTTATTTTTAATATACAAATTTACATTAACATAAATATTATCATACTATTAACATTATTCTATTATTAGTGTAATATCATTATTTCTCTATTGTCAATTAATTATACAATTAACATTCATATTTCACCATACATATCATTCGGCCATGATAACATACATTCACCATAAATGGTTTTTTTTTTCTTATTTATCATTGCTTTAGCTAGATTACATGTTAGTTAACCTAGTTATACCATTAAATCACATCAAAATCACATTTTTCACTATGTATACCATTTGGCCTAAACATACATCATCCATTATGTTTATTTTTCTTTCCTTTATCCATTCAACTAACATTCCTTATACATCATTAAAATGCCATAAACATCATGATATACCATGGACATACCATTCGGCCAAACTATACCCACATCATCAAAGTTTTATCTTTTCATTTTAATCATTTAAAATCTCATTTTTAATCTTTCTAAACATGTCTATCAAATTTATTTCAATTAAATATGTATAAATCATATACATACAATATGAAAATAACCTAAAATCATACTTTTTTCAATGGAAAATGAAGGATATTGTATCCACTAACCTTATTTTCATGATTTCCACACTTAGATCTTCATTTCCTTCATCTTTCACCATTAAAGCATTTTCCTTTCCTTGATTTCTCCACGTGGCTGAATATAAAAACCAAAGGAAACACCATAAATTTACCTCCTTTTTGCAATATAACTACATAAACATACTTTAGACATCATAAAGTACCTACCTTTAAACCAATTTAAAGACATCAACTTTACATACCTCAATTTGACATATAAACTTTTTCACTTATTATCTCCCACTTCTTCACTTCAAATGAACTTTAGAGGTTACTATCATCTATTAGAGGGGCTGAACTTTGATTAGGAAGCTTGGATTTGGTGAGAACTTGAAAGAAGAATGAAGAAAATGCAAGAAAATGAAGAAGAATACCATTCGGCCAAGGAGGAGGAGAAGAAGGCTGAAGAGAAATCTAGGGTTTTCTGATTTTTTAGCCTTTATTTAGGGGTCTTGAGTGGGCATGGGCTTGGTTCAACCAATTGGGGCAACCCAAAAGCTCATTTAGGTTAATAAACCCATTTTTAAACCCAAAATAATTTCTCTCACGTTCCAAGCTCAATTTTTCTCAAATTGAGTTCCATAATTTTTAAAATATATAATTTAGCATCCATGTAAAATTTTAATTTAATCGGAAATCGTTTCCCGATCCGGTAATTTCTTACCAGTTTGATAACTTAATTTTCTGTTATATTCGTAAAATTTATATTTCATTACCATTTGATTCTCCATAATATTATAAGCAATTCCATGCTTTTTAGATAATTTTTCTGAGATCCATAGCATTATTTAAAGCTCAGTTAAACTTTGGTCAAACTAGTCAAACTGGTCCGATCGGTCCGATTCACTAATTGAATCGGTTCAGTTCACTTTTCATCCTTAACATTATTTTTTCTCTTAATAGCCCATTTGACTCCAATTCCATAGTCCATTTTCGGTCAGGTTCAATTAAATCGGTCCGATTCATCCATTTTTCAGTGTCACAAAAAAATTACTTTTTTACTATCAAACTATTCTACACGCTATTCTGAATCCATCTATGCCTTTAGATAACTTTTCAAAGGTCGTTTACTATCATTAAAGGCTCAATCAAAGTTCGGTCAAACCTAATTACTATTTGAATCGAACCAGAGACTTTTCTTCAATTTGACTTTTGGGGGCCTATTTAACCTCATTTTTCCTCCAAATTATACCACCAAACTCCTTATAACCTGTACTTTCCAATGGTCCAATAAAATATTTTTCACTTTCGGGTTCCCGGGAGGTCATCCATCAGGAGGCTTCTCCGGTCCTAAGCACATTTAACCTTTTAACTCTCCTGTAATTCAAGGTACTAACACTGTTATTTTTACACCAAAACCACACTGTAGATACTGGGTCCCGAGACAGACTAGATCAGGATTAACCAATGATGAAATTAAGTCTACTTGATTATAGGTAAAAATGAAAGTTGGAAGTGATGATTCCTTGTCAAATTGATTTATTAAAAATAAATAAAAATGTGTTTTAAAAATTATTTTCAGACAAAAAAAGTGAGTTTTGAAATTATAGTGTTTTAGCAAAATTTAAAAAAAAATAAAAAATAAAAAATTTTGTGAGTGTCGGCCTGCGGCAGCGCAATGGGCAGCGCGGGGCGTCGCTCGCCCCTCCAGCAGCCTTTGGGCGTTTTTGGCCCAAAATTCATGGTTTTTACTTATTTTTTTTATAGAATTTAATTTTAAAATTCTTTTATTTTCTAACCCTTCAAATTCTTCAGTTTTTGGCTTTAATTGGGAATTAAATTAATTTAATTTTTTCATTAAAAATTGATTTATTTTGAAGTATAAAAGTGGGTTTTTGAGAGAGAAATGGGGGGATTTTTCTTAAGAAAATTTGGTTTCCTCTCTTCTTTTTCTTCTTTCTTCTTCTTCTTCAAGAATAAGTTCCCCAAGTATTTTTTATTTTTTTTTCTTAAGTTAATTCTTGAGACAAAGAGAACAATTTTTTGTTCTTGTGAATTTTCTTACTTCTTTTTTTATAATTTTTACTTGAGACAAATAAATTAATTATTTATTCTTGCAATAAAATTTTGTTATATATTTTATTTTTCTAAATCAAGACAAGGAGATTAATCACCTACCTTCATTCATCACATCAAAAGTTGACGGTAAATATTCTAGACTCAATTTTTAATTTAATTTTTGTTATAGTTTTTTTTGTTTATAATTAATTAGCAACCATGTAAACTTTTGATCTATTATTTTATTTTGCTTATGTTCATGTGATTTAATATTTTAGCACATTTTATTTTATTTTTGTATATTTATTTGATTATTCATCTTTTATTGTTGTTGTTGTTGTTATTGTTGTTGTTGTTGTTGTTATTATTATTATTATTATTATTATTATTATTATTATTATTATTATTATTATTATTATTATCATCACTTTTGTTCATATGTTATTATTATTATTATTATTATTATTAGTATTATTATTTAACATGCTTTAACATGTTTTATTTTTTTATTTCTTTTATTTTTGCTTGCTTGATTGTTCATCTTCCTTATTGTTGATTGTTCATCTTCTTTATTGTTATTGTTTATTATTATTATTGTTATTAGGGGTGAGCAAGAAAACCGTTGGAATTGGTTAACCGAGAAATCGAACCGAAACCGATCCAAAAAATAGGTTAACCGAACCAATTTTTATGGTTAATGATTAGTGTTTTACAAAAACTAATATTAATTCACTGGTTTTTATTTTTTAGCTTATAAATTGGTTAACTGAACCGAAACCGATAAATGAACATCTCTATATTTTATTAATTATATTTCACTCTTTTTTAATTTTTATTATAATTTTTTATTTCATTAGTTTCATATTTAATTATTTATACCATTTTAATTTTCATTTACTTTAAAATATTTCAATTTCATTTTAGTATTTTTAAAGTTATTTTAATTAATTTATTAATTGTTCAATGTGTACATATTTAGTATTTCTTATTATTTCCCGATATATCAATTTTTTATTAATTAAAATCAAAATATATTCGAAAAGTTATATATTAACTAAAAATTTCAAATAACATAAAATTTTTAATATATGTGAAAATAATATTTTTGAATATTTTTAGTTTATGTTTGTTGTTTGAACGTCATATTTAATTATTATGTTGGATTATGTTTGTTTTCTAATTTTAAATTTTAAGTATTTTTGACAATTTAATTTTTTTATAAATGCATTTTATAATTATAGTGGTTAACCAAAAAATATTGGTTAACCAGTCTGATAATTCGAAACAGATGGACTGGTTAACCAATGGTAATGGACTGGTTAATGGACTGAAATTTCAAAAAATCGATATTAATGGACTGATTTTTTTTTGGAGCTCATCGGCCGGTTAACCGGTCCATGCTCACCCCTAATTGTTATTGTTAATATCATTATTACTTTTGTTTTATTATTATCATTATTGTGATTATTATCATCATTAATATTATTATTATCATTATTATATATTATTACTATTACTATTACCATTATTATTTTTGTTAGTATTATTTATTATTGTTATTATTATTATTATTATTATTATTATTTATGTTTTTATGCATGTTGAATGGTTAATATGTTAAGTTACATATTTTTATTATGTCATTTAATTGATTTGTCATACATGATGCATTGTATTTTATTTATTTCATTTATTTTCATGTGTTATATGTTTAATTCATTTTTTTACTAACATCACTTGTAACACCCCAAAACGGGCCTAGTCAGAAATCGCATATTATTTTGATAATTAAGGGCATTTTTGGTATTTTTGCAAGTGAATTAGGAATTAATTGAGGACTTAATTGATGGAAAATAAAAGTATTTAAGTGAAGAATTATTTTTAGTGAGTAAAGTGATATGGAGCATGGAACAATGAAAGAAAGCTAAGGATTAAAGAGTAAAGTTAAAGATATTTTTGAGATTGACCAATAGGATCTTGCCATATGGACTTGGTTGGTGTGGGCATTAAATGAGAAAGAAAGAAAAGGAAAAGAGGGAGAGAGGGAAGGACAGAATTGCCTAGTCCCGTTCCTGCACTTTCTTCCTTCCCGTTCTCTCTTTCCTTTTCTTCTTTCCCGTTTCTTGCTCTTCATTTCCTTGTTTGTGGGTGTTTTTGGTAGAGTTGGGAGCTGGATTGAAGAGGTAAGTGTTTGGTTTTAGTTGCTTGTGTTCTGGTTTCCTTCTCCTTCTTGTTTTGTTTGAGATTGTGGATTTAGGGTTTTAGTTAAGTGATTTATGGGTTTATTTGTGCAAGAACTTGGTTGCAAGAAGAAGAGCAAGGGCAAGGAGAAGGTTGGGTTTTGAAGAGGAGTGATTTTAGAGCTGCAATTCCAGGTTCGGGAGTTTGTTTGATGTTTGTCTGCCTTAATTCTCATTTCAAATTGTGTGTGTTATGTGTTGTTGATTTCTAGAATTTTAGAGTGTTTTGTATGTATAAATGCATGAGATTGTTTGAGTACTGAAGTGGTTTTGAAATGCTATTGTTGTGAGGGTTCTGCATATTGGGTTTAAGGGAAATGGCATGAGTTAGGGTAATGTATGTTCTTCATGTTCTTGAGCTGTGTTTAGAACATTTAGTTGTGATTTCCTATTAAATCATGTAAATTGAGTGTTGTTGATGATTATCAGTATGTTTGAGGCCTTGGAGGTAAGATTTACATGTTATTGTATGAAGGAATGATTTTGAATGGGTTTTTGCAACTTTGTATTTCGGCAGATTTCTGGATTCCAGGAAAGACATGATTTTATCATGAGCGCGACGTTCATTGCGATCGCGACAGAACCGCGTATTTCTAGCTTGAGTCAGTTGCTATGCACGAGTCATGCAACTATGCACGATTCGTACAATTTTTCTTAGCTCCGGGTCGTGAATACCAACACGACTCAGCACTTTTTGGGTGTCTGGAGTGAGATATGCACTAGTGGTGCACAAGTGCACGAGTCGTGCACCAGTGCACGTGACGTGCATATGTGCACAAGACGTGCACACATAGCACGAGTCGTGCTCATGTACATGACAAGTGCACGAGTCATGCTTATGTCAGCCTCTTCTCCTGCAGCGTCCCGTTCTTCTGGCTTCTGTCGCGAGCGCGACAGAATTTCCTCCTGCCTGCCCTATTTTCTACCCTATTTTCGAAAATGATCTTTTTACTTCACTTTGCATAGTTTCTCGCTATTGCATGACTCGCGTCTTTGCTTCTGCATTGTGTATAATATTATTTTAGAATTGAGTGAATGATTATTGTTATGCTAGTGTTGTGACTTGTGTTTTTAGTAATGTTTAGTAAATGGTTAGTGAATGTCGTATTTGAAGTATTCCAGTGTGATGACTCTTGGTTTTGGAATTGTTTAGTGTTATGTCTAGAATGAGTGGGTTGAGCCTGAAGTGTCATGGTAGTGGATAGATAAGCATAATTATAAAGGGATATATGAGTGCAACTGCCTATGATGGCCCCGTTTAGGTCTTTCGGCCGACCTCCGAGATGGTCATTCTGATATTGATAAAATGTTTTGAGACTTCGGTCTCCCCCCTACTGCCTTTGAGACCAAAAGTGTTTTCTTGAGGCTTCGGTCTCAAGTGTCATGTAGTGCTTGATACTGTTCGCAGTATCTCCTGTAGTGTAGTGCTCCCGTATCCACAGCTAGTGAGATTCAAGCTAAGGTTTGAGATGTGTGAGTGTATGTTCAGTGTAGTGTTATAATTAAATGAGTGGCTTGGAATAGTGATTATGTTTTGATATGATTTTTGTATGTCGTGCATGTGATATCTAGCGTGTTGCCATGATAAGTATTTCGGTATGTGTATGTATTCGTATTTGCATGACTTATTGTATTCCTATTTAATGTACTGGTTCTCTTGTGTCTTTATTCCTCCCCACTAAGCGTTATCACTTAGCACGGGTTATTTTCCCATGTAGGTGGCAGGTTTGTTCGGTTCGCGTCGCGCATCTGCAGGGTCGGCCACTAGG